>BROE01000023.1:581602-790227 GCA_036571765.1 Plecoglossus altivelis
CCCTGCTTCCCCCTCCTCCGCCCTGCTTCCCCCTCCTCCGCCCTGCTTCCCCCTCCTCTGCTCTGCTTCCCCCTGCCCCCCGCCCCCCACCCCATTCCTTGTTCACTCAGACAGCCAGCCTATTTTTAAGTTAGCACGGCCAGTCAACGCTCTATTCCTGTGGAATCTTGATGAAATCTGGAAACACCTTCCAATTAGGCGATGGGAATGTCGCGTCAATGCCGAGATGGATCCTTGGGACGCTGCTGAAAAACAGGACTCAGCCGCCGTGGCTAGGGCTGAAATCTAAACCAGCGGCGCTGCAAATTCCTCCTGCCCCTCTTTTTTCTCTCCCTCTCTATCCCTTGTTGCCATTCCTGACTCACATTTAGAGACTAGAGGCTTTAGAGATCAGCCGTTCCTTATTGTTTTTCCTACACGCTTTCCCTTTCAAACGTGGTTTTGTTGATGCACAATGACGGGTAATGCTCAGGCGCTTGTCACTCTTCTTCAATGTTTTCTTTTTGAGAATGTCCTCTGTGTGTTTTGTCCCTAACGCATTGTTCTTGTTTTGTGCTGCAGGTTTCGGGGGCTGGTCATGGTGTCCAGGGTGGCGCACTGGGACCCTCTCCACGCGGGCTTCCTCCTCTCACGCCTAGGCAAGCAGCAGCACCTGGCTGCCGGGGCCTCCGCCACCCCGCGACACGTTCCACACTTCCACCAGCCGCTGCATCAGTCCTCATCCCCGCCAGCGGCAAACACTACCGATCGATTGCCTTTTCTGTGGGCTGCCCACATCTGGACGGACCCCACTACCATCGCCGCCGCTTGTACCCCTCCTGAGTTCCTGACACTCCAGCCTGCCCACGATTATCACAACCTCATTGGTCACTGTCGGAGGCGAAGATCTTCCTGTCTGACTGGGGGCTAAAGGAGATGAAGGGGAAGAGCAGACAAGGAGGCTGGGGAGGAGAGGCCATGACTATGGAGGGGCTTGAGGACGCGGCCGATGGGCCCAAGAACGCCAAGATCACCCTCAGCTTCCCACTCAGTGCTGCCCTGCCTGCCGCGCTCACCACTCAGAACCACTGTCGGGCTGCCCCCACCTCCCCTTCCCCTCGCCGCCGCCCTTCCTCTTCCTCGGCAGCCTCCAAGGCCTCAGACGAGGGCTCACTTTGGAAGCTAGACGCCACCACCGACGTGAAGCACCGGCCCTTTAAGCCGCCACGGCACGACCAATCACCGTCCTCTTCCTCCTCCTCATCACCCTCCTCTTCCTCGTCTCCCATAGATCTCACAGCACTGGTGAGGAAGGACCTCAAATCTCCTCCACCGCTAAAATGTTCCAAAGTCCAGAGTCCAGACTCTCAATTTCACCGATTTTCTGTGCGGCCCACTAACGGCTCTACAGGGGCCTATCTGGGAGAGGGGAGGGGGGAGAGACACAGACTAGCCAATGGCCCTGCCTCCCCTTCTGAGACAGCCAAAATCCTGTTCAACCTGAGCACTGTGGCCTATCAGGGCCAGAGAGGCGGAGACACGGACAGGAAGGAGAGAGCCAGCTTACCGGGAAAACAAGGAGGGAGGGTGGGAGTCAGCCCCCATGGACCCAGCCTCCACCCGCCTCCCCTCCACCTCCCTCCTCCTCAACCCTCTCTCCCCACCGAAGCCCTGACCCCTCCCCACCACCCGGTCTCCTTTTCCTCCTCTTCCTCCTCCCCCCAGGGTGGCCAGAAGCCAGAGCTGATCTGTGGAGTGTGCCACCGCCTTTTTAGCTCCGCCTCCTCCCTGACAGTGCACATGCGGCTGCATCGCGGGGGGCGCGCCCTCAGTTGCCGCCATTGTGGCAAAGCCTTCATCCACAACAAGAGACTGCAGTCCCACGAGGCCTCCTGTCGCCAGCCTCTGCCCCAGGCCGCTGCCCTCCCATCCGGACTGTCCCTTGGCCGGCCCCCCATCCCCATCCAGCCCAAAGAGGAGCCTTTGGAGGAAGGGGAGGTGAGGATCGAGGGTGGTGTAGTCGTGGGGGCAGAGGGAGTGGAGAGCAGCGGCAAAGCACAGCTGGCAGAGAAAAAGGCTTGCAATCTACTGGTGGATCAGGAGGCCGACGCAGAGTCAGGGGAGCTACTGGCAGGAGACGACAACCACCATTTCGTGAAGGTGGTGGACGGCCACATCATCTACTTCTGCAGGGTGTGCGAGCGCTCATATATGACCCTGTCCAGCCTCAAGCGCCACTCCAATGTCCACTCATGGCGGCGCAAGTACCCGTGTCACTTCTGCGACAAGGTGTTCGCCCTGGCCGAATACCGGACCAAGCACGAGGTGTGGCACACAGGGGAGCGCCGCTACCAGTGCATCTTCTGCTGGGACGCCTTCGCCACCTACTACAACCTCAAGACCCACCAGAAGGCCATCCATGGCATCAGCCCGGGCCTAATCTCCAGCGAGAAGACGGCCAACGGCGGCTACAAGCAGAAAGTCAACGCGCTCAAGCTCTACCGCCTGCTACCCATGCGCTCCCAGAAGAGACCTTACAAAACCTACAGCGACACTCTCCCCGATGGGCTCCTCCTCTCCTCTGGAGAGCCCCTGCCCCTTCCCCTCTCCCTAGACTGTGCCCGACCCAACTCCCTGGGCCTCGCCGGTGGCACGCACCCAAAGACTGTCAAGCCTGACCCGGACGCTTTCCCCGACGGCTTCCCTGTGTCAATCAGCTCGGAGCGGGGGGAGATCTCCACACATGCCCCTTTACCTCAGGCAGACGTGAAGAGGAGTGATAGAGAGGCATCAGATCCGGAGAGGGCCGGCAGCAGTGGCGCCTCCAAAATGACCACAAGCAGCAAGTCCAAAACACCCAAGAGTGGCCGCAGTACAGAATTGGCCGGGTCCTCTGTCATAACGTATGGACACCCTAAACCCTCCGTCATAGTGCATGGAACTACCGTATCATCCTCTGTCATAGTCCATAGCAACCAAGTTGCCAAAAGTCCACTGGGTAGCCCCTCCCCTGAAGCAAACACTAGTCAGATCCTTCCCAAGGCTGGACCAAGGTCGAACAGAAACCACAGGGACAGTACCAGCAGCCACAGGAAGAGATCCAGGGACGGTTCAGACACAGCGGAGGAAGGCTCGGGGAAGAGCCGACAGGAAGTAGAAAGCGGCCGGTCCCATCACAAATCGCGCAAGTCCCACAGCAGGAGCGACAGCTCTGCCTCCAGACGCTCCTCCTCCCCTGGTGAGGCATGCAGCCAGAGGGGGGCGGGGCCGCTCTGTCAGATCACAGTGCGGATTGGCGAAGAGGCCATCGTCAAGCGTAGCATCTCCGAGACAGACCTCCGACGTGACAAGAGCCCCCACCCTCCCAAAACCAAACGGACTGAGCCTTTGCCGCAAGACACCAAGGAGCCTCGTCACTCGCACCACCACCACAGACACCGTAGCCACCGCAGCTCCGGCCTCGGGGCTGAAGCAGAGAAAGACGTAGAAGGAGAGGGGGAGCCCAGGAGAAAGAGCCCCAAACCTCCGGGGAAGGTCAGGGAATACTACTTCCGCCAGGAAGTACGTGAGCAGGAGGAAAGCGATGATGATGGGGACGATAACCTGTGGAGGCCGTACTATGCTTACAAGCCCAAGAGGAAGGGTCAGGTTCCCGTCCAGAAGACCAGGAGCTGGCAACGCAAGTTGCACCACAAGCGCTCCCTTCGCTTGATGAGGCAGGCTGAGAGACTCATGACCCATGTCAACAAGGAGGCAGAGAGACCAGATGAAGAGGAGGATGAGGAGGCAGACGAGGAGGAGGAGGAAGTTGCAGGGGAAGAAGGAAAGGCAGAAGTGGAGAAGGAGGAGGTAATAGAGGAAGAGGATATAGAGGTGAAGGGAGGTGAGGGCAAGGCGGAAGACCATGCGCTCGATGGGGACAGGAAAATGAGAGACTCGTCCTCAGTCTCCTCCAAAGAGAAGGACAAACAGTCAGCTGGCGCAGAAACGGGAGGCGATCATCCCACACTCGACGAACACCTTCTACCTTCTCCTCCCAGTCTCCCTCTGTCTACCTCAGCCTCTCCAGTAGGAATAAAGCGGCGGCCCTGGTCCAACGACAATGCCTCGGAATGCGGTACTTGCGGTTGCTGGTTCTCCAGTCCGAGGAAGCGGGACAAACATGAACTGAGTCACCTGCTGGAGTTTGTCTGTCTGCACTGCCGGGCTCCTTTCCCCTCGAGACATAAACTGGAAGACCACCAGAAGACCCAGCACCCCAGGGCTTCCGAGCCCCAATCCCTGCTGCCCAAAGTGGGCTGCGAGGATACAGAGCCCGAGAAAGAGCGAGGTCAGGAGGAGAGAGAGAGCAGGCCGCTTATGAAGAGCACATCCAGTCCCGGTCGCCTGAGCAGAAGAGCATTAGCGAGACACACCTGCCCCCAGTGCCACAAGGTGTGCAAGACGTCTTCAGCCCTGACTCGCCATGTGCGACGTCACGAGTTGAGCAGCTCCCCTGAGAGAGATGAGACACAGCCAGAGCCAAAAATGGCAGAGACAGCCATTAGCCCTGCAAGCAAAGACTCAGACAAGTGTGCAGACCAGGTTCCTATGGCCCAGTCTATCCCGGTAATCAGTTACTCAACACCCGACCCACCTATCATCAGTAAAGAGTGCTTAGAGCCCAACAGGAATGAGAACGAGATGTGCGAGGTCAAAGCAGAGCACCAAACCGTCATCAATCAGATTGCACCATATGAATATTCAGAAGTCAAAGAAGTCAGTTCCCCTGTCCCTGAGAGGGGAAGTCCAGACATTATAAAGCCCTCCCCCGACAGTCCGGGCAAACTTCCCTACCTTCCCACAGTTACCCCTTGCCGGCCTGAATTCCCTGCTGCGCCCCCAACTCTCCAGGGGGTTCTGGTCATGAGCGGATCTGAATGTCTGGATTTCCGGACCCCCAAGAAGAGGAACCAAGGCGAACATCTTAACAGGATACCCAGCCCAGCAGGTCACACGGGACACGTGAACGCCCCTCCGAACACCCCCATGACCTGTCAGGCCAAAATCAACAGAGCTACCGAAAACATTCCCATGGCAACAGCTCCCAGCGTAGTTGTCAGTTGCGTCAAGAGGGAAGTCATCGCAGAGAGAGAGAAGCTGGGGAAGCACGTTTTCCTTCCAGTCAGTTACGAGGGCTCATCCTCATTGGCTCAGGATCTCAGGGTCATGCCCCTGTCTAGGAGCCCCTCCCCTAGCGAAGCACAAGACCTCACCATGTCCTCTATGCTAGCTCGCGAGTGGGAGAGAAAGAGGGAGCAGGACAGGCAGATGCAAAGAGAGAGAGAGAGGGAACGAGAAAGTCACCGGGAGAGAGAAAAGGAAATGGAGAGGCAGAGGCACCGAGAGATGGAGAGGGACAGGCAGATGGAATTGGAGAGGGAGATGGAGAGAGAGAAGGTTCAGCACACGAGGGCATTGTGCCACCCTCCCAAGGAGCAGCCCAGAGACCCTGAAGTGACCCTTCTCATACCCAAAGAGGAGCCGATCAGCCCTGCTCTGTCCCCACAACGCGTTGCCACACAAACCACTAGTAACAGCCCCCTCGCACAGAGACGGCCCCCCAAGTCCCCTCGCCGCTCCCCCACTGCCATGGATCTGTTGGTCCAGGTCAACCGCCAGGCCCAAGCAGCCAAGGCTGCCCAGGCTTTGCACGCAACCCGGGGACCCGACCGGCTCCAACTGCCTATGGGGACATCCGGCTCCAGTGACCGCCCCTCGGCCCACGCCTTGCTCCTCCCCCGCGCACCACTCCCCGAGCCTGCCAACAGTCCCGGGGACTCCCATCGGCGGGAGGCCGAGGCGGGGGGCTACCCCGTCCAGGAGTTACCGTTGCCCCTGATCGTCCCAGGCGGTTACCGCTCTGGGAAGAAGCAGGAGGAGAATCTCCTGGTATCCTACCCCGCAGGGTCCTTTCCCTTTGGCCCGCTGGGGAAGATGGTCCCCAATGGGGATCTGGCCAAGCTGCCCTTCTACCCCGACCCTTATCACCTCCTTTATACTCCCCAGCTGCTGGCATACCCCTATAACCTGGCCGCTCTTCCCATGGCCCTGAACATGATGGCTCCAGGGGCGGACAAGGTGGAGCCCCTGCCATTCCTCCCAGCCCTCTTTAATTACGCCGCAGCCGCTGGCCCTTACATGGGCACGGTACCCCATCCCCTGGTAGCCAACCCCAGTCTGTATAACAGTAACAGTGGCAGCAGCAAGAAGCAGCGAGACAGCAGCAACGGCAAGCCGTAGCAACACAGGCAGGAATATTTCAAAATGGAGAATCAAGGGGGCTTGTGATGGAGGACAGGATAGCGAAAGCCGCTTGTCGGGGTTACTGGGTACCCTTGTAACTGTCTCCGCTGCCTCTCTGTTTGTGACGTAGCAATCAGAACTCGGCACCGAACTCAGAGGGGGGAGGGGGAGTGGGAGGAGAGGAAACGGAGGAATTGGGCAAGGGAAAGAGGGAGTGATGAAGACAGAGACCTACAGTATACAGACAGATACACAGCGACTTAGCAATCGCCCTCTCGCTTCCAGTTTACCCCTCTCTTCCGTTCTCCTGTCTTTTCTGTGTTGTAGTTCTAGAGCTTGATTAATTGTCCTCTCTCACTCGTTATGGTAATATGTATAATCTAAGAATAATAACTGCTAACAGGGTGTATGTTTTTTGTTTTGTTTTGCTACAACTTTCTCAGTCTGCTTCCTTTTATATCGGGCACATAATGAGGACGTCGAGTCATCTCCGCAGGAATGAGGTTGTGTTCCAGACAGCGAAAGGGAACCAGAATTAAAAGTCCTTGCATGACACAGTCAGAGTTTGAGCATTAACAGCACTGTGTGTGTTGTGTGCAAGCGTGCTTGCGGGAGGGAGATTGCTTGTGCAAACAAATGCACTCAAGCCATCTGTGAGAGTAAAATGAAAGCCTTTACATGAACCGTTAGGACGTCTGTTCATGGGCCGTACGTTGTGTCTGTATGCGAGGATCTTCAAGCTTACATCCCACGTGTGCGCGTCAAAAGCCTCCTGATGCAAAGGCAATGATAATTCCGTTTGGTTTGGAGGCGGAAAGCAGCATTCCTACAACAGATGGTCTAGCAGTTGTAGGGCAGTGCATATAAGTGCAATAGAAGTGATTCTTCCGGATCCAAACCACCAAGGTGATGGTTTCAGTAGAGTTTTTACATGTGACACTGACAGATCCAGTGAGTGAGTAATATTGGAAACTAACCCCAAACTTTGCCAGGCAGTATGACATGCTGTCACAGTTTGCCCAATGCCCATCATGTATCACTTTAGTTTTCACCTTAGCAGCATGTGCACACATGAGCTAGAAAGGCTTCGAACGTTGGGAGAAGCTTGACCCACTTGTAGCTGATTTGGACATGTAGCTGGCCACTGGGCAAGCATAGTAGGATAGTATAGAGACCATTGCACTTCCAGTTCTCCATGTACTCATCTCATTTCTTCCAAGGATATAAAAAAGAACGAATAAAGTCAGAGAACCTCGATCTTCAGTGGCCTTTTCCTCTCCCTGGCTCCCCCTGGTGTGCACCAAAGACACACTCCATTTTCTTAGCCAGGTTGAAGAGAGTGAGAGTTAGGAAAGTAAACAGTAGATGGATTCAGGGTAGGGTAATTTCTGCGATATTTGTGGAGGGAGAGAGGGGAAGCCATAGTTAGGTCATTGCCTGCCCTCCATGGGGCCTCCTAGATAGACTGAAAATGGCAGCTCTCCTCTTATTGAGAGGACGGGAAGACGCAAATATCAGGATGCCGAGGAGGGCTTGGAGGTTGGCGTCTAGGCTCTCCTCTCTTTATTCCTCTCTGAACAGAGAAGCGGGGAACGGTGTCTCTCCCTCTCAGCTGGGGTAAGACAGGGCGTAGCAGCCAGTCATGGTGGTGTCTGAGATCCCCAAAATGTCCAGGACTTTTGTTTTGTGTCTCTCTGTACATTTGTTTCATGACTTCTTTTTGTTACACTGTTGTTTGTTTTGTTCATAGTACACCTCCCCCTTTTTGCAAGATGGGCATGGCCTCAGCAAAGGGAGGGTGCTGAGTACTCTTAAATATGAATGTAATTGTAGTCATGAGGTTAATGAAGTACAAACTGCATTAAAGGTAGACGGATTTCTGTTTTTTCCAACTTGAAAAATAACCAGTTAAGTAACCG
Organism: Plecoglossus altivelis; assembly: GCA_036571765.1. Taxonomy (NCBI): domain Eukaryota; kingdom Metazoa; phylum Chordata; class Actinopteri; order Osmeriformes; family Plecoglossidae; genus Plecoglossus; species Plecoglossus altivelis. Next base: position 589,786 of record BROE01000023.1, read on the forward strand.
TTATGAAGTCTGATATGCATATATACAGTAGTCCTAGGAACATGTCAATAAACTTGGGTTTTGTATCCACAAAGCATGAGCAAAACACGCTTCCTAATAGTCTATATCCTCTGGTGTCAACAAACTCTCACTTTCTCCGCACAATGTCGGTTTCTCTTTCCTTTCAATTTATTTTATCTCTTCATTTCCTCTAGGATCCTCTCGAACCTCCACATCTATTTTACTTCATTTGTTCTGGGGTCTAGCATAGAACCCCCCCCCCCCTTCAAAAAGAGCAGCTGTCACCTTTATTTCTCACAGTCACTATGGGAGATGTCCAGTTACTCCCCCCTCCAAACTCTCAAACTCACACACACACTTTGCACTGCCTCTTTGAAGTGTGAAAGTGTGCGTCAACCCCAACACTGTTAGCTTCAGGCAGGAGAGCAAGACATACCACAGCGTGACCAACAACAGGGGCTCTCCTTCGATGTAGTTGCGAGCCGTGTGCGTTTGTGTGTGTGTGCAAGTGTATGTATGTGTGGGTGTGTGTGTGTTGGATTGGAGGGGAAAAAATCTGTTTGAAAAAGAAAACCAAAACAAATTTGCCTAAGATGAATATCCCTTGGGGGGCATCTGTTTTCAACTGACTTTTTCAAGGGTTAAGTTTCAATGTAGCCCTCTTTGGCCCAGCCTTGCTGTAAAGACTCCACATATAACCTACCTTAAGCCATTTATAGATGGATACATAGGTGTTTTTGGACCATTTCTTATGCCATAGTTTGCCGTCACACAGACCAAAAGCAAGTAACTTGTTGAAATAGAGCGATTGACAAGGTATCAGGCGGTGATACACATATATTCATAGTGTTTAATTCATATGAATGTGCCTCTGCTTTGATATTTACAATATTAGCAACTATAGATTTGGCAGATTTCAACTGACAAGGTGCCTTTTCATGGCATAAGAAATTGAAATAGTTTGTAGGTGAATGAACTAAATGGCAAACGATTTGAAGAAAGATCTTGTGGCTTAGTTTACTACAGTATGAAGCTGGTCATAGTTTTAGGGGTGTGGCTAAACTGTTTGGTATTGTGTACATGTTTAGGTAATACTGTGCCATAGAGTCCACAAATATTTTAACTGTTATTTTTAAAAGATGTTATAATGTTGCTTGATGACTTTGTCTTTAGATTTGATACAATGGCTTGTAGCCACATCTTCCCCTAGTCTGTTGTCTATTTTCTTTCATTTTTATTTCACTCTTCTCCTCTTGTTCCCTTGTCTTCTCCTCTTTCTCCCTGCTGCAATCAAACAAATAAAGTATTAACCTGATGACCCAACAGATTATGGTTGAAAGTTGTGACATGTTTAAAAAGAACATCAAGATACATTGGCTGTACCATCCACTCAGTATAAAGGACTCCTGTGTAACTATAACTGTTAAAGGTATAGTGCTGTTCATCAATAAAGCTTGGTCTTCTGTCTTTATGGGAATTCTATGAGCCATAAAGAGAAGTTGGAATAATACATGTCTGGTATACAAATTAATGTCTGTATAGGAACGTGTATATGAATAAATGTTAGCTACAATGTATCAGTAGCAGCAAATATTGGATTAAATCCTTGAGCGGGCTGGGTTAGGAGAAGGTAAATGAAAGGTTAGCGAGTAGACTAGTTGTGGTCAACACGTGTCGCATGCAGACTCAAATATTGTTTTGACTGAGACAGTATGTACGGAACCTATTCCACCAAAACCCTTCTTTTAATGACAGAAGTTAAACAAGACTTCCAGTGATATGCTGACAAGCATTGGTGAAATATATTTAAACAGTTATTCGTAACTATTGCCATTGATTCATATAAGGTAACTGCTTTAAGTCGGTCTTAAACATTAAGGGGCTAATTGGGGCTTATTGCATTTTGCATACTGACTCTTTGGAAATTCATGCGCTGCTGTTCCTATGATAAATTGTGCCACTGATTTAGTTGCAGACTGTGTTGGAGCTGTGGCCGCATCGCCATTCCTTTCCTGGAAGCAGCAGAGTGTCATCAGTTCATCGCGATGGAATGTTGTCAGCGCAGGAACGTAAAGTGCACACGCACATTCTCTACTTACGCGCACACTCACGCGCGCACGCACATCCGGTAGCCAACCCGCCCGTAGTCAAGGCCCCGTTCAAGAGAGTCAACACACAGTGTTTAGCTGTTCTCCGAAGGTCACTCACCCAACGAACACAAATGCATGTTTGTCCAATTGTGTAGTCCATGGCAAGGCAGTGGGGACAGATGTTTGAAGCTTATGTCAGTAAAGCGTTTCATAAAACGATGTCATTAAAATAATGTGGTAACAGTTTGTTTCGATCCTTGGTTAATTTGTTCCAAGTTCAGTCAGACGTTGGCTGAAACTGCAAATGGCTTTTTCACAGTCACCAACTTTTAACCACTGCTTTTTTATACAATTTCCTAATGTCGTTTACTTCACTTTTTTATTTTCATCGTGTTTAAAAAAAAGTTTTATCACCTGGTCTTCTTTCACTGTATCTGACCCACAAACTTAAAAAAACATATTTTTACAGTCAGACACAGGCATAAGATTTTGCAGATCAATGGCTTCTGGCACCAGGTGATGTTGACACTGTTGCCCTGTGGTCTCTGGAGGTGTGGGCTTTTTCAAAAGCACAGAGTCCAGTGAGACCTCGCTCCCCATCCCAGCAAAGCTACTTACCGCTGTGGTTGTCGGACATCGGTGGTATTGTTTTAGGGCAAGTATAACTGAAGAATGGGCTCATTGAAGATGCTAGCTTGTGGTCTGCTACTGGGGTTGAACTTGGAGCTGCTGGTCCTAGTGACTGATGGACAAGAAAACGGACTTAACAAGGTAGGACCTGTCTGTGAGGAATGGATGGCTGAGGTTGTCTTTACCAGTGGTTTGCACGGTGCAAGGATGCGTTCAATGAAATGAAGTGAACTTACAGGGTGTTAAAGAGGGTTAAGGGTGCATCTCAATAGTACCTCATTATTTCTTTGGGAGCAGTGCAGGTGAATGAAAGGAAAGTGTGACTAGGTCCAGGCAACAGGACTTTGTTCAGTCTGTGTGGGAGGAACGGGGTATGGCAGGTTAGGACTTCTGCTCCACAGTGTTGCAAACTCACCCACGTAGAGCTGAATCACTCCATTAACTTTAGTCTGTAGGAGTCTGGAGGAAATTATAAACTTGTCGAATGTCTATAGAGATGGATATCTTGCCATTTCAAGTCTCGGATCAACATTGATGGGGGGAGAGGGTGTTACAAAAAGTATAGCACCCCATATGAGTAAAGAAATCAAGAACAGTATAAGCAATGTGAAGCTTGTGGCGTTTTTTAAGGTGAAAAAGAAGGTATCAGGCCGGGGCCCGGTCAACCTTGCCCACCAACAGAGAGGAACCTGGAAGCCCCTGATGCAGACCAGAGCCAACCTCTCAGAGGTCAGAAGGTCAGTCATTATGTTGACCAAGAGAAAGGCAAACAGGCTCAACTATGTTCCAAATGGTCCTCAGTATACACTTAAACAGCTCTTAAGCTTCAGATCTAGCAGTTTGGCACATTTCTGTTGAAAGAAATGTCATTTGAAATAAAATTCAGTTTTATCGTGGTTAATATTCTATTATTCCATAGCGTTGTTTGTTTGTATGTTTCGTTAAACCCGATCCACAGTTGAACCGTTTTTGGTGTCTGCATGTCCCTCTTCCTCAGTATCAAGTCTGTGTTTGAGTTACGGACTTTGGACCCAGAGGGGGCGGTTTTTTATGGGGACACCAACGCAGGAGAGGACTGGTTCGTCTTCTCTCTGAGAAACGGCATCCCTGAGATGCAGATTGCCAAAGCGGACATCCTCGTTAGTGCGATAGGTGGGCCCAAACTGAACGACGGCCAATGGCATCAGGTACACTAAAGTTATGCGCAGACTAATACTGGTGCACATGTTGACTATAGTGTAAACACTGGTTTTAGGAACACAGCAACAAGCTGACATGATGTGTCGCAATGTACAAAATGTGACCATTAATGCTTCACCCCCTTCCCTCCAATCTGCCCAGCTGGGCCTGAGCAGTGAGGGAAAGTTTGTTATTCTGGAGGTGGATGGGAAGCAAGCTCTGGTGGTGGGTCTAGAGTCCAACAAGACAGAGGAGGCAATGACGGGACAGATCCGCCTGGCCCTAGGAGGGATCCTAGTCGATGAGAAGAAGCTGGTCAATCCGGTACAGTGACGTGTCTGTCTCTGTGTGGGATGTGTCAATCTGTTTTTGTGACAAAGGTGTTTGCGGATTGTGTTGATTTTCCCTCTGTGCTCTGGGCACAAGTTTGTGGCAGAGATGGATGGCTGTGTGCGGGAGGGCAACTGGCTGAACCTTACCTCGCCGTGGGAGACGGAGGAGGTCGGAGACCTCATGCCTTGCTTCGATACCATCAAATCAGGGGCCTTCTTCTCTGGGGCTGGTCTCTCTGTCTTCAGCACCTCCGGTACTGTTGGGCTGATTTGATCAAGACTTAGAATCGTTGGGAAAGCCTAAAAGGGCAAATACAGATGTTTTTTTGAGATATTTGTATGTTTTACTTTTTAGAAATCCCCATTGTGTCAGAGGAGAAAGGGATCAAGATTGACATCTGGGCAGAGTCATCAGTTGAAATGGAGGGAGCCATTATTAACCTCCGAAATGATGAGCAGGGGTCCATTCTTTCAGCAAGAGCAAACAACATAACCAAGGTACCTAACGTGTGATGTACTTTCAGGACTTTACATGGTTTAGTGGGAAGCACATTCAAATTGACACAAATAGACTGTGACCATTTATGCAATGAATTAAGGTATTTGTGTATTTCATTTAATAGAAAAGGCAGGATTTCAGGATGTTTAACACCTTTTTCCGACAGGAACTCACACTAACCCTGGGCAAATCTTCAACCGTTTTGAAATTGGGCTTCAACAAACTATCCCTTACTCTGCTGAAGGACACAGTAAAAGTGGCCCTTGATGATATTCCATTTGACGTCACAGCACATGACAAAACACCAGACTATTTGGCCAGCTGGAAAGCGGGTATATTTCTTAGTTTTGGGGGAATTCCAGGTGGGTTTAACAGAAGGAAGCATCGATCTGAGCACATTCTCCATGTTATCTTTTCGCTACCTGCTCTGATTCATCAGCCTCTTTTTGTCTCACTGTGTCATCCTCAGATGAAGGGGATAATTTTCATGGCTCCCAGTACCTCCATGGCTGTATAGAAAATATCAAAATTCAGGGGAAGGATGTGGATTTGGACACAGCCATGTACAAGCACATCTCTATCACCTCCCATAGCTGTCCTGCATAAAACCAGTATAGATATCGAATTGCTTAAGTGTGTCTCTGCTCCTGCTTTTCCACTACTTAGGAACGGATACAGATACAACTATGTACACTTGTCTTTGTTGAGTCAAGATGTCTAAGATTTGTAAACATTTGATTTCCTTTGACAATAAAGGTTTGATATGCATGTTAAATAAAGTATTGTTTGCATTTTATGACTAATTTTAGCGTTTTGAAATTGTCCATCCACCTGTGATTATTACATTGATATTTTGAGTTTCTAATCCCATTAGAGGCTATAACTCTTGTTGATAGTCAGAACTACGCATGGATGGTTATAAGAAGTTACGTGTCAGTGCTCTGTTTAAGGTTAATGCTTTGCAAATATAACGTGTTGGTTGCACCAATTGCAATAAATACAATGGAAAATGTGCTTGTGGATCTTAGTGGATTCAGAGCCACTCGTGAATCGCATTCTATAAAACCTTGATTTAGCGCCCTCTAGTGGATTCAATTATATATGTTTTTCACATGTAACATGACGTCATTCTGATTCAACGCTTTAATTTCGCTGAATCATCCTGTGTAATTGAGACTATATCAAAATGTTAGATGGTTGTAAATGTAAAGTAAAGCTGCAAATATTTACATTTTAAAGACGGCATTTGTAATAAACACTAGATTAAGATACATGCACCAAAAACGCACCAAAACCCAACACTGCCATAAAATATATTGGGGTGTGACGACAGGCAAGACCTCGTGCCGTCCACTGCCGAAGAGTGGGCGTGTTATTTCCCTTCCAAAAGCAGCATTAGGTTCTCATATTGTCGCAAATCGGTCTGTCGTAAAGCAACAACGCAGTCTAAACTGCGGCAAGTGGCCAGGGGGCGGTCTTAATTGACTTTTTGACTTAAAGCTGACAAAACATATTTTCTTTAATATATTCTTTTGGAAATGATTGATCTGATTGTGTGACACGTTGACCTCGTAATTGGCATAATAATTAATGTTCAAGGAATTGTTCAGGAGTTATGCATGTCGTTTGTGATGAAAGTCAAGCATTATTTCCTCATGTTTACTCTTCAGGAAGAATTCTGGTTTCTACCATGAGAATGTCGATATTCAACTTCTTTGTATGATTTATGAGTAGATATATAATTCAAACTAAAGTTTTGCATGCGGATAAACAACAGTATCTTGAGTCTTTTCCATTCAGATTTTATTTCTTAAACATGGGCGTACAGGGGGGCTTGCCTTCACATGGAGTCATGCCCCTCGGGTAATGCCCCGGCTTGTCAGGGAACACCCCATAGCCTGGACATTTGCAGTGAAGATGGCGGCCGAGCTGCACCCGCGCAGCGGAAAGCTGATCGGCCTGTCGAATTCGAACCGAACCGCTCAGCGAAACCAACCCGTTCAGGAATTTAATCACGGTTTGGTGCTGAGTCGAGAGCCACTGAGAGACAAGGATGTCTTTACTGTTCGTATCGACAAGAAGGTAAACAGACCCTCCGGTAACGGTGGACGACTGACAGTAATACGAGGAAAGAGTGCAGTGGGACGGGGTCTGTTGCCCGCAGTGCTTGCCTGTGTTGCAGCTGCTTGGGCGTGCTCGGCTTGTTAAAACAAAAAAAGGATGAAAATTAATAACGTATAGCGCGAAGTTCTTAGTTTTCAGTTGGCAACAGCGGCACCAGCCATCGATAGCAGCAAGATAACTATCAAGCTGTGGTCTGTGACAAGGCTGACTAGCTTGTAAGCTAGCCGGCTAACTTTGACTTTCTCCAGTACCGCCACATCTATTATGTTAACTAGGCTTGGTATGTAGACAACGGGTGGTAACTGAAGAAATGTGGCCTTGCATATCATATTGCTAGTCTCACTCTCTCAGACAATGTGTTGACTACACAAGCAACAAATCTGTTAGCTATCGAGCTACCTATTCAATAACGCGTAAACTTTATTGAACATGATAGCCTAAGCCAGCACCAATAACGTTTGTCAGCAAAAGTGTCATCAGACAATCTACTTTGTATACATGTAAGGACAACTAACTAGTAGGAACACATAACTGCAGGTCAGTGGTTTAGCGTCTACCGTAGCTAGCAAGCCAGTGTATTATAGCTACAGGCTACCTCAAGGCTAGAGCTGGCTTGCAAACTGTAGAGCTACTGTAGCCAGCCATTCTCTTTTGATCAAAGCCCTGGCTAAATGACACCCTGCAAAGGATAGCTTTCTGGTTTTGGTAGCTATCGTGGTGTTGCATCTGGCAGCAAGCCACAAGGCTGTGGGTCCAAAAACCAGTTGAATTTCAGTGACAATAACGCTGCCATGGGTTGTTCTTGTGACATTGACGATTTGACGAAGGTGTTCGTTGTTTAGATAAAGCAGTCCAAAGCTTTTTATGATTGTGTAAATCCAGCCATGGTAAATCGCTCTGAACAAGGAAACCTTTCCCCCTAACAGTTTGTCAATCAAGGGATTCGGAGTCTTTTCTAAATTTGAAAGTATGGGTGGAAGTCTAATACATTTGTATTTAAGAAAAAGTAAGGTAGGCAGGAAGCTTATTGTCTGGTCTCTGAACAGATGCAAGTTTTACATACATTTTACAGACCCCCTGCCTGTTTTCTAATGCAACACATAGTTGTCTCATCCAGTCATGACAATACAAATGCTAGCCTGTCAGTTACTGTGATTAGCCTACTGCTGCTAATCAAGCCAGCTTGCCTGCTTTGTAAACCATTTTCCAACCCCCATACCTGTGGGTGGCTGGTTGAGGTTACACTATTTAACAAAAATGTCCCATACATATTCATGCAAGATAACTGCATAATGTCAACAATGTTCATATACACACGTCCGTACCAACTTCTGAAATTCTAAACGTATGACAAATCCATTGCGTTTGACATCCATCACTTCTGCCACTCAATGAGCTGATACAACGTCTCAGAAATAGACAACAGTAGTTTCAACCTTGGTTTAAGATCTTGGATTTAAATCTTTCATAAAGCTATAATATGCTTCCATCCATAATTGTATGTCGTGGATCAATATTGTATGGAGGAAACTTGACGTGGCTAGCGATGTTGGGTATCGGCGTGGTGGGCTTGTCCTGTTAATGGCAGAGAGCGACTAAACCCACATTTCACCTGGTTTTTGACTGTGAATGACCATGCTCTGCTGGTGGTTGAAAATGGTTTTAACCTTTACCAGAGCAGCCAACATGGTGGAACAAACCTAGGTGTTTAGACATGTGTGTAAAACAACCATTCTCTCAGCTACTCTCTTTGTCCTGTCAGGGTTATAGAGAGAACCAGGTGCAGCCCTTGGTCTGTGGACAGATTTTTTTAGACCGTTCTAAGTTTTGAGTGTTAAGGAGTTGGCAGAGCAGATAAACACACACAGATTCAGATTGAGCCCCAATGCCTGTAGGCTGTTGGTTCATGAAAAGTGAGCTGTTGTGGAGCTACATTCAGAACTATGTGGTTATGTGATCAAACAGAGAGACAAGGAGAGATGGAGAGTGTGTCGGGGGGGGGGAGCAAGTCAAGATCTCTCCTGTTGCCCCGTGGGCCTGGCCGTGTCACTCCGATCAGTAGCCTCCATCTCCAGGCTGCTGTGACACTGACTTGCGTAGCAGACAGGCGAACTGGGCTACACACGCGGACGCACACTGCCAGAAATAAAAGAGGGGAGGAGAGGACGCAGAAAGGGTGGAAGGCATGGCAGATGTAGGCTAGTTACAGTATGTAGAGCACAAGGCTTTAGATAGTGGCAGATCTACTAGATAACATGATGAAGGGGGGGGGGAGAATTAAAAGGCTGTTTAGTTTTGACTAAGTAGGCCAATACTGGTGGACTGGTTTTCCTGGTCAAATCCAGTGTATTTTTGGGGGGGCTCTGTGAGGGGAAAAAAGGACATGTGCCACAAATTCAGTGAGCAAGAAGATGGGAAAGACGGCATAGAAGAAGAATCAGCTTTGTCATGTGATACCTAAGGATCACGCGTATCAGTGGCATTCTTTCAATTTACTCATTCCTAATCTCAACGGCATGCAGTTGACAGAAACAGACGAGGTTCATGAAGAAGACTAGCCAAATGCAAGTTTATCCAGGTCAGAGTAGCTTTACTCTGTAAGACTTAAGATTCTCTTCAGGTTGCTCACTGGATTCCTGAATTAGCCTCTTGAGTGTTAGTTTATAGACTTCTGGTTCAGCTTGACCTCAGCAATTTCTGTGAACTGTCCAGCTATTGTGCGGCTTTCATTGTGTCATAAAAGTAAAAAGAATATATATATTTAAAGAAAATATAGTATCTTTGTTTGAGTTGATTGGCTTTTTCAGTGTTTAACCCTTAACCCTGCTGGAACAAGGCAAAAGGCAATCCTTGAACATTTCTTGACAGATTCACCCTTCAGATGGCCTGTCTATGGCTTGACGTTGAATGTAGGTAAATTAATCAGAAATCAATCTGCGTGCTTTAATATGGTCAATGTCTTGGAGTAAACAAGGCTACAGTTCTATGCCCTGATCACATCTCCTCTTTATGAATGTAAGATCCTCTGAGAATCCCAGCTTCCTCACTGGGCTCTGAAAACATGCAGAATATGCGGTGATTTAAGAGTCGATTAACCTGGAATAGAATATAACAGGGGCTGAGATTGTAGTAGTGATCTACATCGTATTCCTAACCCCCCAGGTGAACTCCTGGAGCGGCTCCATCGAGATTGGTGTGACGGCACTGGACCCGGCAGGCTTGGACTTCCCCAGCAGTGCCACAGGCTTGAAGGGCGGCTCCTGGATCGTGTCGGGCTGCTCGGTGCTCCGTGATGGCCGCTCCGTCCTGGAGGAGTATGGCCGCGACCTGGACCAGCTGTCCGAGGGCGACCGCGTAGGCATCCAGCGCAGTGCCCGCGGCGAGCTGCATCTGTGGGTCAACGGGCAGGACTGTGGCGCGGCGGCTAGCGGCCTGCCCCCGCGCCTCTGGGCCGTGGTGGACCTGTACGGGAAGTGCACCCAGGTGACGGTGGTGAGCTGTGAGCCGCCCTCGGCCGAGCGGGAGATGGAGAGGGTCGAGGGCCTCGTAGAGGAAGATGAGGAGGAGGAAGAGGAGGAGGAAGATGAGGAGGAAGAGGAGGTAGTGGTGTGTGGTGTCCGGGAGGATTCGGTGGCCATCGGCGGTACAACAATGAGTATGATGATGGAGGAAGGTAGGGGCCATGTTGTCACCATTTAGGGTGAATGCCTCGCCTGGTTTCCTATCTTCACAAAAACAAAAAGCAAAGTTGTACAGTGAATGTCTATTCAGTTGTGGCCTTCAGTGTTTTATAAGCATACAAATGCCAATGGAGGAGAGGAGAGGAGACAAGGGGCATGAATCTTTCATCTCTCTTTTCCTCTGTTCCTCCCTCCCTCCCCTCGCCATCAGGACATGAGCTCCCTCACAGTCACAGTCGACCAGACAAGTTCCCCCACAACCTAGAGCCAGACACAGGTGACAGAGTGCTTCACATCCAGACTATGGTTTTGGTGGACCACTCCAGGATCACTTCTCATTTTCTCTTCCGTGTCTCTGACTCTGTTTCTCTCCTCTCTGTGCCTCTCAATCCCTCTCTCTCCCCCCTCTTTCTCTCTCTCTCTCCCTCCCTTTCTCTCTTTCTCTGTCTCTCTCTCTCACCCACCCCATCTGTCTATCTCAGTCCTGACTGAGCACCAGCTCTTTGACGTCTTCAACAACGCCATCGTGTCCCTTTACCGCTCGGAGGACGAGGGCGGAGGGAGTGACGAGCCGTGCGGGGGCTCCACAGACTCCTCAAGGGAGGAGAGGGGAAGTGGCGGTGGTGGCGGTGGCAGCAGCGGAGGGGGCACGGCCAACAGCGACAGCACAGGGACGGGGCCCGGGGGAGGGGGAGGGGGAGGGAGAGGAGGAGGAAGCGCCAATAGCAGCCCGGCAGGGAGCGGAGGGGTGGGGCTGGGGTTGTCGATTGGCGCCATGACCACCAACGACGCACTGCTCTTCCACGAGAAATGCGGCACGCTGATCAAGCTGAGCAACAATAACAAGACGGCGGAGAGGCGCCGGCCGCTGGACGAGTTCAACAACGGCGTGGTCATGACCAATCGGCCGCTCCGACACAACGAGATGTTCGAGGTGTGGAATGAAGGCATCGCAATGCTGAGAAAATTTGCGCACATGCACAGAACAGTCTAGAAAAGGGTTCTGCCAAGATGATTCATAATCACCAGAGTTTTACTTTTGGTGAATAACCTGTCTGTTGCCAATCTGTTTGATGTGTCATGATAATAGAGAACTCCTACCAGGGATTATATGCAGACATGAAAACTGTCCCAGAAATGAAATAATAATTTATCTTTTTTTACCAGCAAGGTTCTCCTTATGGGAAAGGTTGAGGCAGTAAATAATCATAGTTAAGTGCTGGAAGATGTGAATGGTTTAGGTCATTTCCAGACAGCATCACTGCAGCCAAATCAAAGTAATAGATAGCAGAAACGTTTGAGGATGTGGAACTATTATGGGCCAGAGAGATGAGTTGATGCGCTGGGTTTCAGATTCGCATAGATAAACTGGTGGATAAGTGGTCTGGCTCCATAGAGATCGGTGTGACGACACACAACCCCAACAACCTAGATTATCCTGCTACCATGACCAATCTGCGCTCAGGTACTGCACACGCATGCACACCTCCTCATTCGCGCACACACCCACCCCACACAAACTCTTAAACAAAACAAGGCCGTTTACACAACAGAGTCCAAGATGAAATCAGTATGTAGTTTGTTATAGAGTGTATCTGGTTACACAGGTTTGAATGGATGCTTGCTTGTGTTATGTTTTCACTGGTGGGAGGAGTGTGTGCCCAGCACAGGAGAGAGCTTATTGGCCTGATGCATGATTATGTTGTCCTTTCAGGTACAATCATGATGAGTGGCTGTGGGATACTGACCAATGGGAAGGGGACCCGGAGAGAATACTGTGAATTCAGCCTTGATGAGCTGCAGGTCATTGCTGACACACACGTACACACAGTTATATACATACGCACACACAGTTTCACATACACAGTTATGTGCACCCTATTCACACCTCCTGTCTCTCTCACTCACACTGTATCCTCCGATGGCCAGCTATCTGTCGCGCTCTGTTGAAATATCTCTCTTAGTCTCCCTCTCTCTTTCTCACGCTCTCTCTATCCCTCTCCTCCCCCAGGAAGGAGATCACATTGGACTGATGCGCAAGGCCAGCGGAGCGCTGCACTTCTACATCAATGGCATAGACCAAGGTGAGAGAGACACTGCAGAATATTCATCAGAGGAATGGGTCTTTGGAGGGTGAGGAAGAGGGACTGAGGGAAGGATGAAGAGAGAAAGGGAGGCAGGGAGAGAGGATGGATGGATGAGGGTGTCAGAGAATGTTGTGATGGCAGCAGTTCGTCTCATAACTGTGATCACCTCTTCACAACCTCTTAAGAAGGAAAAACAGGCAGCCTAACATCATCACCACCTGGCAACCCTGGTAAAACGCAGCGGAACACAAGTGTGTACTACTCAGGCATGAAGCACAAAGAAATCTCAGCTCGACCTTCCTGTGACCTCTTCCCCACCCCCTCCCCTCAGGTGTTGCTGCCGCCCAGACCCCTGGCGTGGTCTACGGTGTGGTCGACCTCTACGGCATGGCGGTAAAGGTCACCATCGTGCACAACCACAACCACAGCGACCGCCTGCGCCGTAACAATGCCATCATGCGGGCGCTGTCACCTGACGTAGGACGGCCTCGGACTGCCCTCCTGCTCACCCCTGACTCCGACGCCCCCGACCGCCTCCTCTTCCACCCTAACTGTGGACAGAAGGCAGCCATCATAAGTGAGGGCAGGACAGCGCTTCGCCCACAGTGAGTCTGCTCCCCAGAACCCTCACAACAAGCTACTGAGCTATATGTCCTATTTGCCATATACACAAATATGGGAAACTGGCTACAGGTTAAATCCTCTTTATTCCTCTGGTTCGTCCATGAATAGTCAATAACGACAGTCCGTCATAAAAAGTAGTATTCTTCAAATTGTCAAACAGTGCTGTCCTCAAGGTCAAATCAATGATTTTTTGTTTGAGTAATGCTAGAGACTGAATCCCTTCCTTACCTCACCTCAACTCCCTCTCTCCCTCTCTCCCCTCCCACAGCGCAACAGACGACTTCAACCACGGCGTGGTGCTGAGCTGTCGGCCGCTGCGCTCCAACGAGGTGTTCCAGGTGCGCATCGACAAGATGGTGGACAAGTGGGCGGGGTCCATCGAGATCGGTGTGACGACGCACAACCCCGCCTACCTGCAGCTGCCCTCCACCATGACCAACCTGCGCTCAGGTACGCACTCTGGACGGCATGAGATCACTTTGATCAGTGGTCGTTATGTTCCCTTGCTTTGGTAACAGCGTGCATGGGACTCAACGTGTTCGTACCAAACCTTGTGTCATCCCATCTGACAATGTTCTGAAGAGCTTCCTGTCTTGGCACTGAAAGCTTGGTCTTCTCAGTCTTGAATTTCGGACGTTTAAATATTTCATGTGGTCAAAAGACCCTACTTTGGCACTTACTGTGGGGGTTTTCTTTCCAGCCAGAACAACATTGGGGGACACAATTATCTTTGTATGCGATTATGTGAAGTCATGCAACCATTTCCTTCTTGCTCATGTGAACGTACTAGGCCTACCTCGGTGTTGTGATGGGGTGTGGTCTGTGTGATCTTGGTGTACATAGTTCAGGTCCCTGTGGTCTATCTGTCTGTCTGTGTCTCAGGGACCTGGATGATGACAGGAAACGGGGTGATGCACAATGGAACGACAATACTGGACGAGTATGGACACAACCTGGACAGGCTCAAAGTGAGTAGGGACCCCCTCTCCCTCTCCTTTCCTCTTTGACTATCTCATCTCCATCCATCCATCCATCCATTTTCTTCCGCTTATCCGGGGCCGGGTCGCGGGGGCAGCAGTCTGAGCAGGGAGGCCCAGACTTCCTTCTCCACACACACCACCTCCAGCTCCTCCGGGGGGATCCCGAGGCGTTCCAGGCCAGCTCGAGGAGCATAGTCTCCAGCGTGTCCGTCACCCCGGCGCCCCGGAGGCACATGCCCGAAACTCCCGAGGGAGGCGTCCAGCAGGCATCCGAAACAGATGCCAAAGCCACCTCAGCTGGCTCCTATCGACGTGGAGGAGCAGCGGATCTACTCCGAGCTCCTCCAGTGTGACCGAGCTTCCTCACCTTATTCTAAGGGAGCCCCAGCCCCTCTGCGGAGAAAACTCATTTCGAACGCTTGTATCCACGATCTCGTCCTTTCAGTCATCACCCAAAGTTAATGACCATTGGTGAGAGTAGGAACGCAGATAGAGTCGGTAAATTGAGAGCTTTGCCTTTTGGCTCAGCTCTTTCTTCACCACAACAGTCTGGTACAGAGATCGCATCACTGCATCCGCTGCACTGATCCGTCTGTCAATCTCACGTTCTGTCTTTCCCTCGCTCGTGAACAAGACTCCGAGATACTTCTCCACTTGAAGCAAGGACTGCTCACCCACCCGGAGGGAGCAACCACCTTCTTCCGGTCGAGAAGCATGGCCTCAGATTTCGAGGTGCTGATTCCATCCCGGCAGCTTGAACTCGTGATGAAACCGCCTTGTGCATGCTGTAGGTCCCGGTCGATGGAGCCATCAGGACATCATCATCTGCGAATAGCAGAGATGAAATTCTGTCCATGAAGACATTGAACAGAACCGGTGACAAAGTGCAGCCCTGGTGGAGTCCAAAATGCACCTGGAACAGGTCTGACTTACTAATGGCAATGTAAACACAGCTCCTGCTCCGGTCAAACAGGGACCGGACGGCCCTGAGCAAAGGGCCCCGGACTCCGTACTCCCGGCAAACCCCCACAGGGCACCACGAGAGACACGGTCGAACACCTTCTCCAGATCCACAAAACACATGTGAACCGGTTGGGCAATCTCCCATGAACCCTCAAGCATCCGTTTAAGTGTGTAGAGCTGGTCCAGTGTTCCGCGACCAGGACTAAAACCACACTGCTCCTCTGGATCCGAGGTTCAACTATCAGTCAGATTGTTCTCTCTAGTACCCTGGCATAAACCTTACCAGGGAGGCTGAGGAGTGTGATCCCCCTGTAGTTGGAACACACCCTCCGGTCCCCTTCTTATAAAGGGGTACCACCCCGGTCTGCCAGTCCAGCGGCACGTCCAAGGCGCCACGCAATGTTGAAGAGACGTGTCAACCACGACAGCCCCACAACATCCAAAGACTTAAGATACTCGGGGCGGATCTCATCTACCCCGGGGCTTTGTCACCGAGTAGCCCACCGACCAACTCGGTGACTTTCGCCCGGCTGATCGATTAGTCCGTCTCTGGGTCCCCAGCCTCTGCTTCCCCCTTCGGACGACATGACGGCAGGATTGAGGAGATCCTCAAAGTATTCCTTCCACCGCTCAACAACGTCCCAAGTTGAGGTCAGCAGCTCCCGCCCGCACCGTACACGGTGTTGGTGAAAACCGCTTCTCCCCCCTGAGACGGCGAACGGTTTGCCAGAAATTCCTTGAGGCTGTCTGATAGTCCCTCTCCATGGCCTCCCCGAATACCTACCAGACCCGAGTTTTCGCCTCCGCGACTATTCGAGCCGCGGCACGCTTTGCCTGCCGATACTTGTCAACTGTCTCCGGAGTTCTACAAGCCAACCAGGCTCGATTTGGACTCCTTCTTCAGTTTGACAGCATCCTTTACTTCCGGTGTCCACCACCGGGTTCGGTGATTGCCGCCGCGACTTGCACCAGAGACCTTACGACCACATCGCCGCGACATCGACATGGAGGGTCGAGACATAGTCCACTCAGACTCATTGTCCCCAGTCCCCCCCCGGAATCTGTGAGTAACTCTCCCGGAGGTGCGAGGTGAAGACGGGGCTATGAGCAAGCCCACACCAGCCCGCCGCCTCTCCCCGCGAGCAATGCCAGAGAAATGTAGAGTCCAGCCTCTCTCGAGGATAATGGACCCAGAACCCAGGCTGTGCGTGGAGGTGAGGCCGACTATATCTAGCCGGTAACGCTCTACCTCCCGCACAAGCTCGGGCTCCTTTCCTGCCACCGAGGTGACATTCCATGTCCCCAGCGCTAGAGACCGAGAGGCCTCGGTTGTCCAGGCACCTGCCCCTGACCGCCGCCCAAAACACACTGCACCGGCCCCCTACGGTCCTTCCTGTGGGTGGTGGGCCTGCAGGAAGGTGATCCCACGTCGCCTTTTCGGGCTATACCCGGCCGGGTCCCATGGGCAAAGACCCGGCCACCAGGCGCTCGCCTGCGAGCACCCACCCCAGGCCTGGCTCCAGGGTGGGGCCCCGGTAACGCCACTCCGGGCGACGTAACGATTCTCCTTGGTTTTGTCATCATAGGGGTTTTTGTTGAACCGCACTTAGTCTGGCTAGTCACCTAGGACCAGTTTGCCGTGGGAAACCCTACCAGGGGCTTATTGCCCCCGACAACATAGCTCCTGGGATCATTCAAGCACTCAAACCCCTCCACCACGTTAAGGTGGCGGTTCAAGGAGGTTCTCATCTCCCTCCCTCTCTATTTCTAGCTCTCTCTTTCTCGACATCAATCCAGTGGCATATTGCTAATAGCCTCTCCCCCCCCCCTTTCCCTCCTCCCCTTCCCCAACCCCTTTAGGCAGGAGACACAGTGGGCGTGGTGCGCAAGGAGGACGGCAGCCTCCACTTCTTTGTGAACGGCGTGGCGCAAGGCCCGGCAGCCTGGAACGTCCCGACCAGCGTGTACGCTGTGGTGGACCTGTATGGTCAGGCCGCACAGGCCACCATCATGGACGACATGGGTAGGAAGGAGGGAGAGAGGGAGGCAGGAGAAGGAGGGAAGAGCAGGAGAGGGAGGAGGGGAGGGTGGGAGGGAGGGAGGAGGAGAGGTGTAGAGGGAAGTTCAAACAAGGGGGAAGAAGGAACGCAAATGGCGCTGTGAACTGAACGATGAGCAGCTCCAGCTGCTTTGACAAATTAGGCCTTTCTAAACTAGACTCTTGTCAAGATGTACAGTTAATGCCTCCCCCTCCCTCTCCCCCTAACCCTTCTCCCCCATAGCCGACCTCCCCCCCCTTCCGGAGGACAGCTCTGAGGGCCCCGTCGCCATGTCGCCTGGTAGCCCCTGCTCAGTTACCGGGGGCAACAGTGCAAACGACCTGCGCTTCCATCAGCTGCATGGCACCAACGCCGTTATCACTAACGGGGGGCGCACCGCCCTGCGCCAGAACTGCCGCAGCGAGTTCAACGATGCCATCGTCATCTCCAACAGGTGTGTGTTTATATAGGAGTTCATGACTCATAGTGCACCATTATATTTACTTCATTTAGGATACATAAGACCTGTGTGTGTTACCGCTTGCCATCTCTCTATAGGTGCCTTCGAGATGGAGAGTTGTTTGAGATTGTTATCCAGAAGATGGTGGACCGCTGGTCGGGGTCTATTGAAGCAGGTAAGATAAAAGCAGGTAAGGCGTTTCCGTTTTTTTCCCCCTCTCTTCCAACACTGCACACGCACCCTCACACTGCACACGCACCGCTCGTGTGAAGCAAACATTCGACAAAACTGCACGCACTTTTCCAAGGAAGCCATACACATAATGCACGTACGGCACGCTCGTGCACACACAACACAAGACCGCACGCGTGGCGGAGGGTTGACCTCAGCTCCGCCCCTGTGCCCAGGCGTGACGGCCATCAGACCAGAAGAGCTGGAGTTCCCCAACACCATGACGGACATAGACTACGACACCTGGATGCTCAGGTAGGGCTGTGGGACCTACCAGCGTACGTGCAGGAACCTTCCCACCATCGACTTGGCTTTTTCTATCCTCTTTTTTTTTCCCCCTCTCTTCCTCTCTGCGGGTCCTCTGGTCAGCGGGTCGCTGTCCTGGTCGTTCCCTTGTTCGGCTCCTCCGTCTTTTGTAATTCTGTCTCAGTGTCATCGTGTTTCCTTTCACCTCTAGTGCTCTGCCCCCCCCCCCATCTCTTTTGTACTCTGCTTTCTCTCTTCTCCCCGTGTTCTGCTCGATGCGTACATATTCCTATTTAATACATTTATCCATCTGCACTCCAACACCTAGATTCTAGTTAGTGTTTCATTCTCTGGTGATGTATGTTATCCCCCTTCCACACGACTGGTGTTGTTTTTCTTGCCGCTTGTTGCTCATATTGATGCACTTTATTGCCGTTTCCTTGCTACTTTGTACAAATACATATTTCAATTTCATGTCCACTACAAAATTTTTGCTCCGCATTGCTGCAAGAATGTCATTTGTTGGGGAGGATGACTTAGAGTAAACAAATCGCCTGACTACTCCTGTCTCCTTCCTCCATCACCCCAGTGGCACAGCCATCATGCAGGATGGCAACACCATGCGCAATAACTACGGCTGCGACCTGGACTCCCTGACCACGGGCTCGCGCATCGGTATGATGCGCTCAGCCAGCGGGGACCTGCACTACTACATCAACGGGGTGGACCAGGGCGTGGCCTGCACAGGGCTGCCGCCAGGCAAAGGTGATTTGACCCCATTTACTCACCCTCACTCGACCTCATCTGGTCGCTCACCCATCCCTTCTGTGTGTTTACACAACAGCGCCGAGCTGAGTTCGGGGAGGAGGCGATTGCTTGTTTGCGTTTCTTCTTATTGGCTGAGAGAGAGAGAAGGTTGTGGTTGCTTGGCTTTTGATAGTAGGAACCTCAACACGGTGTATCCCTGCATGGGATATCCTGTAGTCGCATTCAGACGACTACGTATGGCGTCAGACAAACATGTACCGTTTGCTGTTTCCTGTTATATTTATCATGTTTTTTTATTTCACTTCCTATTTATCTTTCTTTCATCTCTATTTTTTGTATTAGGAGAAGACCACCCCCAAAAAGTCTTCTCAAAATATATGGTGAACCCCTGTTCTCTCTCTCCCTCCCTCCCTCCGTCTCCCTCCGTCTCTCCGTCTCCCTCCCTCTCTCTGTCTCCCAGAGGTGTACGCAGTCATCGACCTGTACGGTCAGTGTGTCCAGGTGTCCATCACCAGCTCTACAGGTCCTCTGGACAACAGCCTGTGTACCAGCAACATCACTGAGAAGAGTTTCCCTATCCACTCTCCAGGTACGGCCAGGGCTGACGCGTGTGTGTACGGCGCCGCTGTCAAACCAGTGAAACATTTCTAACTAGAACGGGAAACGGTACTAGACTAAGAGCAGACCAGTTTTTCCACTGAGGTGAATAATGAAGTGCACTTTACGGTTTGGCCTTATCACGGCGGCCATGGGTTTGAATCCTGGGCCTTGGCTCTGTCCATGCATATCTTCTCCCCTTTGTCTCTTCTCCCTCTCTGTCCCTACATTTCCTGTCACGCTTCATGTAAACAGTGTCCTCTAAAGCACGAACAAATCCCCCCCAGTCAATCATAAAAACAAAAGATGGTTGTCAATGAGCTGGAAAGTAGCCCCCCTAACCCTCCCCCCTTCCCCCCCCCTCTCTCTCTCTCTCTCTCTCTCTCTCTCTCTTTCTCTTTCACTTTCTCTCTCCCCTTTGTCGTGTTCAGTGACAGGCGTGGCCCACCGCCTCCACACCAAACACGGCAAGAACGTGGTTCTCCTGGGGGAGGGTTGCCAGGCCGTCAGGGTGGGGGGTTACGCACATGGCATCGTGTTCAGCGCCAAGGAGCTTCAGACCAATGAGCTGTTTGAGGTGAGGCCGGCGCTCGGGGGGGGGGGGGGGAGCAGCGGCACACGTCCAGCGTGGAGCTGAGAATGGACTTTGCTTTAAATAGGCTGTCGTCCAAATGATCCCAAAATGACTCAAATAAGCATTTTGTGAAAAACAAAACGAAAAACTGTGTTTCACGCAAGGGCACATTCTTTTTTTTCTCTTCTTTTTTTTTTTTTTTCTTATCGGATGTAATTTGTCTTTCGAAAACCAACGTTTTTACTAAACGTCCTCCCTGCTTGTTCCACATCTCACCTGTCTTGTCTCTCTGTCTCTCTGTCTCTGTCTCGCTGTGCCAGGTGAAGATAGACGAGGTGGACGAGCAGTGGTCGGGTTCCCTCCACATGGGTTTGACCACACTGCAGCCCCCAGACCTGCCGTCCTGCCCCATGTCTGGTCTGTCACCCTCCCTGCTCCAGCTGCGCTCCAAGGTCACCTGGCTGCTGGCTGGCTCAGAGGTGCGCCGCAATGGTGTGCTGCAGAGACAGAACTACTGCTGCTCCCTGGACAGACTGACGGTGAGACAGACCCTCCATATCCTATCTACTTTCCCTCATACTCTGTCAACCCTCCTCCATATCCTGTCTATGCTCCTCCATATCCTGTCTATGCTTTTACGTTCCCCCATATCCTGTCTGTGCTCCTCCATAACCTGTCTGAGCTCCTCCATATCCTGTCTACGCTCCTCCATATCCTGTCTGCGCTCCTCCATATCCTGTCTGCGCTCCTCCATATCCTGTCTGCGCTCCTCCCTCTGTATCCTGTCTGCGCTCCTCCCTCTGTATCCTGTCTGCGCTCCTCCCTCTGTCTCCTGTCTGCGCTCCTCCGTATCCTGTCTACGCTCCTCCCTATCCTGTCTACGCTCCTCCCTATCCTGTCTGCGCTCCTCCCTCTGTATCCTGTCTACGCTCCTCCGTATCCTGTCTACGCTCCTCCATATCCTGTCTACGCTCCTCCCTATCCTGTCTGCGCTCCTCCCTCTATATCCTGTCTGCGTTCCTCCGTATCCTGTCTGCGCTCCTCCGTATCCCGTCTGCGCTCCTCCGTATCCTGTATGCGCTCCTCCGCATCCCGTCTGCGCTCCTCCGCATCCCGTCTGCGCTCCTCCGCATCCCGTCTGCGCTCTTCCGCATCCCGTCTGCGCTCCTCTGTATCCTGTCTACCTTCCCTAATAAGAGGGATACGAACCCAAAAAACTCATTTGTGTGTGTGTGTGTGTGTGAGTAGGTTGGGAACCGTGTCGGAGTGAAGAGGTGCAGTGATGACACCATGCACATCCTCATTGACGGAGAGGACATGGGCCCTGCAGCCACCGCTGTAGCTAAGGTACACACACGCACATTGCACACAGACACACAAATCCACATGCTCACTTAAATAAAGGCTCAAAAGACATACGCGATTGTCAACAAGCCCTCTCACAGACACACATGCATTGTTTGCATCCACGTGTGAGTCGATGCAGTACATTCACACAAAGCTAATCTGCGCCCCCCCCCCCCCCCCCCCCGCAGAATGTTTACGCGGTGCTGGACCTGTACGGGCGCGTGACGGCCATCTCCATCGTCAGCTCCTCCCTACTAGAGGAGGCCGAGAGCCTAAAAGCCCCCTCGCTGTCATCCGACAGCTGCAGCGAGGGAGAGGAGGAGGGCTCCCCGGTGAGTCCGAAGGGAGGGAGAGAGGGAGGTGGTAGACTGAGGTATAGAGAGAGAGACAACCAGGAAGAAGCACTTTTGTAAATACGGCATTGATTTGTTTCGAGTCATGGTTGTGTGACCATGTTTGGCCTTCATCCTGCACGAGGTATCCACAAGAAGCTTTGAAACGCGCTTCTCTGTGAATGCAGGCGTTGAGCCAAGACAGATGCTTATTTTGAACTCAAACTAAAATGTCTCCACCCCCGACCCCAGGTGGACAGGGAGCTCGCCCCAGTGCCGACAGTCATGGTCTTCCTGGAGAACCATGGAAAGAACATCCAGCTGTCCAATCAGAATCTGACGGCCGCCCGGGTCTCCAGCTACAACCAGGGGCTCCTGGTCACTGCACAACCCCTCCCCTGCCAGCAACTGTTCCAGGTGTGTGTCAGTAGGCGCGTATGTCTGTTTGTGCAGGGCCAGGTGTGTGTCTGTTGACGGCCAATGGTGTTAGTGTGTGTGTGTTTCTGGGAGAGTCCACACGAACGCATTCCCGACTCACGATCAGATCCCTGTGCCACTGTACCCAGTTTCAGATCGACCGCCTTAACCCATCGTGGACATCATCGCTGTCGCTAGGGGTGATTGGCCATTCCCCCGACCGGCTGAACTTCCCGTCGACGGCCTGCTGTCTTAAGCGCTCAGCCTGGCTGCTCCAGAGAGACTCCGTCTTCCACAACTCCCTCAAGGTAGAGACACACACTCACTGCACTCAGTCCACATCAGTGTGGTCTGGTATTTTTGCTGACTTGGTCTGAAACTGGTGTCCATTTTTATCTTGTTTTTTTTTTGGTAAATGATTTCTCTGTTTGTTATTTTGCTCTCTCTTATTTCTCACTTTCCCTCTCAATCTGCTTTTCTCCATCCCTCCCTCCCTCCGTTCCTCCCTGGCAGATCTGTGAGAACTATGGTCCTAACCTGGACACCTGTCCAGAGGGCACAGTGCTGGGCCTCCTGGTAGATGGGAACAGCTGTCTGCACCTGTACGTGAATGGTATGGACCAGGGTGTCGCTGCCCAGGACATCCCCGCCCCCTGCTACCCCCTCTTAGACCTGTATGGCCAGTGTGAACAGGTGAGACACGCGCACACTCTAGATATAGATCTATATCTAGATATAGATATAATCTATATCTATCTATAGATATATCTATAGATAGATATATTATAGATATATATATCTATCTATAGATATATATAAAGGGATGGACATGGTCAGCAACAATACTCAGGTAGGCTGTGGCGTTGCAATGATGCTCAATTGGTACCAAGGGACCCAAAGAGTGCCAAGAAAATATTCCCCACACCATTACACCACCACCACCACCCTGAACCGTTGATACAAGGCAGGATGGATCCAAGCTTTCATGTTGTTGACGCCAAATTCTGACCCTACCATCCGAATGTCACAGCAGAAATCGAGACTCATCAGACCAGGCAACATTTTTCCAATCTTCTATTGTCTAATTTCGATGAGCTTGTGCAAATTGTAGCCTCAGTTTCCTGTTCTTAGCTGAAAGGAGTGGCACCCGGCGTGGTCTTCTGCTGCTGTAGCCCATCTGCCTCAAAGTTCGACGTACTGTGCGTTCAGAGATGCTCTTCTGCCTACCTTAGTTGTAACGGGTGGTTATTTGAGTCACTGTTGCCTTTCTATCAGCTCGAACCAGTCTGGCCATTCTCCTCTGACCTCTGGCTTTAACAAGGCATTTCCGCCCACAAAACTGCCGCTCACTGGATATTTTGTCTTTTTCGGACCATTCTCTCTCTCTCTCTCTTCTCTCTCTCGGCTCGTGCAGTTAACCTTCCTCTCTCTCGATCGCTCTCTCCTTCGCTCCTCTCGCTCTCTCCTCATCGCCTCTTCTCTCTCTCGCTCTCTCGTCAAGGCCTCTCTTCTCGCTCTCGTTCCGCTCTCGCGTCTCTTACCGGTCGACGCTTCTTCCCTCGCTCGTCTCTCGCGTCATACTCCGTGCTCTCTCCAACCTCGCACTCGTCCTCGCTACTCTCTCTCTTGCGGCCGTCTTCTCTTCCGTGCTACTCTCTCCCGCCATACCTCCCCCTCCCTCCATCCGCTCCAATACACACACACATACCCTAGCCAAGCTCACTACACCACAATGATGTGAGAACTAAATGGTAAGCCATAGTCTAAGTAGCCCTGCGTAAATCAGAATCGTGGCTCATATCGCTGTACAGACCCCTTCATTCAGACTCCCTGCTCCTTAGATAGTACGGTCACCTGCATGTTTAGCATCAATTGAATGCGAGTCAGATTAAATACCCACTTTAGCACTTTTCCTTGGTACGTCGTGTAAAGCCGCATAAATCCCAGTTTAGGAGGAAGAAAAGACTTCTGGCAGCATGGGCTTTGTTTTCTCTTACATCACAGTGGGCACTCACCCAAGGAGCTGTGTGACAGGACAAACATCACAAAGCATGTTTTTACGTTGTCCTGGCAGGTTACCATAGTAACCAACAATGTACCGGCTGTGGGAGGGGAGAGCGGCGAGACGCGTTGCCAGGGCGACATGGAGAAGGCTGATATGGTTGACGGTAAATTGCATAATCTTGGCAATCCTCAATTTGGCAAAGGGTGGACGTGGAGGAACTGTTTATGCAGTTTTCCGATATGTACTGTGTTTGATAAGATTTGATGTGGTTGCATTGTAGTTGATTGACTGATTTAAATAAGGGGAAAAAAATATGTATCCACAGTATTATGGCTTTGCAGGTGTACCCTACAGCATATGTACACATACACAGAGATTGTGAGAGAGATTACTTAAACCCTTGTGCTTTTTCACTTTCTAAGTCCCCCTGTCCTAAGGGTCAAAAAGGCCCCACTGTCAGCACTGAAATAAAGCATGTACATTTATCAGAAATATTTATTCAAGTACATGCATATTTAGTTCAAGTACATGCAATCTAAATGTCTCGTTGTGGATGTGCATGTTTTTGCGTTAAACATAGTTTTGGGTCATTCTGGCCCCCGAAGAGAACACAGGCCATGTGTTTTGAGTGAGATCCCTTCCTGTGTTTGTCTCAGGTATTAAAGAGAGTGTGTGCTGGACGCCCCCTCCAGAGGTCAACCCCAACAAGACATGCGAGTACCAGGCCCTGTGCTCACGCTTCAAGGACCTACTCACTCTACCGGGTGAGACGCGCTCCACTTAGTCAGCCACTGCCCCCTGCAGGCCCTCTGCTACCCCTGCACTCTCCTCAGACGCATCACACTCACCTCACACACATCACACTCTCCTCACATGCATCGCACATCACACTCACACACATTGCATTCTCCTCACACACACATCACACTCTCCTTTCACACATCACACTCATCACACTCCGCTCACACACATCACACACATGTCACACTCTCCTCACACACTCTCCTCACACACGTCCAACGTTTCCCTCCCATCGCTCCACCTCCTCCTCTCCTCTCTCTTTCAAGCTCACACGAAGGACTACAAAAGGTGTCATGCAGGAAAGGGAACAGAAAGCCTTATTCTTGTCCTGAAGCTGTCATAACTCTACCCCCTTCCCCCTTAGATGGTTACTTCAACGAGGAGACCAAGTGCAACCTGTGCTACTGCGAGTCCTGCCACAAGCTCCGGGGAGATGAGGCGTATTACAAGAGAGGAGAGCCGCCTAGGGACTACGCCCTGCCCTTCGGCTGGTGTCGCTTCGCTCTTAGGTCAGAGGGCAAACACACTCTCCTCCTCAGAAACTGGCTTTAAAGCGCCTCACTTGAAAGAGTTTGGAAAATGTCAAAAACATTTTGATGTCATCTGGGTTTGTATTAGGTATTAAAGGTATACTTAGATCTTTAAAAGAATGACTTTAGGAGCAGTAAAATAATGAACTTAGT
Organism: Plecoglossus altivelis; assembly: GCA_036571765.1. NCBI lineage: Eukaryota > Metazoa > Chordata > Actinopteri > Osmeriformes > Plecoglossidae > Plecoglossus > Plecoglossus altivelis. The sequence continues at coordinate 615,474 of BROE01000023.1, forward strand.
GAGGAGTTATATGGATATTGGCTCCATGTTACAGGTGTTGCCTTGACAGAGACCTTTGTGTTCTTAAAGTCTTCTGATGACCGTCTGTGTTTGTCTTGCTTGGGTTCCCGTCCTTCTGTCGCTTGGCCTCCCTCCAGGATCAAGCCCCACTGCGAGGTGTCGAACGCCCTGAAGAAGTGGCACATAGCCTACCACGGCACCAGCGTAGGAGCCCTGCGCCGTACCCTGGATCACAGCCAGCTACTCTCCGGTGCGCAAACAATATGACAGACATCTTGAGCTCATTCAAGTGATTACAAAACACAGGGATTACATATAAAAGGCAAAAACATCCTAGGTCTAAGGCTCTGTTTTTTTTCCTGATGTTACTTCAGGCTCTAGTACAGATGAGTTTCAACATTAAAGCACAGGGTTTAGTCTTAACATTACCCATATTTAAACACGTTAGTAAACAGCTTAAGCGTCTGGTGGCATTCCAGGTACGTCGTCCATCTTCTCCGTGTCTCCGGTGAAGACCGACGGGCCGAATGGCTACAGCGAGCCGGAGGAGAACAGCGCCCCAGAGAGGGAGGTTCCCAAAGTGCAGCTGTCCCCCACCATGCGCTACTCTGGCCTGGAGGTGTTCGCCCCTAAAGTGCAGTACGTGTCGCAGGGTTGCACAAGCCTTTCATTGTTCTACTTGTCAGTTCCCACAGTCTACACTCCTAGTCTCTTGTCAAAAGTGGATATGTAGTAATAATAATGATGGTGATGAGAAAAATAATGATAGGAATTATGACTTATATCAGATAATGCTAAATTTTGTTTGTAGTATTTTAACCTTTTTTTCAAGGACATAAACTAGGCTTGTGTTGGAGAGGTTAGAAAGACAGTGGAGGGAGGTCCAACATAAAGTTGATATGCCTCCTTCCATCCAGATTCCGGGACCCTCGCTCCCAACGCTGCCACCTGGCCCAGGTGGGATTCCAGGTGTGCGTCCGCCCAGGCTCCTACAAGGTGGGGCCTCAGACACTGGGCTCCAGTGAGGCCCTCGACCCCCGCTTCAGCAACACGGAGATCGAGTGGATCACCAAGGAGCATGGGTGCACGCTTCTCTACGGCCTGCTGGTGCGGGTGGAGTGAGGGGTTGGATGGGGGTGGGGAGGGAACCTAAAAAAAAACTCTTACTTGATCGTTCGCCCAACTTTCCCACCCCGGCCTCGAGGTCGAGACTCTTCTGGACGGCGTGTTGCTGCTGGGGATGGTTGCCGATTCACCCGTGTGGTTTTAACGTTTGTTTTTGTTTTTTTGGGGACACTTTTTTATTATTATTCTTTTGGAGGGGCGTCGGTGGTTCCAGAGAAGAACAGACACTGCCTGCACTTTATGTTTTGGACTTGTGGGCGATTTTTAACAAACTGCCGGTCGACGTTAGTTTTACTTCGCCGCCGTTGTTTTCAGCCTCGGTTGTCTTTGTTAGCAACCACTTGCTTTCTTTCCATCCATCCACTCTCCCTCCCTTACACTCCTATCATCATCCCTACTCAACCCCCCTCCCCTTCCTGTTCTGGATCTTCAGGAGCGGGGATGGCTGTTTTACCCATCTGGAAAAACGTTGGTGTTTCATACACATTGACCTCACCACCAGAGAACGATGACCATCACCTGCTACTCTGCATGGTCAAGAACAAGTAGACTTTTTAAAAGACTCTTTACTGCAGGACAGACAGTCCCAACGTTGAACGCTTACTCAAAAAGAAAGATGGGAAAGACTTGAAACTGAAAACTTGGACGAGGAAAAGGCCCTAAGAGCCTCTGTGGCTTTCGATGGAGGTCATTTTGAAATGGTAGAAAGCTGTTTACAGGTGTGACGCTGTCACTGTCCGTGCTGCCCCTCTGTCTGCCTCACCTCCAACCTCCCTCAACAGTCTTTGTTCGTGTGTCTTGTCTGTCCGTCTTCCATTCTCTCACAGCACTGATTGTCCAACATCCCCCTGTCCTTGTTGGTGGAAAGCACTCACTAGAACCCTCCTAGTACCAAGAGCTTAGTGATGGAATGTGTCCAACAGTTGAACAAAACAAATGGGCCTTTCTGCACATTCAGTCCTCTCAGTCGTCTCTAAAATGTGAACATAAAACACAGGACTTCTTGTTTTGTTTCTTTTCTTCTTCTAAACGCAGTCCTGTTTCCTCCACTGATGGTAACAAGGTGACTCACAGGGGCTGTTCATGTGTAGGGTGACTATGAGCCATGACAGGGCTGGATTCCATTGTAGCCTTTAAACTATTTCTGAAGCACCTACCCGGTTTGGGTGAATAACTTTTATAAGGCCTATTATAAGATTTGGCGCAACATCGAATATATTACCTTACAGTACATCATACACACTGGTTATAAACCAGACAAGACTATCTAGGGCTGAAAGGAAATTGTGTTCCGGTTTGAGTCCCTTGTCCGGCCCATGTTCATGTCATATTCTGTTTTACTCGTTTACACTAACGTCCAGTGTGCTGATCCATTGTTTATCAGGGAGGACGTTCAAAGCCAACCATGTCTTTGGGTTTGCTGCGTATAAGCGCTCTTACGCAAAGACTCTTGGGAAACAGAGTCTTAATGACGGCCCTGATGCTGGAGTTTACATTGTGAATGTGATTCATTAGGGCTCGGTTGCTGTTTGTAGTCCGTTTGACGCTCTACGACTTTCGATTACACATGACAAAGATGTTACACAGGGGTTTACAACTTCACCCAAATATTCACCTAATAATTGATTGTAAGCAGACAGCTCTCCCAAAGCATATCTTTCAATTACATTCTGTTAGTTTTGTTATGTTGCCAACTAGATATACTCATGTGTAACATCACCACATGCATTCATGTCCTGCCATCTTGCCAAGGGAACGGAACGGTTTGATAGGAGTCAATTATTTTCTTGCCTCCTCTGATAAACTGTGTAATGTTATTTATTGCAAAAAGATGGCAGTTTGAAAAATAACTTGCTTGCAAAGTCCAATCATAATGTGAAAATATGGGGTTATTTAAAGCCCGGTGCTGCTTTTTATGAGAATTAATTTGTATAATATTGTTTCTGTCTTGTTTCATTTTGTTCTCTATGTTGCGTTGTACAGGCTGTTACATAACATAAAATCATATCTTCCTGATTTGTAAAAAAAATGAATAATAAACCGACAGTGACAGTATGCACATACAAACCATCCAGAAACAGTTTTTATTTTTTATTATATGTATACTGTATATTATTTATTATATTATGACACAATAGGAAGCAGGAATGGACAGAAATCACAACCGTCGTCTTGGTTCCTTTTCTGCTGTTTTATTTGGAGTAGGAAAAATCCAGTCACTGATATTATTGCAGTGTTGCATAATTACTCAATCACACCTTCTTAAAATGATGTTTAGTCATTACTTCTTTAAGGCCAATAGTGTGTTCTTTTAAAAACCGCTGGCTCACATGAGCACAAACTGCCTTATCCTTTTTGTGACAGACACACACGTACGTACCTACCTACACACACACGCACACGTCATCAATGTCAATGCACAGCGTCTCATTTCGCTGTCCCATGACAGAGGGGACAAGAGTTCAAAGGTCAAACATGGAGAGATGATCGGTCCAAGAAAGTTTCAAAAATTAAACTCCCCCTCCCTCCCTCCTCCCAGGGCTTAAAATTGTCCATCCATAATTGTTCCATAAACATCTTCAAAACAGCTATCTACTGTAGCAAATGTAGCAAATGTCCAGTTGCATAGTCTGTTTTGTCCGTCTGTCGAAGGGGACGACAAATCTACAGACTCATCAAATCGCCAGGCCTAACCTACAGTCATTCAATTATGGGCTGGAGTTTATCCTCCACAGGACCAAATCCAAGCTTTTTTTCCTTGTACGCTAACGAAAACAGGCACATGGAAGTTGGAGAAGGTTTGACTCTGGTTCCGGTTCTACTGGTTGGAACTTGGGGCAGATGTTTTCCAGTAGGTCCTCAGGACCGTTCTGGAACGGAGAAATGGGTAAGAAGCAGTTTGTGCAACAAAAGCACAGACACGTGTGTCTTGCAGGAATCGCAAAAGGTTTTAGTTGCATTTGACAATCTGTCATAATTTGATTGTAGTGGGGAGGGGGGGGGGTGTTAAAAGCCAGCAGAGAAACAAACTGATTGATCCAGCTGCATTGAGATAAGCACTTTGCAAACTAACAGTCAGTCAAATGATTTGAGGGGAAAATAAATAAATAAATTAGACAAATAAATAAATAGCAAGAGAAGTTCCTTATGTTTCAACACATCAACTTCCATCCCTCACAGTAGCCAACATTCCATTAAACATCAAACTGAGTTTCTTTGTCAAATGGGAGATCGCAGAAGTCTAAAACAAAAAAAAGTTACTAACAGTTAAATAACGGACGTGACAACCTTCCAACAACAGACGTTAACATTTGAAGACTCGTCAGGAGAAACCAAACAAAAATCGTAACTAGAAGCTATTTTAGCTCAATAATAAATACTGTGGGAATGTACCTTTTGTAGGTTGAGAGTCATTGCCCTACCTTCTTCACCTGGTGAATAAGTTACATGTGCTTGAATCAGCTAACATTAAAACACCAGTGAAATCCGTAACAAAAATAATATCATTAAAAACACTTTGCCTCCCCAAAGTCAGAACAGCCAGCTCCTTTCATCTTAAAATCCCAAGGCTATGCTTGGATGGCCATGCGCTCAAATAAGAACGCTGATTCCCTCTATTAAGAAAATGGCTGTTACGTGCTGGTATCCTTGGTCGCACCACAACTGTACTTGCTGGGTTGAGTTGGTTCGGAAAAATGTGCCTGCCATGTCATGGTGCGCCACCGAGGGAGAGGAGAAGCAGCGTGGAAAAAGGAGTCCTTCAAAATGCTTCAGAGATCCCGGCACAGGAGAGGCAAGGGGAGGGAAGCGGAGTCTGAGTAGCGAGATTCAGGCAGCAATCTTTTTTCTTTTTTTCTCTGAGAAGGAAAGGGGGGTTGAGGGAAAGAGAGAGACAGGTCGGGTCTCTTCACCGTAGAAAGAGCGTGAGAACTTCGGAAAAGGACAGAGAAGAAAGGATAAGGGAGGTGAGCAGCAGCAATGTCTTTCTTCTCTCTTTTCAGACCGCTGCGCCTCAGAACTTCTTGGGACCCCAGGCGGACGTCTGTTTCGGGGCCACGCCGGTTCCAAAGGTGGGGAAATCCTCAGCACTGCTCATGTCAGGAGCCTGAAACGCAACACAACACCAACTGGTAAAAATAATAACAGACGAATTAAGGCGATTGACTGTTTAAGTAGGGAAAACATCCTGCAATCTTGTGCATCCCTCAATCCAATGACTCTTGGGACAGAACAGGAGAAAGAGATAGAGACAGATAGAAAGAGAGTGACAGAGAGAGTCTCTTCCTCCACCTTGTTGCCAGGAACGTTCCACGGAGCGTCCCGCACCACGAAGCCTTTAGCTGGCCCCCCTCCATTGTCATCAGCTCCGCCAGCCCCCGCTCCACCGTAGCGAGACGGAGGCTTCATGTATGCGGCCATGGTCTCTGTCTCCGTCACACTCAGCATCTAGGGTTGGGGGATAAGGAGCCAGAGGATAAGACGAGCAGAGAAAGGGATTGTTCAGTTTTTTTTTCCTTTCGGAGGCGGGGCCACTCACGTATTCCTCCTCCAGGTTCAGTAGGTGGTCGATGGCGTTGTCTACAGTCTCTGGCAGGCCGGTGACCGTCACTTTGTCCGGCTCATCCGAACCCGGCTGGGGGAAACGAATATCTACCTGCGTGCACGCACACATTTGAGGTCAGGGTTGGGGTCGCTGTCAAGAGAGTAAGGCATACACACAGACCACCATGCGCACACACAGACAGACCACCCAACACACAGCTACCTTGAACTCTTCCATGAGCTTGCGGATGGCTTTGCCGCGGGCGCCAATGATGCGTGCGTGCGTGCGGGGGTCCAGCCGTACAGCCTGGCTCACCATCTCCTGCAGCTCCGACACCAGCTGCTGGATGGAGGCGCGCGCCTCCTCGGCGTTGCGCTCGTACCCCGAGATCACAATCACGTCCTGGGACAGGGGAGGTCACACGACGACGCAGGTCAAGAGAGGCAATTGTTTGGACGACAACACTTGCACACGCGGGTAGACACACACCTGTTGTTCGTCCCCTTTGTCAGGGAACTGGATGTTGACGTCGTGGTCTTTACGGATCTGGGAGATGACGGCTCCTTTGCGGCCGATGATCTTGGGGTGGAACTTGGGATCTACTGAGATGATCACCTTGAAGCTCCTCAGAGCCTGCAGGGCACAAACAGTGAGGAGGTTAGAGAGAGTTTTGGGACGAGTGCAACACTAACGCAAGTGTGTTTGCATGCATGATCATGGTTCACGTTTTTTTCTGTGTGTGTGTGTGTGTGTGTGTGAGAGATGCTAAGATTAGCTGTATGTGTTTGTGTGTTGGTGAGAATGTGCGTGCATGTGAGATGCACCGGTCAGTTGTGTTTATGTGTGCTGGTGAGAGTGTGTGTGCATGTGAAATGCAAGAATCAGTTGTGTTTGTGCGTGTGTGCAAGCTAGCAAAGTGTGTACGTACGTACGAGTGTCTGTGTGTGCGTGTTAGTGCCTGCGAATGTGTCAGTGCCTGTCTATGTCAGTGTGAGTGTGTGCACCTACCCGGTCTTCCTGTTCAGCCTGCAGCTCCCTCACCCTCTCCAGCAGGCCCAGCCTGGCTCTCTCCACGTTGGCGTCCTGCCCTGTTACCTTGATCACATCCCACTGCTGCTCGGGCTGCGGCACCCAGATGTTCACCTGCCCACACACACACACACACACAATTTTAGGAGTTCTCCAGTGATGCCGCTGCACTTGGATCCCCCCTCTTGCGGTAGGACCAGAGGGGGGGCACTGTTCCGTCACCTCGTACTCCTCCATCATCTTGCGGATGCCGATGCCCTTCTGGCCGATGATGTAGCGGTGGAGGTCATAGGACACCTCCACGTCCACTGTGATTGGGACCAGGGCCTGAAGGGGAGGGTAGGGAGGAGGTAAACAATGAAATACAGCAATGTATTAATTCTAGGGGGAAAGGTGAGAAAAAAAAAAGTAATCGAGAGAAAATCTTTTTTAAAGACTAGTAGGGAAAGTAGTGAAAGGTTGTGATTACCAGCAGGGCTGCCTTGGCCAGTTCACACTTCTCTGCCCTCCCAGAGATGACGATGATGTCACACTTGCGGGGGACAAACTCCACCTCCGGGCTGGCGTCACCGTTCTCCTGGGGTGGGGGCTCCTGACCTAGGACGTCACCATGTAACCACAGCAGAAGTGAACATCTTCAACCTGCGTAAGGTAATTCTCTTTACAAACGGATCTAACACCAAAAACTGTGTGTCCAGTTGAAAAACATGACCCAGGACCACTACTGAGTTCTGTATCAGACAGGGACAACATTCCTCTCCCACAACTCCCTGAAACTGGTCTTCTCAGTTCCCAGACATATACAGTCTGTTGTTAAAAGAGAGGATGCTATACAGTTAATATTTTACATGTTTTCCATTTCTAAAGTGAATACATAGGGGTTTATGAGATTTCAATAATCGCATTCTGATTTTCTCCATTTTCCACATCCCAACTTTTCTGGAAATGGGAAATGGGTATTTACCAGGGACAAAAACAGTTTTATTATTTTGTTTTATTTAAAAACTACATATAAAGCTGCTGTAGTGTTGTTTCAAAGTGTCAATTTATTTTCTTTTGTAATTTATAAATAAAAATTCAAAAAAGAAAGACAAAGGAAAAGAAAGCAGATACCTAGTAGGAGGAAGCTGGAAGAGTGTATGGGGTCTGACCTGAACTGTCATCCCTCTCTGGGAACTTGATCTGGACCTCATGGTCCCTGGTGAGCTGCTGGATTCGGCAGCCTTTAGGACCCATGACGGCCCGGTGGTACCTCTGGGGCACTGCTACGTCCACGCTCACCTGGGCCTCCTGGTGGGGTGGGGGGGTGGGGGTGAGGAAGGGAAGGAGGAGAAAGAAGGTAAAAAATGGCAAGTGAGAGAGATTAACACAGACAGCGTAGACCAGGGTTTTCAGTCATTTGCCTACTGCGACCTGTTTTCTTTTGTACGCCGTCATCCGTAAACTCCCCAAGGAGAGATGTTTTGTAAAAAGAGCAGGAGTCTGTCCGATCCAATCAGAGCTGGTTGGCCAGCTAAAAAATGGCATTCGAAAGTTGCAGAAATTAATGATTCGACATGCGTCATTTGGAAATACGATTTGACAACAGAGGTCATTGTTGCCCAAATATCCGAGAGTGTGTAGTGAAATGCACTTAAAGGCTGCAGCAATGGGCAGAGGCATCCTTATTACATTTCTTACCTCTGAGAAATCCTGGTGTACACAGTCAGCCAAAACAGAACCTTGCATCCATCTGCTAGTTCTTGTCTCCATCTCACACTCTCTCCCTCCATCCCTGTCTCTCTCTCCCCCTCTCCCCCGCTCCCTTTCTCTTTCACATGCACACACACCTCTCTCGGCCCTCACCAGGTCCTCTATGATCTCCTGGATCCGTCGTTTGGCCGCCTCCACACAGTCTTTGGCCCCCTTCAGGGTGACGCGTTCAGTGTGCGTGCCGGTGCGCGGGAAGCTGACGGCCACGCCGCCATACTCCTCGGCCAGCTCCCGCAGAACCTGGCCCCGCCGGCACACAAAGTACCTGTGGTGACGCGCCTCCACCACCATGCTGTCCTCCACCACGTCATCCTGGACCGGGTGGGGGGCAGGGGGAGGTTAGTATTAACAGGGGACACAATCGTTTAATACCATTATCTATTCTTGAACTTTTCCAACAAAGGGTTGATGAAATGAGTTTTTTTCCGCTGTATGTGCCATGTCGATGCTGTTGGTGCATCAACGTTAAACTTTAAGGGTTTGAAAGCGAAGGCTCTATCAATGCAGGAAGTGTCTGGAACAGGGTTAGCGGCAAAAATAACTATAATTTAAATGTTATTTAAGCTGATGATGAATGTTTTATATTTAATGGGTTAGCGTTTATCTAAAAGCAGATGCCTAAAATTTGGGTGCCTCGCGCTGGTCTGTACCAGGTTTTTGACAAGCGTCTCCAGTTCTTTCTGGGCAAGTCGCACGGCCTCCTCTCGCCCCACGATGGTGATAAGCTCCTGCTCCGAGTCGTCCGGTGAGGGGAAGATGATGCGGGCACCGGTGCGGTCCCGCACTCGCCGGATGTTGGCTCCGCCCCGTCCAATCAGGAACTTGTGATACTCAGGCTTTGCCAGCAGCTCTGTGGTGAAGTTGTTGACTTGCTGGAAATGTTTAGAGAAGAGAGGGAGAGAGAAGGGAGAGGGGTGGGGGGGTGAAAATAGGGTGGTGTGTATAAAATGGAAAAGGAAGAATGAACCGCTTTCTCTCTCTAAGGCTACGTTCAGACTGCAGGTCAAAACTTTGCCCAAATCTGATTTTAGTTTCGCTCTCCACCTAAATAAACATGCATTAGATCTATTCCAAAATAGTGAGAACTGGCAAAATAATGTGAAAAGCCAAATAAATCTGATCTGAGCAATAAATGTAACATGAGCATAATCTGCCTCTTTCACTGAGTAAATTCCTCAGATGAATCCTTAACAATGGTCTCTTTCCAGCTCGTTGCTGTTAATAATTTCATGTCTTGCACCCCCTCCCTAATTTTTCTTCCCATTTCTCACATCCTCACAGTCTCCCATCACCTCGCAGGCAGCTGTGGCAGCTTCAGTCCTCCCATTCTCCCTCTCAACTCATTCTCCTTCCTCTTTCATCTCCCTCTCCTCCTCCTCGCCTCTCCTCTCCCCTACCTTCCGCTCAAATCCTTCCCCTCTTCTCCTTATTGATCTCCTGCTCCTATCTTCTCTTCTCCGTTACCTTCCACTCCCTCTCAAATCCTTCTCTCCTCTCCTCCCTCTTCATCTCCCCCTTCCCTCCCGCTATCTTCTCTTCTCTTTCTCCCTGTCTTCTCCCTTCCTCTCACCTTCTCCTCAGCCAGCTGGAGCAGCTGTCTCTTTGCACGCTCCACCTCCCCAGCGGGGCCCCGGATGGTGACCCTGTCGGAGCCGGAGCCCTCAGAGGGGAAATGGATGTGAACCCCTCCGCATTCCTCCATGATGGAGCGTACCAGGCAGCCCTTGGAGCCAATCAGAGAGTTGTGAAGCTTGGCAGGAATGGTAACCTCCATCTCTTTGATGTTGGCCTGGAGGGAGGGAGGAAAAATCATCATGACATATGCACTGTACACCCAGGAAAAAAATAGAAACCAGAAAGAACACTTCCTGCTCACCAATTCTCTCTGGATGGTCAAGATCTTATCCCTGGCTGCCTCACAGTGGACCTTCCTGCCTGTGATGACGATCATTTCTGAGTTACTGTTCTCTGTGGGAAGGTCGATCTTGGTGTTGGTCTCCTCACGGATCTGGAGAACGTGCACAAACATACACACACCACGCACGCACGCACACACACACACACACACACGTCAAATGTGACAGTCTCCCTTCTGAAACCCACTTTCCTGTTTAAAACTGACCTTTTTGATGTTGGCGCCTCCTTTGCCGATTATGTTTTTGTGGAACTGTTTGAAGATGGGCACTGACAGAGAGTAGCTGTTCTCTATCTGCAGAGAGAGAGAGACAGAGAGACAGAAAGAGAGAGAGAGAGGAGGCCACAGTGATTTAACAAGACCATAGCTCACTATCATCATAGGATTGGTGGGTTTAAGACAAGGGGATCTCGTTACCAGGTCGGCAATGAGCTTCTGGAGAAACTTGTTGCATTTCTCCACCTCATTCTTGGGCCCTCGGAGCTGCACGATGTCGCTCTTCTGGGCCGGGTCGGGGAAGTTAATAATGACCTGAGGGTGACACATCAGGCTTTGACCCTGAACTTTTTTTGTCACATAGATGGGCCAGGTGGCTCAGAATTGGTTGGAATGGCGAGACCCGAAGAGTCTACCTCAGGAAACTTGTCTCGAACTTCCTTGATCTTCTCCCCCTTCTGGCCGATGATGGAACGGTGGAACTTCTGGTCCACGATCAGATCTTTGGTGCGCTCGTTTTCCTGGGGAGAGGGAGAGCCAGGTGACTCGTGCATACTTTTTCAGGGCATCAAGTAGAGGGATTATTCCAAAGGGTCATCAAATCAAAATAAATCAGATCTACAAAATTCCAGCCCAATGGCTGCCCTCACCATCCTCTGAACCATCTCGATCAGCTCCCTGCGGGCCAGCTGCACCCCCTTGGGGTCCCCCTCGATGCGGACCAGGCCGCTCCTGTCTGTGTCATGGGGGATTCGAACCGACACCTTGTACTGGTCCTTGATCCGGTTTACTAAGGTTAGGAGAGAGGGAGGAGAAAAGACGAGGAGGAGCGGAAGAAGGGACATCAAGTTCAGATAGGAGGGTTGTGTATGTGCACGTGAGTGTGCATGTGACTATTGTGTGTGCGAGTACACACTCACTGTTTGACCCGTTCTTCCCAATCAGGTGTCTATGGAAGCGCTGTTCGATGTTTACCTCGGTGTAGTCCATCCTCACCATCTGGAACCAGAAAGTACTCTCATGCAGGAGCAGTTCCCATGACTACCAGGAAATTCTTAGATACTTCCAACTGCAGCGTAGGTATCGACTTCAAGGAAGCCAGCACTTTTGCATTTAATGAATGAATACATCTCATTGTTGTGTATTTGGCTCATGAAGGGTCACTTTTATACATTCTTTTGGTTTGGTTGAAGAACTATATATAAAAACATTATTACAGTATAACTTGTGAGATCAATTTCAACATTGCTTTGTGCAGCTCAACATGTTAGTGGCCATGCCTATATATTTATTTCTTGTGAATAACATCCAAACAGCTCCACAGATGCAAATCCTTGGGTACTGAACAATACACGTCACATTTCACAACTTCATACACAGCCCAGTTCTCTAGATAATCACTACACAGACACACACTAAGAGAAATAATTTTTGCCTTTATGGTTAGATTTACCACAGTCATTTTGGTTGAACAAAGTAGTAGTAATATAATTTGAGGTTTGAAGTTGGCAAGTGAGCATTTTTCTCTCAAGATAGAGCCTGCAGATTGATGTAAAATGTTTTAATGCATACATAAAGCCTAAAGAACTTTTAATCTTAAGTGTATCTTAGTTATCAGCAATTCGCTGAAAGCATTTTGGAGAGGCATATTGATCGTCAAAAGTTGTCAGTATGCTAGGAATCATTTTCCAATTGTATTCCAACAAACACCAAGATAAATACAGACGCCAGCGCTTATGCAGAGCCTTGTTATGATGTTTAGCCTAAAAGTAGATTTAAATACCCCCCTATTCATTTAGTTATTCTGCTTTAGAGCTTCAAAATAGCACAGCTGAATTTTATGGGGAATGTAGTTCCTGTTACTCAGGCATAGGCAGCTTGCTGTACAGCAGGGTGTCAATGAAGCTTCTACTGACCAGGTCATTGATGATGTCCTGGATCTGAGCCTGGGCCTGTTCCACCTCCCCTGTAGGCCCTTCTAGACTGATCCTCTCCTCACCGTCTGTAAACTCAATATGTACCTACACACACACACACACACACACACACACACACACACACACACACACACACACACACACACACACACAGGTTCAGAGGTCAGGTCAAACGATTTAGTCACCTGCTTTAATCTCCTCCATATGGCAGCCAAGAGAAGTGTGTTCCGTGTCCCTCCCACGGTGCATATTTCCCCATCTCCCTTGTGTCTCCTCGTCTTCCTTCGTCTTAATTTTCATGAGCCGCCTCGCGTTGCCCTCCCTTCCCCTCCCCTCCCACCTCCGTTTCCCCCTCTTTTTATCTCAGTCTCTTTCATCCCTCCCCTCCCTCACCCTGGGTAGCTGCTGTGTGATGCGTCCGATGTTTTGGCCTTTCTTGCCAATGATGAAGCGATGGAGCCACGCGGGGGCGGTCACCTCCACCACCATCACACTCTTGGCCTGCAGAAACCAGGGGGGAGGAGCGGGTAAAAACAGTGACCATTGTGACCAGCTCAGTTCTCTAGATAATCACTACACAGATACGCACTAAGAGAAAGGGAAGTCAACAAATGAAAAAAAGAGGAGAGATCAACCCAAAGAAAAGCTGTCTGGCGCATGTTGTCTTATGCCCACTCATACGACAGCACATAAATCATTACGGTAGCAGTCCTGTTCTGCTGGAGTTTCAAACTAGGGGTATAACAATACATGTAGTTGTGTAGAACCATTCAGTACGAGGCTTTTCGGCTTGGTACCCACGCAGGACGAACAATTCACTGGACTAATCCTGTTACGTTTGGAAAATGAAAGCTTAAAAATTGTGTGAAATACAATGCTCTCGTTGCCACTGCACTCAAGACAGAATAAATGATGTTAAAAGGCAAAGTGCTGTCTGCTTCTTAAATCCTAAAAGAAAAAGACTCTAAACCATGACAGGCTGGCAGACACGTCTACACTAAGCTAGCTTAATGTAATTATGACCATATGTTTCAGTTTTATGTGCTGTAAAGAGGACACCTCAGAAGATGGGTCAGATCATACGTTACGATCTTAGTTTTGATAATAAAGATTATAAACGTTCACTCTGGCATTCATTCTTTTATTTCCCAAAAAGAATCGAACCAGGTCACCACTGTATTGAACTAAACCACTAATTTTATGAACCGTTACCCCTTTATAATGGAGAGTCAATAACAGGGACCAGGCTTAGCAAGCCAATCGTTAGCTAATTTCTCATTTCTATACGGTTCTGTCTTGCAGCCATGTTCTCTGCCTCGCTCACCTTGGCATAGACTTGTGTGAGGGCGGGGCCGAGCTTGTCAGGCTCCCCCCGCAGGATGATGGTCTCAGAGCCAGAGTCCAGGGGAGGCATCTCCACGGAGACGCCTGTGGCCTCCATGATCTCATGCAGGGTGTTACCCTTGGGCCCAACGATGTACTTGTGCTGCGACTTCTTCACCTCAACTGAGATGGTGGTGGTTTTCCTCTTCTGCAGGGTGGGGCAGTGAGTGGATGGAAAGAGGGCAAGAGAGAGAGATACAGACACAGCGAGTTAGATATATGTAGAGAGAGGAAGAGACGTAGAGGGATAGAGAGACCGACTTAGACCGAGTCAGAGAGAGAGAAAACGAGACAGAACAGTAAGAAGTGGATGAGAAAGTCAAAAAGAACATACACAAGTTAGCCACAGAGAGTCAGCAAGGAAGACGGGGGGAGACAGGCAGAGAGACATAAACAATAAGAGGAGAGGAGAAGTGACAAGGAGGGGTAGTGATCTAGAGTGACAAGGACGGAGGTCGAGCGATGGCGAGTGGACAGAAAGGACAAAAGGAGGAACGGGGGGGGGGGGGGGGGGGGGGGGGGGCATCTCCGATCTGAGCTCCAAATTAGAATTCCCATTCTGTTCTCGGCTCAAATCCAATTTGCTCATTATCTCTGCCCGGCTCAGTAATAAACACTACCATCCCCTGTCCGATAGGAACATCAAATATTACCTCTGTGTTCTATCAATCCATCCATTCCTTTTTTCCAAGACCAAGCCCTTTTCATGGCTTATGTAGTCTGTCTATACAAACACACACATAAGTTTGTTTTCCTATCTGAGTGGGGCCCTTACCATTTACTTCCATTCTAAATGGTGTTGTCTCGTAAATCCTGACCACTAAGTTTAACCCTTAATGTAATCTGATCCTTAACGCTATCTTTGAAACACCTAAAAAAAAACATGAGGAAATGCATCTGAAGTTATGGGGCTTTTTTAAATAAATAAACAACACAAAATCAAACAGACACCTTGTCATCGTAGATGGCACAGATGCGGGCGATGGCGAGAGCCACGGCCTCCTTCTCTCCGGTGATGACTATCTCATCCTTGTGCAGGCTGGGAGGGGGGATGCTGATGCGGGCGCCGGTCTCCTGGCTCAGCTCCTGCACCAGGCGGTTGTGGGCGCCGGCGATGAAGGGGTGGAAGGCCTTCTCCAGGGAGAGACGCTCCACCGCTCGCTTGTCCTGCAGGGGGGGAGGGGTAGAGGAGATGGGTTTGGGGTAGCGATAGTATTGAATAATGTTTTGATGTTAAAAGCATCCATTGCCACCAACAACGATCTCCTTCCCCTCTGGTTCTTCTAACCTGCTCGGCTGAGATGAGCAGAATCTCGTGGCGGGCCTTCTCGATGCCGTCCTTGGTGCCCGTGATGCGGATGTTGGTGCTGACATCGTCCGGCCGCGGGATGGCGATTTTGGTTGCGGTCTTCAGCTCAAGCTCCTGGAGCTTCTCGCCGTTCTTGCCAATGACGAAGCGGTGATGCTCCTTGGGGATGGCCACCGATGCAGAAGCCTGCGTACGGGAAAAAACCCAGCGGCTCAGAAGTGAAAATTATACTTCTGTACCAGGAAGAAGAAGACCATACATGGGCTAGATAGGAAAAGACACCCTGAATCACAACTGCGGTGGTGCACACACACACACACATGCGCAAATCAGCAGAGTATATTGTGCCTCAACTTCGCTTTTAATGCTGAGTTCAGATAACAGGATCCCAGGTTGATGAGTGTGTGTGTTTGTGTGTGAGAGAGACAGAGAGACAGAGAGACAGAGAGACAGAGACTGAGAGAGAACATAGAGAACATGCATTTTACGCTCAAACACCAGACGGCGAGTCTTGTGATTTGACCGTCATTCTCAGAATGGCTCAGAAGTGAGAGAGGTGCACACTCAAGAGGTGCAATCATCGTTTGCTCCACTCCTCACAACTAGTATTTAAAACTATAAATAATGAAATGAAAAGGAGGTTCACATTGGTCAGAAGAGCAGGTGGGGGTGGATAGTTGAGCCAGGTGCACACTGCGCTGTCATTTATGCTAGTCCTGAGCTGAACCAACATCCAGTTCACCCCACCTGTGTCTGTAGCCGTGCCACAATTTCCTTGCGGGCCTTCATGACCGAGTCCAGTTTCCCGGTCACCATGATAGAGAGCCCCTGGTCCTTGGACAGAGACAGCTCAATGTGAGCCCCGGTCCTATGCATGATGTCCAGACACACCTTGGCCTCCTCCCCCTCCCCAAACTGGCTGTTATCCTTGTAGCGCCGCTCCTCCAGGGGCACATGGAACACCTGCATGAGGACCAGAAGGTGATCAAAGGACGGTTTATGGATGGTTCCAGAAGGTGGTTTTATTCCGATGTTAGTGAATGAATGTGTGTGTGTGTGACCTGGGTGATGACTGAGGCTTTGATGGGCCTGATCTTGCTGCTCCAGGCTCCTGCTGGCTCCCCAGCCTTGTCCCCAGGGGCCCCTTTTTCAGGCAGTGGGGGGAAGGCCTCCAGGTAGGTGGGGATGTAGGCTTCATCTTCTGGTACGCCACCTAAGGAGGGAGGGAGGGATGAAGGTATGGATGATATGGCATATGGTTGAGCAGATGGATGGATGGGGAAAGAGAGAGGATCGAAGACAAATATAAAATGGGCTTAATCTACAAAGCATTTGATGAAATGCTGTACCAGGCAGTAGCTGAACCCCTTCCTAGTAAAGGACAGCCCCTCTGGTGCCCTTACCAGTCATCTCCTGGTCCTTGAGCCCGCTGCGGTGCTCAGCAAAGCTCTCCGGAGTCAACACAGCCACTGAGCTCATGGTATAAGAGTTATTCCGCTGTTCCACTAATTACAGATGGGGGAAAAATAGGGAATTGTGTTCAACCTTTAAAAAATGTGATTTGCACATATCTTAAGCATACGTAAAGAGCTGATCTCCTAAAATTAGCATGACTAGGCCAAAACCAACTAAATACACATTTGAATAAATCCTTGGCTAACAAAATATATAGCCATCCTGTGTGCAATCTTTAGGGTTTTTTCCATAGGATCTCTAGGGTTTCTAATCCCAGCAGTGACCACACTACTTATGGGAGTCCCCAGTGGCCCTTGTTCTGCACCTGCAAGGCCCAATTAACACTTCACTACTAAAGAAATCAAATAGCTAAAGCCTAATATTGAGCAACTATGTACTGTTTACTCATTCCATACATTTCAAGTACACCTTTGAACACTTTTAAATCAAAGAGACATTCTGGTCCGATGGATACCTACGACTCCAGTTGGTATTGGAATTATAAGGAACAGGTGATGTTTTCATTAAGTAAATAGATGTTGATAGATAGATGTAGATAGTTATTGGACTAAAAAGAACTATGAAATATATTAGGCCAACGACAAACAAACGAGCTACCCTCGTTCCTGGACGAAGCAGACGCTCACCTGCAAAAGGTCGTTTACCAGAGAGTCCGTCCCGTTGAAGGCTACCGTAATCGCTTCAGTGTTGGTCTGTCAGTTTGGTCCTGACAGCAGCAGGCGGGAGGGAAACATCTCAAACAAAAGAAGAACTCTCGCAAAGCAAAGGGGCTACAGTACACTGCTGAAGGTTGGTCTTCGGAGAGGGGGGGGAAACATGAGGCCACTACACACACGCAAGAGTACAGGCACCCTAATCCCCCCCCCCCCCCCCTTCCCACACAAACACTACAAAAACAAACAACCCCTATGGATGTGCTAAGCCCCGGGCTTCAGTGAGTTGGGTTCGAAGGGAAGACATCAGTAAATAGCAGCCAGGCGCTATGGATAGCCTCTGCTAACCTTGCTCTAGGGACGGGAGGGACTAATTGGCACCTCTGCCAGAGCGCAGCGCACACATTCCCTATAGTCGACAATGCTCATGGCTGCAGCCGTCCACACATGCACTGCTTACAACGCGTGCACAAGAGATATGCATTAATAAGCAGTCTGAATACACAGTTTAGCACATGAATAACCTGACGCATGCAACATGAAGGCGTAACACAAACGCCGTCGTTGACAGGGGCAATACTAGGATGTATGTGGCCAGCAATCAATGCGATACAAATCCACCACAGAAGACAACCACACCAGTCACCCCTCGTTGTACCACACAGGAGAGATCAAAAATGTAAAGAGAACGGCTAGCTCGTTGAGTTCAGCGCATTGTTTGAATAGGATGAAGTTAAAACAGCTAAAAAGTAAGCACCCATACAAAAAGACCATCGCCTATATTATTCATCGCCTATTGTTTCAGATTTTGGCAACTGAAATTTAAATATAATAAGGTATCTAGCAAAGCGCTTGCAGACAGGGTGGAAAGGTGGGTTGGGTTATTTGTTTACGTCAGCTTGCTCGTAGCAGGTTGCGATGCGGCCCAACACAACTCAACCAACGAGTCCACAAAGCACGGGAGATTAACAACCTTGCTAGCTAGCAAGCTACACTGTTGACGGGGTTAAGACCGCGCTATTAAGTCACCTATGGGTCAGTGATCAGTGATGGGCCATCCATCTTTGCAGCAAATTACTAAGCTTCAAGCGCATGAATATCTATTGTCAGATATAGCTGAAAAGACCACCAAACAATAAAAATATTTCCATTTCATGCATCTGCACAACACAGCAGTGGCTAAACCTAAGCCGCTATTAATACTGTTAGTCTAGGGCTAGCTATGCATGGCCAGCTAGCACACGATTTGGGTTCCGATTGGCAACCTAGTACCTAAATATGTGGTTACATTGGTAAGAAACGTCTGCGGTAACTTCCTTCGCTGATTATGATGGCTTGTGGTCAGGTAATGGTAGCCAACACCATCATCCTATCCTGGCTGAGCAAGCTAACGCTAGACGGCAAGATCATGTTCAGCAGCCGAAAGACAGCTATGTTGACATTTACAATTATACAAAATAAAATAACCATAAAGTTATGCAAGATACCCGTGACATGGCATGGTTGCCTTCGTTATGCATACACAGGTAACATATAAGATTCCATAGAAATTCATATCATACCTTTCAAGAGGGACCTAAAGAACTCTGCAATTTGACAGGTGTCGGTGTAAGCGCACACGCTTTCTCTGTCTCTTCATTCACCAGTGATTGCCATTGGTCTAGCAGAGGGCTTACACCATCTAACAGAGCATACAGAGGAGGAAAAGCCGCAGTATCTTTGCGCATGAGGAGCATCCCGGTTAAATAGGACTTTACCCTAATGCCCTATCCCGGGTAGTTACTCGCTACTAAAATGTAAATTGTAACGCGTAGATATGTGACGTATTGTCTTTAATAACTAAGTCATTAAATTGTGTGAATGGGGGTTGTCAGTAAAATACCGAATGCAGATAAGCTTTTGCCTTAAACTTTTCAGATTGACGGGTCTACTTCTCATTGATAATAAACATGCACTGAAAGATGCCACTGAATATCGAGTAAATAAATGTATCCATATGGTGCATGCTTAATATTAGAAATACAAATTCCACCGAATAGTGCAGACGAAATGCATGTCCTTATTGCTAATTAATTTAGGTTATGGACATTTTACCTAATTTATTGTTTTTGTTTTCTTCTACAACAGTTAAGACCATTCCAAAACCAAGCACTAGATGGAAGTACTTGACAAAAAACAATGGCAAAGGAAATGGCATCAGGTGCAAAGGTTTGTCACTGTATTTCAAGTTCACTGTGGCCATCACATTGGAACCTATGCTATAATTTCCGTTTCACCCGTGGATAGACCTGGTTTAAGTGTTCTTGCCTACATACCTGAGAATAAACGGCTTCTGTTAATTATTAGGGTGTAATTCATGTCAGGTTCGTGTAGAGAAAATCAGTGATAGTAGGCTATCTAATGATTATGTATTATAACTTTGTGTAGCCTATTTCATTCGTAATCACATTGAGACTTAAACTTAATTGAAGTAAGGTTTTCTTAAAGAAGGCATCGTTGACGAAAAGAAGAAGAGAAGGGACCGAAAGGTAGAAATAGAAGTGATCGAGAGGGGTGGAGAAATCCTAAGGGGGGCCGCAGGGGTGGGTGTGGGGGTGTCTACTGTGCTTCCTCGCATCCCACACAAGCTCGTAACAAAGAACCGACAACAACGATTGATAATGCTCCTGGATTTAACAAAAAACACGACACAAAAGGGAATATTTGCCACAACCCAACACGTGGTTTGGTGATGTACGATAGTGTCTACATTGACTTCTGTATATTTTTGTGAAACCTCTCAAATATAGCGAAGTTGACCATACCGACCTGGAAAACCTGTTAAAATAAAAAGCTTAACATATTTTCCCCAACGTATCATACGTTCACTTAAAGTTTTCTTTTGATCAATTGTGGTAAGTCTCATATAGGACTACTTAATTTTCCTTTGTGACAGCTGAATCGGTGAGTTGATCGGTAAGATGTATGTTTCTGTGTCATTGTGGATTTTCGTTAATTGTTATCGTACATATCGTTGCCTAAATGTATATGGAATGTGTCAGTGGGGCACACGAATCTTTAGTTTGAGTAGTATACCACAAAATAGTATAACTGAACTGTTTAGAGCTCTCAATAGTCCTCAATTGATTAATCGCGGGAATTACAGTAGGCGACGTTATTGCTGTTCAGAAACTTACGGGATGTCTTTCACGTTTGTTTATGTGTCGTTGGCCATCGTGGTGGCCCATATACTACCAGGGTCTGTGTGATTCTGTCTAATAGCCTTAGTCAACCATTGTGGCCACAGTCACTGTGTTCAGTGTTTTGGATTTCTCGCCCTAATACTTTACCCCATTAAATACACTGACCTATTATTGTAAGACCGACCAGATGGCCTCATACTGTGTACATACGCCTATTAAGAATTTTGTTAATGGAGGTTGGAGGTTCACTCAAGCACTTATGATTGCCAGCTAGACTGTTTTACTTGATGGATCACACAATGACTGTAAACGTATAATTTGTAACCACTAGACTGTTTACCTGCCATTATCTGAGCAAGGCAATGACTTGGCTGTATGTTTTCATAAACTGAAAGACCGCCCCAGTGACCTATTGTATTTGTCTGGCTGTGTTATACTCAGACAAATGCAGCCATTGACCTAAACAGGTCAAGACAGTGAGGCTGAACAATAGGGACCAGTCATACTGAGGGATCTTGAGAGAGAGTTTATCTTCAGATAAACATACAGACATGGTCAAAAACACAGAATTTACCAAAACAATCATGTTGGTTTTATTCAGAGGTAGATTAAGTATGAGTCCTTTTGTTAAATTATGCAGAACATCTAAAGTCTTGAACGTAACGCCTTGAAGTATTTTAAAGTACACAGATGTATTTACAAGAATGTAAATACTGACTAGATTTCTCCAGAAATGTTTCAGTTGTTGTGAAAATACAGGGAGAAAATAAAAACAAATACGACTACTGTCAGTTAAGTGGGAGAACAGAAGGATACTGAGTGTTGATAGGAACAGGGTTGAACCGGTGTTGAAGCACTGTGGTATTGAGGTGTCAAACTGAGCGATTCAAGGAATGCTGTCATCTTGACATAAACATGTTTTAGTATACTACCCTTGTCATTGCAATCCTCTTTTAAGACAAACTCTTTTCAAAGCCTTTTGCAAGCCTTTATTTACCATAGCATTATTATTAAGAAATTGGAGTGTATGAATCAAGTGCAAAATGAATGTGAATATACCTATAATTATATAGCTGTATAATATACCTAAAGTCAACAGCTTTGGAGACAGGATTTACATATATCAGCTAAATTGAGTCTTCAAACCTTGTTTATTCCAGTGCATAGCTCATTAAACTGTATGCAGCTCAAGATGAATTCATTGAGCGATTCCACAGAGAGATGCAATAGTCTTTCTTGACCTGCTTCGCCATATCGACCATATTACTCATTCACTCTCACCACTTAGATTGGTCTATGCTACTGCTTTCCCATTAGAAGTGTACCCTGTTGAAAACAGACTTGGAGGTCAAGGTTTCAATCCCCTCCTGTACTTTACGTTGGATAAAACGTCTGTCAAATGAAGCTATTCTTGTCAGAGACAGATAATTAGGAGCACAACCCCTGGAATCTGTACCATTATATGATACAGAGAAGGTTAGGCTTTCATTAGTTGCTTTCTTTGAATGGCAAGAATGAACAGAGGGGTGGGGGAGGGGGAGGAGGGGTAATACACGTTCTCTGTAACCAAATGTGAAGCTTTGTTAGTCGTGCAGAATGACATGCATACAGCTACCCATGGTAAGCATTCCAGTAATGCTAGTATGAAATTGTTGTGATAAGCCCATGTTAAGTGGATTGAAACAGATATAGGATAAACGGGGGGTATTTTCCAGGATGTTTTTTTTTAAGGAAAAGCACTGCTGTGATGCCATCTTTTCACTCAGATGTTTTTCTTCTATAAGTCTGGCTTCTCTTTTTACCTTTCTTCCTTCCTCTCGTTTTGCTGTCTTGCTGTTGTCCATTAACTACCATTACAATGGTGGGTGTGTGTTTCGACGAGGACACAGGTGGTGCAACTCAGAGTGAAGTACTGAGGAGATTTAAAGTGGTTGTGAAATATGTTAAGCAGCATGGTTTGCAGACAGAGCTGACCTTCTGAGTTCTGGTAGGCTCCTTCCGTCAATACTGATACATAACGACATATTGTAGTGGTGGCATGTGTGTTCGTTACCATTACTGCACCATTACTCCATTACTGCACTCAACTGGGTTTGGGGTTCATACTTTAGGTACACATGAGGTACAAAATAAATGCCTCACATTGTAGGAAACACGATAAAGTTCCTTTTTGTAGAAGTTCCTATTTATTGAGAAAAC
Source organism: Plecoglossus altivelis (assembly GCA_036571765.1). NCBI lineage: Eukaryota > Metazoa > Chordata > Actinopteri > Osmeriformes > Plecoglossidae > Plecoglossus > Plecoglossus altivelis. Next base: position 638,193 of record BROE01000023.1, read on the forward strand.
TATTGAATCGCTGACCATGAATGAGTCGAGCCGAAGGGCACCAGAAGACATGAGTTGAAAGGTGATTGTATTGTTATATTTATTGTTTATTATGTTGTCTCAATGAGACCCTACTGTAAAACGTTATCAACAGTTTTTTTTAAAGAAGTCTTCCTGCTTGTTGTAATCGGGTGTAGGAGTGTCCATTCTCAGGTCCTCGCCTCCCTGCAGTCCAAAGTTCCAATTCTCCTGCTTTTTCCTCAGTTTCCAGCTCAAAGGGACTTGTATTTTTGTGATACCATAGTTCAAAGTCTACTTGGGATTGGGTTAATATTTGATTGTAGAAAATGTTTCTGGGTTTTTGCGGTGCAAGGGTACAGTTTATAACAGAGTAATTGTCACATTTAATGATTCATTCTTGAGAAATCTAAAACTATATGTGTGCCCTATGTGTTGGGCAGTGTGTTGTGATGATATTGCCCTTCCTCTTTGAAATGTCATTGTGTTTATGTCTCTGCTCTACCTCTGCTCTATTCTTACTCCTCAGGCAAGCCATGCACAGAGCCATTGTGACACAGCCACAATGACCTTTCACAATGATGCATGACCTGTGATTGACCAGAGCCTTGATTGGAACATCCTCTGGAATAAAGTCCACTCCCAAACATGTCTAGTCCAGAACCTTTTATAGGTCCTGTGTCCATTGCAACCTCGCAAACAGAAACCAAAACCAGACCACCTATCCCTCAGAAACCCTCGATCGACTCCCCTCAGGGGGATAGTGCACTCCAGACTTCTGGAGGGAAAGTAAAGTGCATAATTGACCGATTTAGCCATCCGGATGCTACACTATCAGCAGTGGAGCCACCCACCAACGGTGCCTCAAAACCTAAGAAGTCCAGTCCCAAGAGGGCCCCCACCGTCAAACCCAAACCAGTCCGTACCACTATCCAGTCTCAAAAAAGGGAGGACAAGGCCCCACCACTGCCTCTGAAGCGAAGTCTTATTCTGCGGCAGCAAAGCGACCAGGCTAGGACGGAGGCGCTGAAAGGAGGCGAGGGCAGTGGGATGGTTGCTGGTGTGGAAGGAGGACGATCAGGTAAGCACCACTAATTGCACGGTACATTTTGTCACAGCTCTTGGTCATATGCTACAGTGCCTTAAAAATTCACACTGATACAACAAATAAGCATTCTTGGAACACAGGTTGAGAAAACCTGGCATATACTTTTTTGCAGATCTGTTCCTTTAGCCAGAGTGGAAAATGGTAATTAAAGAGATACAAATGACACAAATGGGCGAGTCACATGCAAGTATGAACGGGTTGAGAGCTGAATGTCTTGAATGTATTTCCCCTGAGGAGCAGAGAGTGAGTAATATATCCAGCTCATCCAGTGAGAGATAAGGGGTGAGGTCATGTGACCAATCCTTACAAACAGAAACTGGTTCTGTGATCTTGAATGCTTTTGCACACCAAATTGCGTGTGTGTGTTCTGAGAAACAATTGAACCAGTACCTATGTAAATTAGTTTCTGTGTGAGCGGAAAGGGAAGTGGAACATGAAGGAATGAGAAAGTAGGTGTAAATGACAGTTAACAGGATAGTCTGGGTGTACACAGTGCTTGTCATGTACTGCAGATTTTCACATTAAGTAAAATTAGCTTAACCATAAATAAATAGTAGCTAGCATAGTAGCTAGCAATTCAGTTCTCAAATTGTTTTTGTCCTTAGTTGTGCAGTCTATTGCTAGGTACACTTTGCTGTAATTAACTTATTTATCTGGTTAGCCATTGCAATTTTGTACTATTAGCATTCTAACCCTTTCCTGTCGAGACAGTGTTTTTGTCTCCTGTAGATACCAGCATCCTTCTGTTCCTCTCTCTCTTTCTCTCCCACTCTGTTTTCTCTGTTTGGATACATTTGTCAGTGTCTCTATCATCACATAAACACCCCATTCAACACAAAAAGAAGTCACGGTACCTTTTATCACAATGTCAGTATGGTCAGAATTACGTTGACTCAAACCATCATAAATATTTGACATAGTAAAAGTGCACCAATGTAAAATGCTTTCCCATCATGTGGTCGGCTATGGAACCCACTAATGGTTATCTAACAGAGCTGGAGACACCAGAGAAAAGGAAGTAGAAGGGGTGGAAACAGCTCTCAGAGTGAAACGTCTTTTTCAGGATACATATTACAGAACTAGCACAGAGTGAACAGCCTTGCTGGGAAACAAGCCACCAGGAAAGATTCACGTAGCAGAAAGATTGAGAGATGTAGTGGTCTGCTTCTGTGATCTGCATTCATTACAGACAGGGAATTTACTTTTGAAAAGGTGTTGGGGGGGGGGGTGGTTTGTGCACATTCTTTGCTTTTATGGTTATTGCAGAAGTTCTATGGTCTAACCACTGTGCTGTCCTTCCCTAGAGCCTGATGGGAAGGAGGTGGATCTACAGCTGATTGGAGGAGTGGAAGCGGAGGTGGAGCATGCCTCGGATAGGCCCCTAAGCCCCTGTTGTGACAGGGACTGCAGCTGTATGTGCCACCTGCAGCGACCTGGCTTGAAACTGGTCTGGGTGCCAGTAGATGAGGAGGATGAAGAGGAACACGAGGGGGAGGAGAGCGGGGGGGAGGAGAGTGGAGCGGAGGAGGAAAGCGAGGCAGGGGATGAGGAGGAGGAGAGGAACGCATCCTCCGGAGGGGATGAGACTGAAGATAGTGGAGGGAAGCTGAACAAGGCCAAGTTCCATCACGTTCTGGATGTTCTCATGGCTGATGGGAACAGGAGACTGTCCGACCCTGGGCCCCAGGTGGTCTTGACTTCCTTCGCTCCCAGATGCCCAGGCTCTCCCCCTATCCCCCCCAAACGACTACACTCATCCAAACGCTGTCCGGAAGAGGAAGAAGATATCTATGAAGACATTCTAATCATCTCTAACCCTTTTGTGAAGGTTCCGAAACCCGCCAGGCGATCCAAACTGCTTAGCGAAACGTCAGACCCTACTTCCGACCAGGACTTGGCCGTAAGCATGGATGACAACCCGCCTGCTATCCCACCACGGATGCCTGTGGAGAAAAGTGCTCGGAACCTCACCCCAGCTCAGAGAGGGGGGATAGCCTTGCCCCAGCCCACAGCCGAAGAGTGGCGCTCCCTACGCCCCTCGTCCCCTAACTTCTGTGCCAGTCAGGTGACCCCCCAACGGCCATCTCTCCCTGCCCCCAACAGCCCCATCCTACCCCTCCGACCCCCTCCTCAACCCCCCAAGACTGGCAGAGACCCTCGGAGGCTGAGCAACACTTCTGTTCAATCCCTCACACAAACTAAAGGTTGGCGGGACAATCAGATCTGTCATTGAAATACCTCTGAATCAACATGAACAAGAGTAGGATGTTTCAGTGTGTTGGTTATCCAGTAGATCCACCTGTATGTATATGTTTTTACGTGAAAGATATGGCAAGAAAGCTTTATTGTTTATGAAATTGACGCGGAAATTCTTCTTTAGCAAACTGACAACACTGGAAAATGTACAGCACACAGTATAGCCAGGCAATCTAGACAGACACTACAAGACAGACAATACACAAAAAAGGAGAAATTGTAACACATAACATACATTTTCAGCTGCAGCAGACCTTGTGGGTTTTTGTGGCGGACGGATGTTTTATTCTGTCCCTGTTTAGAATTGTCTCAGCAGAGGGCTGTGGCTTTTTGTAACAGATGGAAAAGGATGGCCGTATGAAACAGATTAAAGAAACTGTTGTTTACAGTGCAGTCCTGTTTCTTTCCCTAGAACAAGAGGAGAATGGTGGGAATGAAGGAGAAAAAGAGGAGACCACTGAGAAGTAAGCTTTTGTAAATCCACTTTTAAACCACCCCCCACACACACACACACACACTGATTTGTCAGTTCTATGTCAGATTTGACTCGTGTCGTGTCTCTTCATCTACCAGATGCTCCAGTCTGAGAAGAGGATCATCTATTAACTGGGAGTCCAGCCTACAGGACGGTAAGGTCCCTTGATATGACTGACAACCAAAAAGAACCAAATGCCAATGTAATCCAAGAAGAGGAAAAACAAATGTTTTGTTAACAGCCACCAAGTACCGACCAATATGTTGTGATGTGTTCCAAAGTAGGGTCAAAGGTGTGTCCTTGAATGGCTCAACCTTCTGTAGTTTGTGTCTCATTCTGCAGTGAATTAGATGTTGGAACTCACCTGTGGGTCTGGGGAGCCTTCATATGTTCTGTACCTTCAAAAAATCTGTTTCATTTTTAATTTAGGTTCACCTCCATTGAAATGACAGTTGAACTTTAACCCCCCACACCCTAGAACCTCTGTACCAGACATACCGTGCCACAGTCATTACGAAGGAGATCCGCCGTCAAACCGTGTGCCGCAACATCAGTAAGACCAGCGCCGACTACCCGATGGACTGGAGTGCCCGGCGGTCGGGACCAGGCCCAGGTCAGAGCACGCTGTGGCAGGACCTGCCGGTTGTACGAGACAGCGGCATACTGATGACACTCAGCCCTGAGCAGTGCAAATACCAGGAGGTATTATTCAATTATATTATAAAATTATCATTAGATTGATAAAAAACATTTCTTTAGCAATCCGGGAATGCAATGAAAAACGTACTGCACGCAGTTCAGATAGACAGTACACCAAACGGGGGGTTGAGGAGGAAGGGAAATTGTGTGTAGTCCAAAGGCTTAGAGACGAGCCTTACACTGCAAAAATACCCTAGCAAATTCAGGAACAGAAGAGTTATGAGTAGGCTTATGCTAAGACAAGTACATAGGCTGTGGTAATTCATCGAGACATTTTCATTTGATAAGATTTATTACAATTATGTGTTTACTTAAATTAAGTACTTAGATAAGTAAACATATACAAACTATTGTACCAGAAACAAGTAAAAACTCCATGCGAAAATAAATCAAAACAGGATTATCACACTCAGATGAGTGCAAGATAAACAGTTTCTGTAGTGTCGTCTGTTGCTATTTAAGTTAGCTACAAGCAGCTCTCACTTTCTCTGTTTCTTACTCTCACCCCTCGCTCTTTCTAGAGTATGTTTGAGGTGTTGACCTCAGAGGCCTCTTATCTGAGGTCGCTTCGAGTTCTCACAGAACACTTCCTGGAAAGTCGTGACCTGGAGGAGACCATGATCATCCGCGACAGGAAGACGCTGTTCTCCAACATCCTGCGAGTGAGGGAGGTCAGCGAGAGGTGAGAGGATCGAAAGATTAGGATGTCAATTAAACTTGTGTGTCAAGATTTAAGGAGAAGTGTAGTCACATAGTTTATTGTTGTCACATGTAAGGGAGAGACAAAAGGATATTGAAGAGAGAAAGAGGAAACTATTATATATGTTGTCGGGACATCTATACCTTGAAATCCCTGTTTGTTCCCTTCACCCTCAAGGTTTCTGAAGGACCTGGAAGAGCGCATGGACGAGAGTCTGGTATTCTCAGACATCTGTGACATCATTCATTATCACGCCCAGCACAACTTCCCAGCTTACATTGATTATGTCCGCAACCAGATCTACCAGGAGAAGACCTACACATCCCTCATGTATGTATGCACACTAACACACACTAATACCCACACACACACACACACACACTTATATTATTTGTCTCTGCCTAATTTGCACCTGTAAACATTGGGTCCTTGATGCTTGATGGTGGTGTGTGTATGCGCACCTGCGCTCATTTCCAGAAAGAACAATGTCAACTTTGCCACGGTGATCACCCATCTACAGGAGTCTCCTCTGTGCCAAAGACTACCATTCATGTCCTTCCTCCTTCTGCCATTTCAGCGAATCACACGTATTAAGATGCTCATTGAGGTGAGGGGCATTGTGGGGACTTTAGTTTCTGCTTTATGTAAGGTAGATAGGAAAGACTAGGTATTGTCTGACAGGATATTCAAATGCAGAGTTTTTACCAACCAAAATACTTTAAAAAATAAATAATGCACTTCTGAGTCTAGACATTCTGGGTGTCAGAGAGGTTATTGTCAACAATAGGTAGTAGCAAACCAATGACCATCAGATTGACAACATTAAACTAGCAATGAGTCTATGGGAAGCCAGGGTAGATGAACTGTGTGGGTTATGACAGATGGGTTGTAGGTGTGTCTGGTTGGGAGGTGTACTGTAAGACATGGATGGAGTATTTGGTATGTAAACACAGACTTGACAAGCACAAAACCAGGACTGGAGTAGATAGGAACATGACATACTATCTTAATTCCAAGGAATTATTTTGCCCTCAATGCTGTCCTGTGTTTTTCTCTTTTAAATTGATTCAAATACATGTTAATGTGTCCTAGCTAAACACTTTAAAATTTAAAAACAAAATATGGCACAAGGTCTTTAAGGTTCAGACCTGCTTTGCGAGTTCTGTATTTTGTGACCCCGGTTCAGGCGGATTTGTGTTTTAACCTCTCCGCATGTTTACCAGAACATCCTCAAAAGAACAAAGGAGGGAACAAGCGAGGAACAGACCGCCTCCAAGGCCTTGGAATCTGTGGCGAAGGTAACATCCTTGCTAGCCAACTGCATTCCAGACCATTCCATTCAAAAGCTTTGCGCACACACACAAACTCACATTTCTTACACACACTGTGACATTATTCTGTGTGTCTCTCATCCCAGTTGAAGGATATACTTTTGTGTTGTAGGTCATTATGTTATTTATGGCACTGGAAATATGTGCTGAAGAATTCAAGTGACTAAGGTGTTATGTAAATGTTGTCTCAGAAAGGAGTGGATTGTCAAAGAAAATGACCAAATGATAGTTTCATGCTACATCAAAGGCATATGTGACAGTTTGGGCTGTGCAAAGAAATAGTTTGGGAGTAATTTAGTTGTTTTATTATAGGTCAGTTTATCATCAGTCACGCAGGTTTAATTGCATGTCGGTCGCAAAAGACGATTAAGATGTTGTAACATGCGGAGAACATGTTGAAAACAACATAAAATAAATATAAACTACAATGTTTTAAAATCCAACTATGTGTATACCGTATCTATGGAATTCTTTATCTGTTATAAAGGCCATTTTTCTGGGTTTTCTGCAACCATGATGCGCTTGCATCTGGAATGTATACATACATAATTAGTCTATCTGTTCTCTCTGTTTTTCTATCTGTGTGGGATATGCACACCAGATCATAGAGCAGTGCAACACTGAGGTGGGCAAGATGAAGCAGATGGAGGAGCTGATACACCTCTCCAAGATGCTTGAGTTTGAGAAGCTCAAGGTACATATAGACAGGTGCAGTGTTCTGGTAAACCCTGCTCAAAGACTCTATGAATTGTTATGTGCTTGGTGGTTTGAATGTACTGGACTTCCTGTCTCTCTCTCTCCCCCTCTCTCTTTTCACGATTCTCCATCTCATTCTCTAACTCTCTTGCTCACCCTCTCCCTCTCCAGGCTATCCCTATCATCTCCCAAACACGTTTCCTGGAGAAGAAAGGAGAACTGCAAGAGATGGTCAAAGGAGCCACTCTCTTTAATGTGCGGGGCAAGTTCACCACTGTCCACCTCTTCCTCTTCAACGACCTACTAATCATTGCCAGCAAAAAGGGGTGAGTTTCATCTTTTTGCTATTACCATTTAGTTTGACAGCTCACCTTTTCTTTTTTGTGAACACCAGAGCTGAAAGTATATCTTTCTACAAGTACTTAAATACGATTGACTGAGCAGGGATGTGATGTGGTGATTTACACACATACACCATCATCACAAACTTGAATACAATTTGAATAAATAAACTGTAGCCGAGAGTAAAAGGCAAAGGCAGGATAATCCAGGCTATGTCTGTAATTGTAGTCAGCCATGTCGGTTTATGAATCTGACCAAAGTCTTCTCATTCCCACTATAGGAATCAAAATTTTGTTGTTGTTGTATGTTTACATATTTGTAGCCTGGTGGATTTTCTCCCTAATACCTTAGGCATCCTGTGTTTATTCCTCTTCAGCCCCGAACGTTTTGTTGTCCTGGACCACGTCCACCGCTCCCTGGTGCAAGTTCAGCCAATAGGAGAAGAGGCCAACCCCAGCCCTGGCTACGAGCACTGCTTCTGCCTGACCCTGCTGGAGAACCACCAGGGACGCATGATGGAGAGACTGCTCAAGGCCCCTTCACAGTGAGTGTGTGCTCATGCGCACAACTTTTTTTCCCCTTAGACGGTTGAGTTCAAATTTGGCAAGGAATGAAGACAATTATCTTCCTAAATGTGTGATTGCACTCACAAAGGGAGATTCTAAATCTGTGTGCAAAACATACCCCATTAGCACATCATCTGTAAGAGATTGAACTTTACCATACTTAAAAGTATGTGAGAAATGCTCTTAAAGTAGTTATTAGTGCTCAGCTGACAGCCTCTGAACGTGGTGGAATGTGACACTTGTTATATGTCACACACTCACGTTTCTGAAAGCTGTGGGAGGAAATAAGATAAGAAAATGTAATTGTCCGTAAAGGTTTAAGAAATTAGACATTTCCTTTTGGCATTCTGGCAACATAGTCATGGTCAACAAACAATAAAGAACAACTAAAATATTATATTATGAAAATATTTTATTATGGACAGTTGGCGTATGTGGCATACGTGAAGCCCTCTGTGATATTGCTTGTAAAAAGGGCTATACAATTACATTTTGATTTGATTTATGAAAAGGATTTACTATTTCTATCTGTTTATCCCAATTAATGGATCAAGTTGTCCTTTTATGACCTTAAAATCTATTGCCAGTGTTTTCTTCATTAGAGTAATTCATGTAGATTTGTAATACTGTTTTGTAGCCAAGACACCATGTCACCATGGTTTCCGATGTCCTGTGCTTACATGAAATGATATACAAGGACTGCTTTTTTTCGTCAGTAACACTTACTCTCAGGTGACTGCCAAATGCTCGTATATAAATACCTGAACCTAAATCGATGCCACTTTGTTGATGAAAACAAATTTACCCAACAATACCATATCTGTGTGTGTGTGTCAGCACATGTGCTCATGACTGTTCATACAGACAAATATGAACAGAGGACATGTCTGTGCTTGCTTTTCAAAATAATCAACCTTTTGTGGAATCAGCTCAAGTTCCTTTCTCACGCTCCCATTCTTTCTCCCCCTATCTCTGTCTCCCTCCCCGTCTCTCCCTTCCTCCTCCTTGCTGTATTTTCTTACCCTCTTTCCATCCCTCCCTCTCCTTCTCGGTCTCCCTCTTTTATTCTCTTTCCCTCACATCTCTCCTTCCTTTGCTCTCTCTCTCTCTCTCTCTCTCTCTCTCTCTCTCTCTCTCTCTCTCTCTCTCTCTCAGGTCGGACATGCACAGATGGATAGCTGCGTTCCCTAACCCTTCTAATCCAGATAGAGAGGAAGAAGAGGTTGTATATGAAGACTGGGGTGAGATGAACCAGCAACAAGTTCCTACGCACTTCAGTTATTTGCTTGTTCCCTGTCACAACCACCAAACAAGTTCCCTAAAATGGACACAGTTGGGGTTACTTTGCTGCTTGGTTTACATTTTGTGGTTTCTTATTTACTGTGTGTGTGTGTATCAGACTGCCCCCAGGTGCAGTGTGTGGAACAGTACATAGCTCAGCAGACAGATGAGCTGACACTGGAGCCTACAGAGATCATCAACGTGGTGCGCAGAACCAGCGGGGGTAAGCCACCAGACAAGGCCAGTGGCCTGGTAACATTTCTGCCCCAGGGGACTTTCTTGTGTATTAGTATGGTGTCGTCTGACAAGACAAGATGTAATCGAATGACAGTAGGACAGTTGCTCTTTGCTAACATGTTTTTCCCCTATCTTTGCCTTCTTGTATGTCCTTATCCCAAAGATGTCCTCAATCCTTTGCCTGCACCATAGAAATGTGTTGATTTGCAATGATTATTTTGCATGATTGATATCAAAACCTCCAATATCCCTAGTTTCTTTTGCCTCCTTCCTTATCTCATCGCATCTTTACCACCTCCTCTCCCTCTTTGATTCCCGAAATTTCCCCCAGGGTGGTATGAAGGGATCCGTCTTTCGGATGGTCAGAAAGGTTGGTTTCCCATAGGGAATGTTCTGGAGATAACCAATGAGCATGTGAAGCGCCGGAACCTTCGGGAACGTTACCGGGTCATACAGGCAGCCAAGACAGTCACTAACAACAAGAACCGCTGATCTGCCACTGTGCAGCATAAGAGAACAATGTCAAAAAATGGAAAACTATTCCAAAGACATAGAAGAAATATTCTAATATCTTGAAAAGTTCAGCTGAGAAAAATAATGTTTTAAGGATCAGGAAATTATTTTGGATGACACCACTTGATTCTGGAAGTCTACTTGACTGAAACATTACATTCTGTTTGTGTTATACAGTCAAGCAACAGGCTTGTGTACACCAGTAATTTAGGGAGTACCTGTTCTGCTGGTGTTATGCATTCCTGCTTGTAGAATGTTTCAAGAATCTTTCAGTCATGCAGATGGTTACCTCAGTATGAGCCAGTTCAATGTAATGTGTAGAACTCCATACACACCTACAAAGTATAGTACTCCAGTTAAGAAAAATGTGTAATTCATAACCTATATTACTTTGCACTTGTGGGACATCCTTATTCTTTTCATACTGGATGACCTCCTCGTCAACGAGGTAAACTTGAAAATCCAGCATGCAGGTTACTGGAAACATCTGGTGGGGATCTACAGTAGGCAAGAACATTGTTGAGCAAACTTATTATGGAGGGCAATGAGACAAATCATTCCAAGAAAGTGCCTTCTTAATTTCATAGAATGCACATGTCACAGACAGGTTTGGTTAGTTTAAAACTAACGCAGAATCTTTGAGAAACTTTGATCCATGTGTTTTAAATGTATGTAAAAGTTCAGACTGGCCTTTAAGACATGGCATTGTAGATATTTATGTGTTCTATGATTATTTTATCAAGACTGAACTTCAGTGTTGTTGCACTGAAAGTCAGCATATCAATTGCTTTCTGTCAAGGGCTTGGATTCTCTTGCAGGATGTGCTGTAAATGTATAAATGTTGTATATATGTTTCAATCTTTGAGTTTCTCATTTTTTTTAAATGAATAAATACATTTAAATAATAAAACAATTGGACAAAGACCATTACTTTTTTAATCGTTCAAAACAACAGACCTGGTATACCTTTTTTTAAGTATAAAAAAAGAATCACTCAGTCTGTCTGTCTGATATAAATCAGTAACTTGGCGACCGTGCTGTGGTCAACTAGGTTGAGTGAGGAACAACACACATTATGTAAGCATTGAACAGCAGACATTTGCAATAAACGCCCTGAACGTGCTAAATGCTCTTTAAAATACTTTGACATCAGAGCAGAAATCTTAAACAGGTTCAAGACAACCCTCAGGAATAGTTCCATATCAACATAAGGGTTATTGGATATCCATCTCCCTCAGACACAAAAATGCATTGATAGCAATGTCCATTGAATTCAGACACTGAATGTCAATAGGTCAACTGAATCCCCAACCCTACAACATTCTCTCCTGTGACAATGACAGTGAGAGCAGTCCCTCATCCCACTGCCAAACCACAGTTTATCACAGACCCTCCCTCAATATCCTGATCCTTAAGTATCCCGGTGTGTATCACTGACAACTCTCTTTTCCGGATCAAATTTTAAACTTTCCAGAGACAAGGCAAAAATGGCTTTTCCAGTTATTCAGTTATTGTCCTGAAACCGCTTCAAGTTTCATGAGCTTTTTGCAATGACAATGCATGAGGCAAGTGGTAAGCAGCCATTTTGATGGTTAAGGTTTCCATCATTCTGGTTCTGGTTCCTGTCCTCATTCAGCAGGCTGACTTAGTTCTCACCCAGACTCAGCAGGGCATCTGCTGCATCCATCTTCACAGAAGACCCCAACCTCTCCAGGCACTGCTCACCCCCGATAATAGCAACTGAATGAGAGGCCCTCATCAACTTAGTGACAGCAGACGGATCCAATGGTGTATGGCTGAGGGGTGTTTGGTGGTCTGGGGTTATGTTTGTCACTGACAAAACCCTGTTTTCACAGAGATCCTTTTCAATAGCATGAACAGCAAGTCCATCTGTGTGAATGTGTTGCTGGTGGTGAAGCATTAGCAAGTTAGTGATAACTTGGTCCTCTTCCAGGGTTAGCTCGATGACTGACTGCCTCTTCTTGCATCTGGGCCTTGGTCTAGCGGCTTGAGGGAAGTAATTAGGATCTCTACTCCAGGTTGAACAACCCAGGCTCCTGGTGGGGTATGGCCCTGACCTAAAGGGGTCAGGTCTGGCCGGAGGAGCAGGGCAGGCGGACATGACAGGTTGGGGAGTGTTGAGGCGAAAGCACTCGAAAATCTGATGAAAAGAAGAAAATGTGGGTGTTGAGCAATTGAAACACTAAACATCTGTATATTAGCACTGGCTCTTAAATCGTAATCAGGTCCTACAATTGGTCATAAGAGTCTGTATTACTAGTTGCATAACTATAGACACAAGCAAACCCTGCTGTGCTAGCAGACCCTGCTGTGCTAGTCCCAATTGTGTGCCACCCCCTGGACCTTTGCCGAGTCTTAGCCTGTCTGACTAGAGGACAATTTTGTTAAAAAGCCCAGTCTGTCTGATCCTACATAATCCCTAGTCATCAACAGCCCTTCTCATCTACAAGGATCTCTGTTGAGTTGCTCCCAAAAACCATAGGAAATGTGTTGGACCCCCTGCCATCCCCAACCTTGACCCACTAAAGTCACCTAATCTGTTGTAATCTGGATCAACTCAGAGGAATAATGACTTCTTTTGAATAATTAAATCCCATGACCCTCAATTAAATTACAAAACTGATCACTGACGGTTCAATGTATTTAAATCACTAGTTGTACTTGAGATTTATTCTTTTGTACCCTAAACTCAAGACAAGACACAGTGTCTGAGGTACTTATTAAGCACTAATTTCACTGACTATGTTGGGGATTCTTCTTCCAGGGCACATATTGTGATCGGTGTAGAAGAACTCCGAGGGAGTCATGGCTGTAACTGAAACAAAAACATTTAAAAATCAATTTGAGTAAAATGGCTTGTTGCCACTTGATGTTCACTAGCCTCACTTGTCTGGTTAGGAGATCGCCATGGGTACTGATTTGAGCCCGCTGTCAGGTATACGGTCATAAAGGTGGGATGGTAGAGGGTCCGACTGGAGTATGGCGGGAGGACAGTTTGCCTCGGGCCCTGTTAAAATCACAAGCGATACGAATGTTATGGGATTAGCATTGTTAGTTCTGGCTAACATAATCATTATATTAATAGATGCATTACAAAGAAACTCGACAACAGATTGAAAAGACTGTAGAGCAGTAGGCCTTCCCTTTTACAAGTAGGCTAATCGCAATGGAGAAACTCACATCTGCACTTTCACTGTCGTCGCTCATTGATTAATCTGTTGCTTATTTTCAGCTGTGAACGTTCAAGTAACGATAGTTTAAGGTGGCATGTTTATCACCTTCATGTAAAACGTTTTTGGTGTTGCAGGTGAACTTGATTTGTCGTTTATCACTTCCTTAAAGCGTAGTGGGTACATTCAAGTAGAACTAGGGGACATGACGCCACCTGCAGGTCATTTGGAATAATTGAAAATCACTTTCCACGCCAGTTTGAAGTCATAGTTTGACCAACCTCTCACAAATGCAGGTGAAAGATATGTGCAGTGCGAGCCTGTTGCAACACTTTCACGGATATTTGTTGTGCAGTTTAGTAAATAGTGGTTTATTTGTTGGCATAATGAGTTAGGTTTAGGGTTGCTGTTGATATTTGCATTGTTTATAGATCGTCATTTAAAGCTTTTCACAATTCTTTCAGTTACTAGTGAAGGGCAAGTGTGGTAATACACACCTTGGCTTTCTAGTATGAACCATATTCCCAGTTATGAAACTACTGGTAATTGATGTCTAACAACCTCATTTATTATCAAGGTTGTACAGGATGCCATTTGGGCTGTACATATTCTTAGACGTAAGCATAAGCACAGGAGAACGGGGAAAAGACTTGATACAATTGACTTGCAAATTGCAAAACCGGGTTTGAGTTTACACAACTACCCAGTCCACTTCAGAAGTGTACTCTTTTCTCTCTCTCTTCTCCCTCCCTCCTCCTCCTCCTCCCCCCCCCCACACACACTATATAAAAGCAGCCCATCTCAATGAAAATACCAGCACGGACTTAAAAACACATTTATTTGAAATGATAAAATTCACAAATTATATTTTCCCCCACAAAAGATTCTCAAAACGTTTGTTAACCTATTCCAACGTTTTCCTCATAGTGCCACAGTGAAAGTCTGTCCATGCCAATTCAGTACACGCACATATGTGGCAGATTGATGGGCAGCAGGCAGTGCTCCGATGCTTGCTTCAAAGCTGGGTGGAAAAGTCCTGATGGTGTGTGGAGTTGTCATGGTGCCAAGTGGGGTGGTGCTGGTTGCAGTAGCCATGGTGCTGGGTGGAGTAGTTGTCTGAGAACATGGTTCTGTGGGCTTGATCGTAGGGTAATGGGTCATCGGGAACAAACCTACATGTCAAGGTGTACATAATATTGTAGTCCACATCATGTCCAAACTGTATTTGGGTCAATTGAGCTACAGATACGTACTCCTTGGCTCAGTGGTGTAGACTATTGTTCCTTGACCTGGGGCCTCGGACTCAAATCTCCATTCCGCAAACAAACGGCTGAGGCCAGCAAGGGGGTAGACACAGCGGACAACTGCCCTGCTGATGGTGGCATCTTTGATGCCTGGTGCCAGCGTTTCAGAACTTGGTTCTGTGACGATCTCATTCTCATAAATAACATTGTGATTATCAACCTAAAGCAGGTACAGCAGAAAGTTTGTACAGTTTGAACGTCTACCTTTTTTCCGCAATGGAGTATAAAAGCAGAGGGCAAAGGCCTGAGTAATAAACCTGGCGCCTTTCTCACTCAAAACACCTCAGACAATGATGAAAGACAGACATCAGGTATCCATTACTAAAGCATTACCTTGACCAGTGTTCCACAGGTGTTTAGTTCAAACTCAAACAGGACTTTGGAATTGTTCATCTCTTTGGGCGCACAGGTCTTCTGCAGAAGAGATGTCATGGAGGGGTCTGCACCATTTAAGACTTCGGTCACCACAGTCATCACACCATGAGTGGAACATGCTGGTTGATGCGATGATAGAGCAGGCAAACATTTACACGCTGGAATCTGACAACCTGGTTGACCCCCCCCACAAAAAAAAAATAAGTCAGCAAATCCACTAGTGCCCAACTCACCAATGACCTCTGTGTTATCAAAGTGGCATTGCATTTTCACAGACTGCTGAATCTCTGGAGTCTTGAAATTCCATGACTGGATTTCCACTGAGCCAACAAACTGACTCAAAGTTATATTCTATTGAAATACAGAAAACCAATCATTTCTGTTACACAAAGCTTCCAGGTTAGTAGTATAATTTTAAGGGAGCACATCAACCTTGTAGCTGTAGCCAATGGTAAAAAGGGGCACATCCAGAATGATACTTTGGCTGTTGTTCGTCACAACATAGCCTCTCTGGGCTACCAGCTCAGGGGTCAGAGGATACAGGCCGATGGCAACCTCCCAGATGTCAGCAACAGGTTCGTGGCTCCATTTGAAGCTGATGCCGCTCTCCGTACAAAGACCATCAATGCGGGGAGGGACTTGGGGAGTAAAAGAGCATCTGGTGAGATTCCTAACAAGTCATTAACTTGCACTGAAATTATCCAACTCTGCTCCTGCCTTTGGGCCACCGTGGTGGTACACAGAGGTGAATCATAATGACCAAGGCAGCACAAGGGTTAAGGTAACTCACACACGTTCATCAGCTCAGCCACAAAGGATGCTTGGTGGTAGAACGGCTCCACCTGATTCATGACGGCCAAAGTGTAGTTGACATCTAACATGAACTGAAGTAGCCCCTCATCCAAGTGCTGTGGAGAACAATGAAATCAATCACAAGTCGACCAATTTTGGGAGACCCCTCTCCGTTTCTTACCAGCTTTGAAATGGAGTCTTCAAAGGGCACCCTGAGAACATAGCCGTGGGTGCCATTAGGAAATGGCTCTCTCACGATAGAGAAGCTGCTCTCCTGCCTCAGGGGCACAGTGAAGTCCTGTCCATTCAGCTTTATCGCGACCAGTGTCACATCAGAGGGGAAGTTTCCAAAGTAAATGATAAACACGCGCTCCTCAGCATCCGTTTCTAAAGAGGGCAAGAGTCATGTGAAGACGATGGAGGGTGGAAAGTAATCCAGAAGCTTTGATTACTCAGAAGCCGCTTACGGTCCATGGTGAAGGGGTACAAAGTCAGCAAAGGTGTGACCATAGGTCTATGCTGACGCAGCCTTGTCTCAACATCATCCTCGGTCACAAAGACTTGCTCGTAGTAAAGATGTACCACATACAACTCATTGTATGTGTTCTCCATGACAAAACTCTGCACAGAAACCAATGTATTCGAGTTTTACGCCAAGGGAAAGGCAAGTATAAGTCATAAGAATGTCAGATGTTGCCAACCTTCCTGTATCCTGCGGAACGAAAGGGAATACCCAATCGGATGGTAGCATTGTGGATTTCCATGGTGTAATCCCCTTGTGTCGTGTTATGAAACTGGAGCAGGCCGTTCACCCCCATGCTAACTGATCGCACCTCAAACTTTGAAGGGTCGGAAACCAGAGGGGGTAGCAGAGTGGGGGTTTCCCAGACCAACTTGGTGCCTTCATAATGCCCTCGATCTAGAGACCAGAAGTCAGATTACTTGGTTTCAGTACATGAAAAGTAAAATGGATAGGCTTTTCAACATGCATTGTAACCACAAAAATCCCCTACCTGTAGAACAAGCAGCCACTAGGTCCAGCATCACAACCAGCCATTTCTGCCTGGAGTATAATGTTGGATGGATTACCTCCAGAAATACACCATTGACCTGAAAATATTTCAAATGTACATAGACAAAACCCAACTTTTTGCTGACAGGAAACAATTCCCATACAAGGGCTTGAAGGAAAATAAAACAAGCGTAAGACAAGGTTTTACCACAGATGTGAAAGCATGTGGCTGTCCATAGGGTGAGCGGAACACCAGTCTCTCAGGTAAAGCATCAAACATATAGCCCAGACCTCGGGCCATGGAGATGGACATGGTAGTTGGATGTGCCCCCTCCCGATTGAACATGACCTGCCAGCCTGATGTGGCCAAGTCCCGAACCTAAGTGAGGTGATGGACAAGGTTAGAACGGATAACGCCTCGATTGTTTAGGAAAAAAAATGTCTCCCCCCCCCCTCTTTAAATCAACTGGACAAAATAGGCTTTTGTTAACAGAATGTTGCCAAACAATATAGATACCATTCCATTCCAGTTGTCTGTAGTTGTGTACGATGGGCAAAACACATCTCTTCTCAGAGTCACCTACAGACAAACAAGCATCATATCCATGTCCATGTCCACTCTTAATCAAGACAATGAAGGCTACTTCACCTACCTCCACATAGTCCTCCTCACAGGTCACTTCTCTGGATGACCAGGGAGTTGAGGAATAGCAGGTCTCATTCACAGTATTAAAGATTTCTTCTCCGGCCCCATTGGTTGTGATGAGGTTAAAATGAAACGAAAATGCATTGTTCTAAGAAAGGGAAATCAATGGATTAACTGCACATCATTCGATCTGGTGCAAGCCCAAAACGGTTTGCCCTGGAGTGTGGGTTTGTACCTGGTTGTCAGTGTGGCAAGAGAAGTATGAGGCTCGGAATTCAAAATGGTCAATCATAAGACTGAAGATGTAACCACATGTCAACCCATACTCCTTAGTAATAAGGTGCACACCCTTGTCATCTGCAAGGGAAGCAAAACATTAACAGCATCCCATAACATAACTGCTATTGACTAATGTTCTTGCCCGAGATGAAAATGGTTTACCAACAGCTTCAAAGCGAGGCTCAGTCCCTGATAATGAAAGGTCTGTTGATATCAAAAAGTATCTGTCCCGGCACTCCATCTGAAAAGTTACTGATCGGACATAGTCGATGAGAATTTGCTTGTTAAGGGTGGTGAGACTTGTCGAATTAGACCGTTACAATACCATTTTGAACATCTTGGGCTCTTCCATACAGTGATACGGACAAGAAACCAAGAAATCTGTAAAGAAATGGCAATATGCTTTGTGGTGCATAACCTTAAAAATCATTTTGTGAAGCAACCACATACTAGTAGAACAAGTCAAATTACTCCACTGTCAAACATTAACATTTAACAAAACAACCTACTTCAGCCAATCCCAGACAGACATTGTCACTGATATGTTGCAGAGTCTACAGCTAGCCTTAAAACACTACTAAACTACAACTGCTTAGCACAAAACAAGTCCAACCGATGCTCTGGCATGCATTAACCTGGCAACGAGAGTGAACATCTGAGCTGGAGACTTTTATCTGAGCATGCATCACCTGGCCAACCACTGAGATGCATCTCTAATCATATACAGCCATTCCTGATTGCTAATTGAAATGGGTACCGTTGACAATCAAGTCAACATTTTACTCATTATTTCACTGCTGACTCAATACCTGCTTTGTACAATTCAGAAGTGTTTTCAAGCTTTTTTTTACTCAAATCTCAAAAGTGTCCAAAAGTATCTCAAAAGTAATTTAAAGTAAAAGTATCACGGTCAGTTTATAATAAGATTGCGATCAGTTTGCGGTCAATTTCACATATATTTATAGCAAAAGTACAGCATGATACTGCATTCCCGGAATAGACCAGCGTAAAGAAGTTGGGAAAAGTCTACGTGACAAGACATTGGAGCCAGCGAGGAATTGATCTTGGTTTCAGCTGACGTCCACGGTGGATGGACGCCAAACAGCTGATGTTGATATTTTAATCTTCGTAAAAATAAACATCACTTCACTCATTCACTGGTCTCACATACCTATAATAAAACAGATTTTGCAACAAAAAAGGATACAGATTGAATAGCCAACAAAAAGAATGGCATGGAATACGTAGAATCAAGTGCCTCTTTTCAGAAAATCGCTAATTCAGCCCATTTATTTGCACAGAGTAGCCCCTTACTAGACACGCAACACTTAAGAGAAAGACACATTTTCCATGTCCTTGGAGAAAACTGTTGCCAGGGAAGTCTTATGAGTTGTTTCGTCTTGCAACCAAATTGTTACATTGTTTGGTCATTGTAGAACATGTCCGCTATCAGGGTGGAAACGACTTATATTCAGACTAGAGCTGTGCAAATATGATGGCATACCCGGCTGGAAATTTTCCCGTGTTGGTTTCAATGTGGAGTTCTTTAAAGGGTAGGAGGGTATTATTTCGAGGAATTTCAGGACGCTGTGAGAATTTTTAGGGATTTATTATAGAACATTTCGTCGGTATCAATGCTACGCTCTAGCCTGGCATTGCTGTCTTACATGCTTTCGGTCAATTTCGATTTCGCTTCTTTAGTAGGTCCCAGCTAAATGAAGGCCCTATCAGCGACCAGAGGGGGGCTGCGTTCCATGTTTTAAAGTTTGAGGTGAGGAAGGCTGGATGGATAACAGATGGTGCATCAGTATATACAGCTGAGATGATAGCTATTTTCATGGCACAAGAGTGGGTGTATGAAGTTACACCTGATAAAGTATTTATAATATGTTCTGATTCAATGGCAGTCCTGTTGAGCTTACAATCATTGGAAACAAATAGAACTGAAATTCTAACTAAAGCCATGCTTAGGTTATACGGTTTACGACAGATGAGAATAATAGTTAAATTAATGTGGATACCAGCACACGTGGGACTTCAAGGTAATGAGGAAGCAGACAAAATTGCTAAAGAATCAATTAAAATGAAAGAACCAAACTTAAACATTCAATTCAATTCAATTCAATTTATTTTTGTAACGCCCAAAATCACAACAACAGTTGCCTCGAAGGGCGACAAGGATTCCATCATTGGTCAATAAACAGAAAACCACATTATAAAAAAGTACATATGATTTTAGCAACTGGATGACTGTCCCGGAACATCCCCTGTCCTTAGACCCTCCTTCTCGGCAAGGAAAAACTACAAAAAAACCCTGTGGGAAAAAGTAGAAACCTCAGGGAGAACCACAGTGAAGGAGAGATCCTGCTCCCACGGACGGACAGGCTGTAGATGTTCCAGGACTGGTGTGCATCCATATTGCGATGGACTGTAAAGAAAGAACCCCTCAGGCGAAAGGAAGGGTTCATCTAGATCATCAGGTGCGAGGAGAGTTCGGCTATCCAGCGAAGTGGGTCTGAGGAAAGCAGTTCGTCTGTTGTACGAAGTACCTCCGACAGTTGAGGAGCACCCGGGTCCACAGATCAAGTCGCTAGGCGGGGCGAGGCATGTAGGGTGGAGTCATCGCCATGGCAGCATCCAGGACAGAGCCCACCTCGGAGGGATCGAAACTTGTGTACAGCGACGAACAGACCATAGCGAACTACGATATCAACTAATGCCCTGCCCATAAGCCATTTCGAAGAGAAATGCTTTAAGCCTGGTCTTAAATAAAGAGACTGAGTCGGCCTCTTTAACATGAACAGGGAGCTGATTCCATAACACAGGAGCTTGGTAGCTAAATGCTCTACCCCCTACTGTGCTTTTGGAGACTCGAGGAACCACCAATAGTCCAGCGCTTTCGGAGCGAAGTGCTCTGGCTGGGTGATATGGTACTACAACATCTGGACTACACATTGCACTCAGTAGGTCAGAAGCGTACAATAGGAAACGGCAGACAGTTTGGGACTTATGTCATACAGGTTGTCACTATTGCATAAGGCTCAAAAAACCATAAAGAGAGGCAAAATAATTCACAACCTAAGTACAAACACATTTTTGAACAGGACATTCAAATCTTAATCACACTTTACACATTGTAGGGAAACATGACACGGGTCTATGTGATGTCTATTTGGTGGAGGAGACTGTAGAGCATGTTTTGCAGATATGCTAAATATATGACATACACAGGAGGATTCTTAAAGAAGAGTTGCAAGCAGTAGGATGTCAGGAATTTAATATATCCATCTTATTTTATTATGGTCCAAATTCGAGAAAATAAATGCAGGCAGTCATGAGATTTATTAAGAATAGTGGGTTATATGACAGGGTATAGGAGGGTTTAGTCATTTTCTTCACACTCCATCACAGTAGATGGCGGTATGCACGTTGGAAGTTGGTTCGCAACCCACTATTAAATCAAAGAAGAGGAATCCCACAGTAGGTGTCAGATACTTATACTATGTCAATGTCAGATAACGATGACGTTGATGTAGCGCGCTAGTGTAAGCTGTAGTTTTATAATGACGGTAGGAAAAGATGGAATCGAGGCCATTTGTTCCGTTGTAGTAACGTTACCTAATATACATAACTTAAAGCCGGACCAAGAAGAGTCTTTACATAGTTTTGTTGGTGGCCATGATGCTGTGGCCCTCCTCCCGTCAGTTTAATTTTTCAGCTTGCTCCGTTTGTCGTGAAGGAAATGACTAAGGCGACAAGCCGATAGTTGTTATCGTCTCCCCGCTTGTAATTCGTGTGTCAGTTGTACATATTGTTGTAATTACGTTGTCATTTGTTTTTGTCTACGAAATTGTAGTTGCCCTAAATAAAAGAGAACAATCACATACTTGAAAGACTATTTAATTTATAAGAGAAGCGAGAAGACATTCTGTAAGAAGGTGTCAGTGAATTTCTGCGAATGAAGTAAAAATATTAATGACAAATTAATTAACGTTATGTGCAAGGATAATTAGTGTATATATCTTTTTAAATTGTTATTGCATGACATGATAGACTATCTAAACAACATTTACACTAACATTCCAAGTAGGTGTTCAGCTACAAAGCTGGACCATTCAAACCAAGCAAATAACTAAATGGCTTCAGTCTGGAATGCATCTATTGACATAAGTGCTCATAATTTAACTTAGACAGAACGTTTTTGTCAAAGTTAGAGGATTTTTGTAGGACCTGTGGAGTTTTAAGTCTCTGTCTCTTGTCAGTGGAATGGTCCCCTGTCTTCATCGTCTCCTCGTTCTACCACATCTGAAAAATATCCATAGTATGCAGTAGTGTGGTAGTTACTGCACTGCATGGGCGACTGACCCAAAATGACCAAAGCAGCATACACATGAATGTATACATTTTTACTGGCCGTAAGGTCAAATACAGAATTACAATTTACATTGTTCCTTTAATCTCTTTAATTCAATGTCTTCAGACACTCCTCTGCTCACTCCAACTCTTTGTTTACAAACCTGCATGGCTGCATTCCGGTGCATGACCTACGTCACATCCAAACGTTAGCAATTGGTTATGGCAGATCCAGAGTGGCTCTGAGTGAAGTGAAGTGATGTATTGTCAAGTATGGTGACTCATACTCGAAATTAACCTTCTGCATTTAACCCATCCAAGTGCACACACAGCAGTGAGCAGTGAGCAACCGCACGCACACACAGTGAACATACACCCAGAGCAGTGGGCAGCTATTGCTCCAGCGCCCGGGAAGCAATTGGGGGTTCGGTGCCTTGCTCAAGGGCACCTCAGTCATGGTATCGAAGGCAGAGAGAGTGCTGTTTGTTCACAATCCCCACCTTCAATTCCTGCTGGTGCGAGAATCGAACCAGCAACTTTCAGGTTACAAGCCCGACTCTCTAACCATCAAAGTCGTGGCATTTTAACCTTAAACAAAGTACCTGTCTTCAAGGAAGGAACATTTGACAATGGGTAGAACCCAGACCTTCTATACAAATGAAATGCACAAGAGTCTGGTGGGGACCAGGTTAACACATGAGGGCTTTACAAACAAATTAGCTACAGTTATCCTACAAACGAAAGTTAAATGCTGTTATAGAATTCCCCTAACTAAAAGAAAACACTATTTACATTTTCCATCCTGACCTCTGTAGTAATGAAGTCTTTTTTCTTCTCTATTACAGGTGGGAAGTTGACAACATGGTGACCTGGTGTAGCTAGAACATCCTTGAGCTAAACGCTCCTAAGGCAGTGGAGATGGTTGTGGACTTCAGGAAGGATGCAGCCTCACTCACCCCCATCACCATGTGCATCTCTCCAGTCAACACTGGAGTCCTTCCACCTTCTGGGTACTATCCTCTCCCAGGACCTCAAGTGGGAACTGAATAACAGGTCCCTCATTGTCAGTCCCTCCCTACCTCTCCAGCAACCATTTGTAAAACTCGCTAAAGTAGAGCAGACAATTACTTTATAAAGCCCTTCCTCCATATGCTCATTCAGCTCCAGGTAAATCAGCGATCGACTAAGGTTTCCTTTTGTGGTCGTGTCCTGTTCATCCCCGCAAGCACATTTGCAGGCAACTTTTCTTGACGTAAGTAAATACATTTTCTAAATAATGCCAACATCAGCCAGTAATTTGTCGTTCAGTTCCATCAAAGTCCATTACGCTTGACCAAAATCTTCGATGGATCAACACCATCCATCAACCCTGTGCCAATCTCCCTGTGCATGGCGAATCCCACCCTATTGAAGTAGGCTAGAACCAGGCCTGTTGGGTAGGTATTGTGACACCTACATAGTTAAAGTCCTTCACTGATTTCAGGGAATAGTAATACCTTACTTTCTTTCAAAGGTTGGATTTGTCCTGGGGCATAATATACCATCTCAAAAAGGATTTACCATAAGAAAATACAATTATACGGTTATACAATTATATGGTAAGGACACATGATGAACTTTGTAACTTGCATCATATCTGAACAGCATATTACTGAAAATAACATTGTTAGATTTAACTGAGGCTTGGGAGAAAAAGAACCACACCTCACATCAGCAATCACATCAATTACATACCTATTTTTCCATCAGTTAAATGCAACATACTCTTAAATCCAGTCAATTACCGCTACCTCTCACTTTTAATTCCCTGCTTGAGTGATCACCCCCTGCTATTGGAAGTGGCAAAGCTAGATATCCCAGCTGAGACTGTCACACCCATCCACCGCATCCTGACTCCTCTTCCTGAATCCCTTTTTTCTGTCATTTGCCCATTCATTCATGTATTCCTTCAAATAAAATGGCAAAACACATTTTTTAACCCAAGAAACAAGAGGTTGTTAATGCAGTTGCAGTTTGCTTTTATTTGTAGGCGTGTTGTTTCCAGCAGCCCAGTGTACAGCCATCCCCAAACACATTTGTAGAATGATGAACTTCATGATTAACATCCAATTGATCCTTCAAGGTGGTCCAGACATGTCTATGAAGATATAGAAGTAAATAAGCTTAACAGATGGACAGCATGTTGTTGTACAGTTAGCAGAGCACCAAATTGTGTACCTGGTTCAGGCCAATTCGATCCATCCAAAATGACTTTTCCCTTCCCTTGATGAGAGAGCATAAAATATGTAGCATGTAGTGTTTATGAGAAACACGCGAAGTTGTTATTGATATTTGCAATATGATAAATTGACTGTACTGACACACCCATGACAGAGTCCTCTTTACGAGCTTGGCTCAATGGCAGATGTGAGAGCAGAGAAGTGGAGTTTCCTTGGTGACAGACAGAGCCAGTGACAGTGTCATCGGCGGGATAGCGACACTGAATAGTCAACCTGAAAGTCAAAACAAAAGGACACACATTGATATTGAAGTGGTTGACGAGTGAGGGACCCTTACAAACTGCGGGCACCACTGGTCACCTTTCGCTGTAGAGCATGTAGTCACCTGAAGGGGGAGTCTCTGTGTATCTGAGGGTCATCTGTGGGTAGAAGCTGCTGGGCATATCTCACCTGGTTTTCATACACTAGAAAGTCACCTTCTGCCTGATGGCGTAACATATATACACTATTAGAAAGTACATTCTGAGAAGTTGTGTATGAACATGATTAACACGTTTTAAACACACTTACAATTACAGTGGTACCACAGGAGTCCAAACCAAAATTGAATAGGGCCCTGGCACTATCTGTTTCGTCAGGGACACAGCTGGGGTCCAATAAGGTGGTGCGGTTGGGTGGAATGGGCGGGATTGAGTGGGTTGTGTCAACCACTACCACCATCCTCCCTTCTGGTAAGCACACTGAACGATGACAGTTCATTAGGAGTGATGTTTACATTGTAGTACATTTACAGATTCTGTAAATTTTTTGTTTCTCCATAGTTATCTCAAAATGTTTCTTAATTTTTGTCTTTGTAATGTATTCTAAATGGTCTGTAAAATTCTTTATCCTCATCATGTGTGGGACTGCTTGACTTTGTGTTTGTTTTATTACCCAGGAGCTCCCTGACAGGAAAAGCACACCGCTGGACAAGGCTTTCCTTCACCTTCAAGGAGTCCACATCAATCAGGCTCACCTCTACTTTGGCAACCAGACCTTGCAAACTCAGTTCCTAATTAAAATAGGGGAAAATACATTTTTAGGGGAACAATATATCACCAAAACACCTGTGCACCAATCTATGCATCGACATAGATTATACCTATTTGAAGACATTTAAAACTGATACATAATCTTCCCAATGATTATTATCTTTAGGACTTTAGCTCATATGGTTAATAAGAGAACCATGGGTTCTAAATATTAGACCAGTGACTCTGTTCAGTTATTTGAGAAAATCGTTTATGCCGTTATGGAATCCATTATTCAAATAATAGAATGAGCTTGTGGAGCGACTGCTCGTTTAGACAATAGAGGGAGTCCTAAAAACATGTTATTTCCCAGAGGAGTATACTTACATCACACATTCAAAGGAGTTAGACATTAGTCATTTCAAATGGATCAGCATTATTACAAATCACAAACATCACATCCCAAAGGCATTATACACGTAGATATGTTTTTCTTTCAAGCAATCACCTCGTAGGTCATGCCAGGTCCGAAGAGAGGGATCTCCACACTGACTAGATCGTGCTTCGTCTCCACTGTGAAGCCTCCCATCTCAATCAGTTTCCAGTCAATCCGGTTGGGCCCCAGGAAGAGCTCCCACTGCAGGTCCCGGGCTCCCTGGTGCAGCAGCACAAGGAGGCCCCTCTCAGTACACATCCCCTCCAAACGGAGGTGCTCCGGAGCTAGGACCAAGAGATGGTGAGGGAAAGGGAGGAGGAGCGGGGGATTGTGAACTAGTCTTGAGAAAGAATTGTTGTCTGAACTCCTTTCTTACTTTCAGACGTTTTGGTGTGAGATGGAACAGTGTTCAAGGACCTCATTGGTCCAATTTTAATTTTTTTGTATGAGTTATTCTAGATTCTTTGACAATGTCAAACAGAAAATGGTTCATCCTTAACCAATAGTCACCTGTCTGTTCTAGCACACGACTGACAATGATGTCTGCATGGTGGAAGACTTGGTCACGGGTAGAGATGAACAGGGTAAAGAGGAGAGGGAGGGTGTAGCTAATGTAGCCGTCACCCACATCCTGACAAAGAATAGACACAGATTACTAACCTCATAGTCAACATAACAACATCCTCCTTAACTAACACTGCTCATCATAGTCACGTGCACTGACTTTGTGCAGTACATGGGGGTGTGAGAAGGGGATATGGAGCTGGTAGGAATGTGAACCATTGGGGTGAGGAATGATGGCCACCTCCACATCAGTCTGACTCTGGTACTGGGTCCAGACCACAGCGTCACCCATGGTGAGGTTGCGGAGGTCCACGTTGGGAAAAAATGGACCCAGACTGACTGTGAACACACGCTGGGAGACTATGGTGTCTGTGGAAGGACAGAGAGCACAAGAAAGAGAAAGGAATACAACAGGGGTACATGTAGTAGTGCGATAAACCAGTGTGTCAAATCATGACAGTGTGGACCAATATAAATGAGTTCTAGTTCCACAAACCACACACTGGCCCTTCCATTATGTTCCAGAAAAGGGAACAGTAATTTTCAATGCACACACATAGACCCACAGACAGCAGGTTTTCATGTTCCTCAGGGAATGCTCCTTCTAAAGCTCACGGTTGATGAGGGTGAGGGGGAGCGGAATGTAGGGGGTCTTGAGGAGCCTGACAGAGCGGAGGTATGTGAGGGGCCAGCGTTTGTCCTCCCACTGGTGCACATAGAAAAGGTTCACCAACATTGACTGGGAGTACTGGCCGTCCACCACACCAGTCTGGAAGACAGAGGGTGACGAAACTGCAATGGCCAATGGCATTTGAACTGTCTGTAGAGTTCTGGGTCACTCTTGGGATTCCCCTAATGTTACATTCTTCCTACAAACACAGGCAGGAAAAATGTAATACAGCTATGGTTGTGTACCTCAACATGCACACCCTCGGTGCCAAATGGAATCCGGACCTCCACCATTCCGTCCCTTAGGCCGATCTCAAAGCCCTTCTCCTTGACCTCTCTCTGGCTGAGGGCCCGGGTCTCCAGCCCTATCCTGATGCCCTTGTTCTTGGAGACACCCCCAGGGGCCAGAGGAGAGAGGAACAGAGGGATAGACCACAGCAGGTGAGACCCTTCTACAGTGGGCTTGTCTTGTGGAATGATGGAAGGGGAGATGGAGGTAGATGTGTGAGGGGGGAGGGACGAGATTTAGGGAGTGGGGGTGGGGGTGTCAAGGGATGGAAAAGTACCAGAGGAAGAATGGGGGATAAAATTCAAAACAAAGAGAGAAGCAAAGTGAGGAAGGAAAGATATATAAGTGAAGACAAAAGAGAAGTGACAGAAATAATGAGTCGTGATTCCACACAACACAAGGCATATGACTCTGGCTAGCTTGACTCATGGTCTACATTCAGCATTTCTAATATGATGTCACAACACAGTCTATATTAACTCCAGCATGACTGGCTGACTTACTTGTGGTGCAAGCCACAGTGGCATCTATAATGAAAACAGTGCCTGGGAGAGGGTACAAGATGGTGGCACTGACCACATCCAATTTCACTCCTTTATCCTACACACAATGAAGCGGTAAGGGTAAATGGGAGAAGTCCAAAATGCCAAACTGAACTATACAGTTTAAACGCACACAACACTTCAAAACATTACCACATCCATTCCAAATGAACACCTGACCTTCAGTGTGTAGGATAGGGGAGAGGAGTAGGGGCAACGGAGAATGATACGAGAGCCCGATTCAGACAGGTGGTAGCCCAGGGAGGTGGCCTCTACCAGGGATCTGGGCCGCGACTTCTCTGGGTCTGATCCTGCTCTATGGAACATCACAGTCCAGTTCCAGACCTTTTCTGACTGAAAGGACAAAGGGTAAAAGGTGAAAGGAAGGAAAGCAGAAAGAGCCAAAGACAAAGGAAGGAAGAAATAAAAAAGGTAAACAGCAATAGGAAAAAAGGTAGAGATCAAGTTAAAGAAAGGAGAGTGATAAAGAACCTTTCAGGAAAGTTTCTCTTATTTTACTCACATAATGGGGCAGCGGAGCATTCTCTTGACCATGATAAGGGACAGTTAAAACGGGACGTGGGATTGACACCTATGAAAAGCATGCAAAGTATCGAGTGACACAGGTGACCCAACTGTGGCTAAACTATTTGTGATCTTCTAGAGGAGCGTCACCTCCATATAGTTCTCCTCGCAGATCACCTCCCGTACTCCCCATGGCCACAAGGTAGCACAGCGGAGCAGGAAGGGGTGCACAGACACTGCCCCATTTACCCGAGTGTTTACCAACCACACACGTAGACTGTACTCCCTGTCCTGCTACAAACAGAGGGACAAACACAGACTTGATTTCAAAGTTGTGCGAACATTTACATCATGAATGTGATATTCTTTTTTTCCCCAGAAAGGCATGCTGTCGGTGATTTGTGGAGCATTTAAATGTGTAATGAGCAGTAAGGATGTATACAGAACTCTATGTGTCAAACGAGTCCACCTGGTTGTCAACATGGCAGGCCAGGAACGACGCACGGAACACTAGGTCACCAAGGTGATTATAGAGCGCTGTGTAGCCGCAGACTGCAGTCTGATGGCTGGATAGAACGTGAAATCCATCTGTGGGCATTAATAATAAACAGACTCTGTCAATGTTTACAATTTAGTAGGCCTGGATTTCTAAATGTATCTTTACTGAAGTGTTTTTAATTATTAAAACACGTCAGAGTCTTTTTGACAAGGCTCATCAGACGTTGTTGAATAAATAATCTCCATCGCTATTTCAAAGAAAACCTTTACCTTCAAAGTGAAAGCGAATCATTGAGCCAATGAAGCTGGATTCAACGACCAGCCAGAAGTGGCGTTCATGACATTCCGTCCGGAATGTTCCTCAACACATGACATACATAAATTATGTACATTACATATTAACGTACTCTCACAACACTAGACAAATGTGTATACGTCCAGAGGATAGTTAATGAATCCATCTACTATGAAAATGAAAGAAACATCCAAAAGTAAGGTGATACACTATATTGTGTCAATCGTCCTAAAAACGTCAATGTTTGATATATTACCTCTGGATGGCGACACGTTCGCTGTAAAACGGTTGAAGCATGAAATAACAGCGATGCCAATGAATGAATCCAGTATATCAAACTTACCAGCTGGCACGCGCATAGAGTTATTGATGAGTATTTCACCTAGAAGCATTACCCTGGAGCACATTAGCATTTTCAGACTAAATTAGTTTAGTTTAGACACTTATTGAAATCGACTAAGCATTAATAGATTTATAACTCACCCCTGTATGTTAATGAAATACCTAATTTTCATTTTAAGTATAGGCCTACTGTATTTAACGTTTTGCGTTTCTTAGTACCCAAACTCGGGAATTGACAACCACAATGTACGCTGACCTGTGACTGTTTCACCTGGCCGGAATACGATTGGTAGTAAATTAATCAATAAGACACCAAAACAGGCACCTGTGCAATCTTTATATTCAAGACGTTGACGAATATAATCTGAGAAAATCACAGTAGGCTTGTTTCAAGGTTCAAGTTTTTCTTTGTTGTACATCTTGGGATTTAAAAAAAAACATTTATATAAAAACCAAATATGAGACCTGCATGGCTAAAAACCATTTGGGTACCACACACAACAACGTTAACCGTAAAGCTTATGCAGCAAATAAATGTAACCTTTATAGTTCTCGCGTCTGCGCGTATCTGACACAAGGACAAATTCAGATGATCCCTAAATAAGATAAGACAACACCCGTGAGCTAAATGATCAGAGAACATGAGAATGAGAAATCAGAATCGTTTTAGCTAAAGGAATAAGAAATATGGCATTCTTAATGTAATCTGTATCCACCAGAACAATATACATGCCTATTAAGCATCTGGACATATATGTTTTGCAGTTGCATCTTGCAAATGTGACAGCATCATAATTTTCTTTTCTTTTTTTACTACTAATGTACGATGAGCGCGGGCAGCGTAAGTATCCGCTAACAAAACATTATTTAGAAACGAATCGGGCTTACTTCTTGCTTTTCATTTCAAAGGAATCCAATAATGCATTTAGACCATGTTCTACATTTGTTCGGGTTTCATTTGCATGCATTCATTCAGAGTTTAGCAATATATTTAGGATACTATATATATATATTTTAAAGGTGTGCTTACATTTTCGAAGTCATTGTACCAAATGTGTTTGACTACGGTACTGAAGTGTTTCATGTGTTGCTAGGATACTACAGGGTATTTTACTTCCCAGGCACCTATGAGGTCTTTGCTTTGCTTGCAGGGTAAATATTTTCGCACCACTTAATGAAATCTCAACCACAAACCAATAATAATCTCCCCCTCAGAAGCGAGAGAGGGAGCAGAGGAGAAAACTGCAGCTGTTTCTGACCGACCTGGCCTTGCTTGGATCACTGCAGGTTAGTTCTAGAATTCAGCTAGCTCCTCCATTCCACCATTCTAAAGATTACGGACTGTGAACACATTATGCAAAATGAAGCACAAAATTACCTTAACTCTATCTTTTACTTGTATTCATATTAGCCCTTTTTTATTAACAATGAAAGGGTTTTAGGTATTTCCAGCCTTGGCTCAGAGGGAGAGAAGAACTTCTTCTGACAGTTGTCAATGAGGACTTGGTTGGTAACTCAGTTCAAGTGTGATCACACAAACACAATCAAAATCTGGTAAAGGTGCCTGCCAAACAATGTTTAAACACAATGTTTAATGATAACGTTGTGTGCTTGCCTAACTTTCACAGCAAAAAGGGTCAAAACGACATATGCAGCATCCATGCTAAACTGTTGGTTTTCCCTGACCGACTTCCCTCAGGGTTGGCGCTCCCCGGGCTTTGCGGTGTCGGCAGCCTCCTCCTACAGCAGCAGTAGAACCTCATGCAGCAGTAGCACCTACAGCCTAGCTAGCCATGCTAGCAACAATGCCAGCCCCTCTAGCCACACCAGCTCTCCCCTGCCTGAGGGGCCAGGGGCCCCGAAGGCACAACCCAGCACGCTGAATATACAAAGACCTTTGCCACAGGCCAACAGGTGCAGAAGCCTGTGTGTTTGTTTGGGAGAGAGAGTAAAAAAGAATGTAGTTCTGCAAACTTTACTGCAGAGCAAACATAGTCCTTTGTATGGTAATATTATCCTTAATCCGTTTAATATTATACTTGCTCTCTTCACATTCTGCATACACCCCTCTTCCAAAGGGTCAAAAAGGCCCCACCTTCAACCCTGAAATAAAGCAGTTTGATAAAAAATCTTACCCTCTGCCCTATTGGGCACTGAAATGTGCAGTCATGCTGAACATGAATCAGAAAGATTTTGTTTTGTCTGAGTTCAATCAAGCACATATAATCTAAATGTGTCATTGTGGGTGTGTGTGCGTGTTCAACATAGTGGCGGGTCATTCTGGCCCCCGAAGAGAACACAAGAGTTAATGTGTAAACCTTGGCATCCACATATACTACACACACTCACACACCACCAACCACCTTTTGCTCTTCACCCAGGGACCACAGCAGTGAGGCCCACCTCCTCCCTGCATCTCCCAGTGAGAGGGAGATTGCTGTGCCTGTGAGTAGTTCTGTTTACATTTCAATTAGTTATCTTTGAAAGGCTTAGGAAGTGGGTTACCATCAAAAATGTAAATTGAGATTCAGTTACACTGCTGTCTTTAGAGTGTATGATGTATGGTTTGAATAGCAAATGGAAACATATCATCGCTTTACTTCAACCTTGTCTGATCTCAGGAAGTAAACTGCACCCTTTTCTTGTTGGCTGGCTATGCCAAATATGGCCGTCCGTACGCTTGGATACGGTCTAACCACGAGCGCTTGGTTATCATTGGTGGTACTGATGCACTGGTCAAAGACACTCCAATGAAACTCAAGTCTGTTACAGACTGGCAAACGCAAGGTATGGTTGGACAGGTATTACAGTGAAACCTCTTAAGAGATAGGGATTTAAAACCATATAAAAGCCATGTAAACTATATTTAATAGACAGCTATAACAGTACCTAATCAGATTCTTAGGCTCTGTTCTATCTTTGATGTTATTTTCTTTTCAGAAATCAGGATATGGGATGTTGTGAGTGAGTTGGTTTGTCTCTGCACTGTTCCTTCCCCCTCCAACCCGCTCTCCCTTGACATGCGCTACCTGAAAAGCCTTCCCCTGACTGAATGTTTCCTAGTCACTGGGGCCCTCCTCAACTTCCTGGAGATGTACGCCGTCCACGGCAATCGGGATGAATTGCATTATGATAAAGGTGCATATTTACAGCATTCAGTATTACAAGAGCACAGCCTGAATCATGTTGCTCTGAATTATTTAGTTTGATCCCAGATTCCTAGCAAAATGTGAAAAGATAAACTTTGACAGCAGAACAACAAACATTGAAAATAAGTGTGGATATAAAGCTCTGCAATAGCAAACAAAGAAACAACCAGTCAAATAGCTGCTAGGTGGTGCTGTTGCACTTTTCATGACTGTGTGCTTAACGTTGTCTTCCCATCTGTATTTCTGTTCTCTCTTAGTCAAAGAGGAGGTGAAGAGTTTGAGAAGACTCCATGTCCAGACTGTACTGGAGGTCCAGAGACAGAGAGGCACCACCAAGCCTGCCTTCAGCCCAATGACAGGGGCCTCCTTTGAGAACAAGTGACCAGAATGTCCCCTGATGGTATGAACCATGAAGCCCAATCTTAATAGAACAGCGCATTGTCTTTGCTCTGTAAGACAAGACCTACTGTAGGGTTAGTGTGCCAACCCAACTTGGGAAGAAATAGGACAATACAAATGGTGACTTATAAATCCATGTCCACCCAATAAGTTCTGTTCTGTGCACCATCAGTGTATTGAATGGTATCAATTAAAATGTAATTTGCTCATATTTCTGACTCTCTTACCTGAGTGTGAAGCACAGCAAATGTTGACAACTGGACGTTGCCCAGATGTGTCTACTACTGTATTCACCCATTCCCAACATAACCAGGTATTGGCATATACAATCTTTTTTTTTTGCGAGAAAATAAAGCTCCCTGTGAATTTGGTCTCATGTACCCCAGATTAAAATCCCATGACCTCTGAACCTTTCCACCCTTCCAAACATTGGAATTTTGTCTATTTATGACCAAACAGAACCCCTGTTAAAAATAGACATGTGGGCTGTAGAGAAAGTACTGGCAGGGTCGTTGTTTGCCTCCATCATGTTTGGAAGAAGTGATCAAAATACAGCAAGTTGTAACTTGGCATAGATGGCTAGTTATTCTTAAATCAAGGTCAGCTTCTTGTTCGGTTGTCTGCACCAGGAAACTGTTTGAAATGCGCAAACAATCTACATAGACAGTGTAGTTGTATAAAAGTTTATTCCATAAAATACATATATATATATAAACAAACAAGGACAAATAAAAGAAGACCTTAAAGCAGGCACGGCCTTAAAATGAGATGGTGCCTTTTGTAGTTTAAGAGATTTTGGATACACACAAATGAATAAAATGGCTACAAAAAATGAATCCCTTGACAAAAGTCAAACATAGATCAAATTCCAATGGAGGCACTTTTACTGTAAAACATACAGGTGTCTCATTAGCCTTGGCTAATGCCTTGACCAATACTACAAATGTAGTATTGGTCCTAAGATTTGGTGTGAGGCGGCAGACTAAGGGACATCCAGAACTCAACCCTCTCTCCTTTACGCCTCTTGTTGCAAACTATAAAGTATATTGCATGCTACCATGAGACTCTTACGCAATACTGTGGCTAGGAGGACTTGAATCTAGATTAGAAATTAGATTTTTTTTTTTTTGCTTTTGAAACCTGACCTTAACGGTTGTCTGAGTAGAGATGTCACAACATTGTGGAATGCACTTGGATGGCATGAGAAAAGTGTGGAAGGAGAGACGGTGTGTCTGTGTGTGACCATGCAGACAGAGAGGTATTTGGGCTTGGGGGGCCCCACTGACATGTGAATGCTACGAGACGGCGGTGGTGGAGGAACTGTAAGGTGGGCTCTAGAACTTGAACGCCTTTGGAATGCAGGTGCACAGCCCAACATTCCAAACTTGGGACAGACTGGGAACATGCTGTTCCTGGTTCCTGTGGTACAGGCATTACAAAGTAGCAGCAGCAGCAGCAACAAGGCACTTTCTAATCCAAGTGACGTAAATGCAAATAACCATCATAGAAGTGATCACTGACAAACCTGCTATAGCAG
This sequence comes from Plecoglossus altivelis, assembly GCA_036571765.1. NCBI lineage: Eukaryota > Metazoa > Chordata > Actinopteri > Osmeriformes > Plecoglossidae > Plecoglossus > Plecoglossus altivelis. The sequence goes on from BROE01000023.1 coordinate 672,820, forward strand.
GATGTTTCTGGAACTGTTTACTCAGTGGGCTTTTGTTAAAACACGAAATGTCTCTAGGCCTGTCCAAAAAGTTATTGAACCCAGAGACTGCTAATGCACCTTAAGAACGAGAAGGACAATTCATCTTGAGCAATGTGATAACTGTTTGACAATTTAAACAGTACTTGTTTAGGAGCCAGCAAATAATAATTGAAGTTGAAAAACAATGAATAGACTAACTGCCTTCTAGTGCGTTGAAATTACTATGCCACTTGTCTGTGTGGTGACTAGTTCCATTCTTCCCATTTGCTTCTAGGATCAGAATGAGCCTTTCAGTCCCCCCCCCCCTCCTCCACCTCCTCCTACTTCCAAGGCAAACGGGCTACAATTCATGACATTCTCCAGAAGTCCTCTAATGTCTCGCTAAAAACAAGCATATTTATACAAAGATGGGAAGGCTGGACCCGTGGGTAAAAACATCAAGACAGATGTCTCTGTAAAATAAATAATCGTAATGAGAACAGCTTTGCTGTAACCTGTTTTAGCAATCCATATGGACTACAATGCATTTTAAGTCCCAAAAGTCCTTTCGTCAGAAGACTAAGCCAGCGTATGTGTCGGGACAATGTTTTGATGAGACACATGGCTATGGGAGGAGCCTGTCTTTTCCAACATGATATGAAGAATCAGCTGTCATCACCTGTAGAATTCTGTATCCCAAACGCCTCATAAGCAATCTTTTACCCCACATCAGCAGCACACAAAAGCTGGAGTTCAGTTTCTGTGAGTCTGCACTGCTCTGGAAATACACATCAACAGCCAACTGTAGATCCGCTGCTAAAAGGAAACGAGTAGTCTGGAAATGGTCCTGATCCTCAATGATCCCCAGACCCTGTGGTGACGTAATTTTCCTCCATTTCCTCATCCAGTCCCACCCTCCCTCCATGCGGTCATCCCTTGTGGAGTGGTATCAGTAAAAGGTCCATGCTTGATGGTGTGGGTCTCAATTCCAGCTTTCTGATGTGGAGCCGCTCCTTGTGATGGCCCTGAGGGGGCTGCGAGACAAGGAGCCCCTCTTCTTCCAGCGCACTGCCAACACAGAAGACAGCATTAGTTTGCAATCTTGTTTTTGGTTGTCACCGAAATGGAAATCCAACACAAACTAACATGTGGAAACATTGCCATGCAACTTGTAGCGAATTAACCCTTGTGCTGCTATTGTGATTGACCTTTTGTACCACAGCAGTGGGTCAGTTTCTCATTCAGACCTGGTCATTCCACCTAGCAATACATAGCCTGATGAAAATGTTTGGTTTCAATGACCTTAAATATTTCAAATATTGTAGGATGCTGGTTTTGCCCAGTAAATAGTAGATTTTTTGGTTTTTGTTGTTGTTGTAAATAGGCAATATTTCCACTAAAACTAAACCTAAATCATCCCAAACCAAACTTATCAATCAATTCGTTTTAGTTCAAGTTCAAGTTCAAGTTGTGCTTTATTGTCATTCCGCTACATGCGGGTGCATACAGTGGAACGAAATGTCGTGCCTCACAGAGCCACGGTGCTACATAAGTACAGACATTCAACAGTACAGACAAACAACAAACAATTTAAAAATAAATATAACATTTTTCCTATACATAAACTAAACAGGATACAAACTATACGAACACTTACCGATGTGCATGTGCACAGAGTATTGTACATGTGCGAAGAATAGCTACATATTATTACAGAGTCTTTAGTGCAGTTTGTGTACACACGGCAGTGTGTATGAAAAGTGCAGTGGGTGAGTGACTAGTGACTAGTGACTAGTTTGAGCAAATATTCAAACCCTGCTCACCTTTTCCTAGACTGGCGGGTAGCGTGCTACAGCTCCTGGGGATGCTGGTGCTCAACGTCATCTCCTCTCCCCCCTTCGACTTCCCCTCTCCATGGGCGATCGCGTCTGTGCCATCCTGCTGCCAGGCGCTCAGCGCCTGCTGGAAAGATTTTGCCAGGCAGGCAGTCATGTCCCGTGCCCGCTCCGCCCGACTACACCAAAACACCCTGCACTGCAGCTGCTGCCCACGTTGCTTACAGATGTAGAGAAAGACATTAGGCCGGTTGGTATCGGCAGCACAGTAGGCAATGTCCTGCAGGTAGGTTTTAGTGAGCTGTCGGCCTGTGCTCAGTTCCTTGACCTCCACATATCGCGGGCGGACCACAAGGGCGTGATCTTTGCTAAGTTTCTTTCCGTTGGCAGCCCCTTCTAACAGGCGGCTTATAGCGTCCTGGGCCTGGTCACGGTCCAGGGAGAAGATTTTTTCTGTGCCCAGGTAGTGGACTTTGAATAGCGGGTCGCCATGGGACAAAGATTCGGTGCGGTCCCGCTGGAAGTGGCGTCGCAGGGCGGCCGGGGAGTTCTTCAGGGTCTGCATCAGGTGGAATGTGCTCAGAGACATGATGGTTGGCTTCGGGGTGGGTTTGAGGTCAAGGGTCAAACAAAAACTGGCTAGCGGTGGAGTATGGACACAGATGAAGCGCTCTTCAGTCCGTTTCACACTTGTCCACACTTCCACGTCCAGTGAGGTGTAGCTGCATTCGCTGCTCTGATCTGTCAAGGATGTGAAAATTTGAGTTAAGAATTTGCTACAAAAAGAGGCCCAGCTATATGTTGACATACAATATGCATTATCTGTGAGAAATTACAAAATATTGTTGGGACAAAGTCTATATGTTGGGAAATTTTGAAGGAATAATTGAAAACGATGGAAGAATTTCCCGTCTTCTGTTCACCCTCTTGGACAAGTGTCTGGGTTTAACAAGGACACACTGTACCAAACTGTGGAAAAACAGTGCAACCTAAGAGCAAGACCAGGATCGCTTGCAAGTGTGACGCATTCAGAGACAATATTCATTTACCAGTACCACAGCACTGTCCATTAAATATTTACAGGTAGCCCTCAGCCAAGTCTTCAAGAGACTATACCTCACACGCACATGCACATGCAGGGAGACACACACCCACATTTTACTCACATCCTCTCGTATAACAGTCACCACTGTGAACTGAGCTACCAAGTTGGAAAGTTGCCATAACAGGTGACAAGCTGTGAGAAACAGTGACATGTAGTTTTCCATCACTTAGAAACTCCAAACCAGTCATTAGAATCCTCATGATCATGGTGTTCACATTCAACCTCCAGCTTGAGGGCCATTTGGACCATGCACCTCAACAATTACAGAACAACCTTGGAATCCAACCTACAAAATGGTCTATCAAATTAGATATGATATACTCAAAATTGACTTTTTAGAGATCTGTATTTCTACCACCCTGAAGCAAAACCAATCGATTCTAGTATTTAGAAAAGTCCAGGTTGCAATTTTCATTGCATTCATTTCCTAATTAAAAGCCAAGTTCACGTAAAGGTTGGACAACTGAGAATTATTTAACTTGAAAGGATTATTATAAGTATTATTTTAAATTATGACATCCACCAGAGTGTGTCCCACCAGACAAAAGTTGACTTGATCAAACTACTTGGTTATGCAACTACCGCAGTCCTCCCATTGTGTTAGGAGCTCCCAAAACACCACAGCACCCCAGGCCATTGTGTTACACTTTATTTTTTCCCCTTTCTCTTTTCTTGTCCATTATTTCAACATCCTATAGCCCCCCTCTGAAGTAACTGTAACTGAGAGCCACCGGCTGTTCTGCGATAGAGACCATTGTTAGATGAGCCTCCTTCACAGGAAACAGCTTTGCTGTACCGGTAACCCCCCCCCCCTCCCCAAAAAAGAAATATTTCTCCTCTGAAAGACAATGGCATACTTTGGTGTGTGTGTGTGTTGCATCAGAAATATACACTAAACTGGGAGTGTTGTCTGACTCAGTGACAGCTCAGTGTTTAAATGTAGTGTGCACTGTGCAGCCACAATGCAATTACAATCACAAACCATATAGGTAGGCTACATAAAGAAAGATTCCACTGCAATAACATGCACACTTGCAATTATGTGGTCTGCATATTACATCAGTGTTTAGTCAACAATTATGAAAATAAAGCAGGTGTCATTACCCACTAGCTATTAAATGATGTCATGTGCTGAGGAGAAATACATAGACAAAATCATTTGGGTGGAATGGGGCTGTCATGTTCAGAGCGACCAACAGCATTGGTCTTTAGAATACTTCGAACGAAACCAACCCTAGTACGAAAGTGTATTTCATATAAATGTTTGAATGTGATTTAAAATACATGAACAGAAAGTAGAGTGAAACTGTTTGGCAAATTGTGTCTACATAAAAAATAAGGGTGCCTTACCTTGCAACAGTTTCATGCAAACGATGTATCTTCTAATTATATGAAGGGACTTTGAATGTAGACTAACTGTATCCCTCTCGGCGTTAAGAAGACACGTTTTCAGATTTTTTTTCGTTAAATAAAGTATTTGATAGAATACCATATGAACATTACAACCCGTGGCAGCAAAACCGTAGATACTTGTCAAAATATGATACAATTAAGACGGATCTTTACAGTCGTACGCTTCTTGCACGTTCTTTGTTCTAGCCTTAACCGCGATTGAACTTGAACAGAGAGGTAAAACTTATTTTCCAGTTACGAACGAAAATTCGTGCTCTTCTGTGGTCCTCGTGGACGATAATGAGCGCCTGAACTTAAACGACAGCGGCTGGAATAGCGCTTTTGAACATCGTGGGGGCGTGCCTCCGCGTTACGACGTACGAAGTGGACGAGCATGTACGTCTGCGAGAGTGTGGGTGGGTGTGCGTAAAGGTGAGGGAGGGAAAGCTACGCTTAACGATTGTTCCCGGTAAAAGAACTACACACAGAAAGCCATACGGAGCTTGTACATGGTACAATTAAGAGAATGACGCTTTGAAATTGCATTGTGAACTGAGATGACTATGGCTCAGTTGAAGGGCGTTTGAATGTTCAGGGGATTGACGGGATCAAATCCACTTAAGATGAAAGCACAATAAACACAGTAAAATGTAGTTGTTGCAGCTTAAGTAATTGCATAGCCCCCATTATTAATCTAATATTGTACGAGTCCAGACCAATGTGTTTCATGTCATTTGAACAGTTACTAGATTTGTACTTTGTAGACCATTACTAAATTTCCTAGTTTGTCTGTGATTAATAATATCGTATTGCAACTAAACATATTACCTCTAGTAACGCTTTGCGTCACGTAGCCTGTCCCTAATGAGGATCACTTATTCAGCTCCTTTTTTCGTGTTTATTTTGGGGGGCGTTTGGACAATGTTCAGAGCAGACCAAGAATTGCTCTAAGCAGTCCCATATGTGTGAGTGTGCTAGAAGGAAACAGTACACCCCTGTTTCAACTGGATTTGGTCCAGTGTCTGTTGAAGTTTGGATGTCACACCCACTGGACACAGAGAACCTATTATTGATGGTGATGATGCTGTGTTGTGTCTTACCCACCTACTTTTCCAACATTTGTATTTGAGTCATCCTTTTACCATAAGAGACATACAAATTGTGTGTATAGAAAGTCCATTATATTATATGTGATGCTTAATAGGTAAGAAGGTCCGTGATATGATGCTTATTAACATGAATGTTAATGCGATTATTGAAGTGTTAATACTTTTAGTCAGGGTTAGTGTTATCCTAACATGAGACGAGTGTTATTACAACAATTATTAAGGGGAATTGGTAACTCTGAAGTGTTACCTTTGTATCCATTGCATATCAACTGTTTCATTCAATAACAAGGTAAAAGGCGGAGTAACACAAAATTCCAACAGCAATGTACTTTGCAGATTCACAGCAGTGAACAAAACAATTCATCCTTGTGTCACATCCAAATGTTGGGACACAATAACAACAAAAACTGTATACTAGAAAAAGACAAAATGGCTGGAAGGAAAAAACCCATTGTGAAGTGTTCTCTGGAATCGTGTTCCATTTCTTATTTGTTGAATCTGATCTGCTGTTCTGATCTTGGCATTCAGACAAAAAAAGAAAAGAACTCAAAACAATATAATGTTAGATAACAAAGTCACATACTGTTCCTTTGACCTTCGCATAAGTCCCCACAGACTTACATTCTGAGGCATTATCATTATCACAAACCTTTCGGATGTTGGTTGGACTATTAGGAATTTAAACATCCTGTTGTATGACTTTGTTACCTGATCAAATCTTTTCCTGCTCCTCCCCAGCAACCTTATTAATGATGTACTGCATTTCCACATCATTTCACGGTCATCATGAATTGCATGAATTGAAATGTCTGCCGGTACATATCGTAATGTCACCTGCCTGGCCTTCTACGGAGTTGGTTCATCAGGGAATGCAAAAAATGTCTCTGGTTGTTGTTGTTGTGATTTTTGGCCAAAGTCATTATGCCTTGTCATGTATAGGAATAATGAATGGTCACTGATTATAGTGATAATGTAATCAATTCACAGCTCTCTTTGTCCAAAGTGATATACAGAAAGGGAATTGATCCTGTGACCATTGACCTGCAGTGAAATGTGCTACCACTGAGAGTATTTCCATATCTCTCGTGTTAACTATTGTAATCAAGCTGAATACTAGTCATGAACAATACCCTAGGTTTCATATATGATATATCAGTCTAATGACCTAAGACTCCACTCCATGTAAATATTTGCTTCCACAAATGACTGAAAAGAGGAAGTTGAATGAGGGATGGGATAAAAATAGTCAAAATGATTTGTGAAGTGACGTATTGTCAAGTATGGTTACCCATACTTGAAATTTTACCTCTGCATTTAACCCATCCAAGTGCACACACAGTAGTGGGCAACCGCACGCACACACAGTGAACATACACCCGGAGCAGTGGGCAGCTACTGCTCCAGCACCCAGGAAGCAATTGGGGGTTAGATGCCTTGCTCAAGGACACCTCAGTCATGGTATCGAAGGCAGAGAGAGTGCTGTTTATTCACAATCCCCACCTTCAATTCCTGCCAGTCCGAGAATTGAACCAGCAACTTGAGGGTCACAAGCCCAACTCCCTAACCATTAGGCCACGACATACTGTGATGTCAACCCACCCATGTACAGCCTGCATGTGCAATACATAAGAGCCTTCTGTAAGTATATGTGTATCATTTGTGTGCAATAAATATTTGGCAACCAAGTGCTTTGGTTCTATGCCCCTGGACCTGATAATGACATGACTTACATAAGGATTATCTATCCACAGTCCACAGCCTGTATTTGTCATAAGTATGACCCATTGATGAACGTTGAGGAAGTAATTTTGTACAATAAATGGAGGAGTACCAAAGGTGTTTTGACCACTAAAGCAGTCTGAGAAAATTATCTGTGACATAGTTAAGACCAGTTGTTCAGAGGGTAGCTGAAAATCTAGTTCAGACTCATATTGATCGGTCAAGTCAATGAAAGAACCAAACACTGATATGAAACTAGGTTGAAAATATTCTACATTGATCCTAGATATAAAACCGGATATGACTATTGAGTGACCCACACTTTGTGAACCTCTGTCTGCATCAGGTGAAACATAATTTTAGGATAGCTGTAGCTCATTGAGCTAACACCAATATGAGATTAGCTATACTGTACTGCATTGTATTTGAATGGTCCCGACATTGGGCATGGTCATGTTTTTCTGATGTGTGTATTTGTCTGTGCATGTGTCTAGTGTGTGTGGGTCTGTATAAAACTGTATAAGACAAAAAGAAGAGCATGCAAGAAAACGAACTAGAGCTCAAGTGTAAGAAAAGAGAGGGACGGAGAGGGAAATAGAGAAAAAACAAGCACGGAAAAAGAACAAGTCAGGCCTCGTTTCAGTAGAATCTACCCCATTCCCAGACTCTGGGATGGTGTTATGGATAAGATGACCAAAAGAACAAAAGGTCTCCCCATACCCCACCCAACATTTTCTCAGCACAGCAACACAAAAACAGACCTGTTCCCAAAAGCTTCTCTAGAAGGAAATTCTGCTTTCCTATTGGGAATTACCAGCAAGTGTTCCAAATGTTTTCTTTTGTATTGTTCTTTACAGTTTTGAATGAAAAAGAAGCCATAAATGCTCCAGACAGCATTATCTCATTATTAGCAGTCAAGAGGGTTTTTTATCTCAATTATGGTAACCAGTCTCATTTGTACATACTCAAACCCTTCTTAGTCCCACACCCCTCCCTGGCTCTCTGCCAAGGACTCCTCTTTGAAGGTTCGTTACTGCAAGCTTTGAGGAGTTATTTCCCCTGAATCCTGCCAGGCTGTGCACCCTACATGAAAGTCTGTGGAGCCCACTTCTAATATGTTCCCACAAAGCTAATGTCTTCTGTACAATGTTTACTACCAAGAAATAAGAAGTGGCTCTATTGTTGTGGCTGCTTACCGTAACCGTAATGTTTTACAGGTCTGATTGGAATGATGAATGACTTCCAGGTTGTGTGCAGTAGGGTTACCATAAATACTAATGGCAGTTTGTGGTGTTGTTCATCAGAGCTGGGACAGCTATTCACAAAAGTTACTCTGTGAGTTCTCCTTTCTTGCAAATGGTCTTCGCTTTAATCCTTTTCTTAGTAACACACCAAGACTATTTTACAGGTGTAATGTTCAACATTTGAAAAAAATGTTTTAGATCTTTATATCTATATACATATGTATACGAAATCTATGAACATATGTCTGTGCAGTGTCATTTTAACACGTGCTGTATTATAGTCTCCTGAGCTGCAAGCAACAGCTGCTCAAACATACTGTGGAAACGAGCTCACTAGGGGTTACATGCTCCAGGGAGAGCTGGAGGTGGAGGTCGCAAAGAACATTTAGTGTACATTTTCTTTCTTAGAGTTGTGTTTGGTTGACTCTTGTGAACTGTGAACTGTGTTGGTTACTGGACCAACCTATGTTTATTGCACTGACTCTCATGTGAAATATCTGTGTTGGTTACCGACCTATGTTTATTGCACTATACTCTAATGTGAAATCTGTGTTGGTTACTTGACTGTTTGCACTATTTAAAATGTGCTGTTTTAATCAAGTTATTATAAGCTAACCCTTTAAAACGTATTTGTTTCATTCATATGTTAATATAAAATGTTATTTGGAATGTTAATGTGGACTTGAGAATTGACAACAGGCATTTAGTAAACGTTAAAGATCGACATGTTTTCAACATTGAAAAGGTTGACAAATCTGACGTCTTTTCCATTTTCATTTTCAACCTTCAGTGGACCGTAATTAGACGTTGAAGGTTTATGTCTATTCAACGTCTAATAGACTACTTTTTGCTAGCTGGGTAGGATAGTTTGACTGGCTGGCCAACGTTCTGGATAACAAGTTGATTTTGCAAAGACAAAAATTGAAATTATTGATTTAAGTAGCCTTTAAATTGTCTGATCACTGGTCTATTAAATAAGACTAAATATGGACGTAATCTTTTAGGAACCAAAGAAAACCGAGTTATCTATGTAGGTTTACTCACAAAACCAAGGGCTTAGAGCCAAAGTCAGGTCATATTATCTCAGATTGTACAGGCGAGCCGAAACAAATGATGTCCTAAAGTCATCGTTTGGTGGTAGGTCTTTTAGTTTTCTAAAAAACCACGGGTCAATGTTTCATTTTATTTGATTTATAATAGACCTAGCGTTCATATATCCTCTACATGGTACCTAGATCCATTTGGATTCTATCCCTACTGTCCTATTTTATTTAGAACATACTAGCAAGATATTGTTTGCATACGAGTTATTATTTAATTTCTGACCGAAAGTCCGATGACTGGGGCCAGACATCAATACATCCTGAGTCACATGACAAACGCGGGCAAAGCAAGCGTCTGCTTACTCGTTTACCGAACACAGTGACACAACGTCTGCACATTTCCTTTTATGGTTCGCTAGTGGCGTTTAGAATTGCAGTGGTGTGAGGGAGATTTCCTTGCTTTACGATTTTTTCTGGTATTTTTTGCGGGAGTGTTGCATTAGTCTCAAGATGACTAAATTTCCTCTTGGCTGTCAGACACCATGCGTTGACTGTGGGTGTAATACTTTGGGTTAGGGGTGATTCAGGGGAATTCCTATAATCATTTGAGTTCTTCTCCCACCCCACCCTTTCCACCATCGTTCACAGTGTTATGTACCGTGGTGTTGCCTGACCCAGGCGCGTGTTTGTCTTGGTCGCCTTTTTACACAACTGGTAGGCTCGGCTTGAGACGATATACCTCAACGCAGAGAAAGAAAAAGAGGGTACTTGCAACAGCTTTGAAATATTGACACCTTTGTATTTCTTTGTGGGCAGCCTTGACAACAACCACTGAAGATAACCTTATCCCAATGCTCAAACAGTGGCCTGGGATGTTGGTCTTAGTGTTGCAGACCATGACAACTGTTATAGAATCCCTGTTCAATAATGTAGTGTAGGCTATACTCTATACAACCAAAAATGGGCTTGATGGGATTGGGTGGGTGAAGGTCAAGGCCTTACATTTGTTGTAGGCTTAACTGAACTTTGTTTTGACTGTCTGATACGTATTGGGACTTTTACAGTATTTTCCTACGTTTTCTAATGGTGTTGGTGACGGATTTTAAATAAAAATTGTCTTTAGCTCAGAACCAATCACAGAATAGACTAAACAGGAAAAAGAGGCAGTTTCCTGTACAAACCAAGAGGGACCACCAAATTGTTTGTGAGGGGAGACACAACACCCTTTGTTAAAATACAAAAAACTCTTAAGGTGTCTAATATCTATGGCTGTAGCCTATGCAACATGTACTCATTTGTACAAGGCTACTTCAGTATAACAGTTTTGCTGATTTAGAGGTGTACTTGCATTCAGTATATTGAGTTCATCTGGTGATTTTGAAGATAAAATATTCCATTTTATCAGCCAAGTTAGTCATTGCCTACCTTTTATTAGCAATGTCAACTGGTCACATAAGGTGTATATCTTTATATTAGTCCAGAAATGGGAAAATGAGGATAAGGATTCAAGTCACTGAAATAATCTTGTGTGAGCAACAGAAACATCGTTTCAAACTGAATGGTCCACATGCATTACACACATCAGATAAAAAAGTGAGTTTGCACTGATAAGCCTACACATAGGGCCTAGTGAGACGCAGCCTATAACATCTATTGAATATGTAAGAAAAATATTAACACACTTAGACATTATTTAGACGCAATTAGGACAGCATCATGGGGTAGCTGGTGAATGCGTTTTTATTTGCTTTCACTAGTTAGTCATAAGAAACTTGTGTTCGCAGTTCGCACCTAGCCTACTTATTTACAATTTTTCCAAGACTCCATAAGTACGTCTATAAAAACCAAAGGGGTCACGCTTGCACGTCATCACCAGATCCAGGAAAGCTGATGAAAAGGGTGGCAAGCGCTGCTTTTGCATACGCGGAGCGAAAGAAATCTACCGTTAGTCAGTCTGTTGAGCCAAACCGCCTGGCTCCCTTAAACGTCAGAGTTATAAATAGACACCATTTGGGGGAGAAAGCTTGAACCGAAGGCTTCAGCAGGCTCCCTCCCCGACCCATTTCCTCCCCACCCTCAACCCTTCTCAATGCCCAAGATTGTGACAAATCCCTCAAACCTATTTTTAGTTTGAAGTACCCACCTTTTCCTTCTCTCTTTTTTTGTGTGAGTAAAATATATACTTGAACACGGTAAGGATAATGATTAAACCAGAGAACAGGGGCATTAGCTGGTCCTGTAATATAATAGCATATGGACTAACAGAAAATGTTGAAAATCAATGTATATCACATGAAATATACTTTAATTCAAAAGGTAGCTAGTCAGTTTTGTTGTAAAAAATGTGACATATACTTCACCTGCGATCTTCTCATTCTGTAGGCCCATGAGATAGGTACGATTCATGAGATCATTTGGTTATTTCTAGCAGTGATGCTATGGTCACATGGTTAAATGTGCGTCAGTAGGCCCCCACAATGATTAAAAATGACATATTTTAAGCTTCCTCAGTAAAAGGATTTTGATATAACATACTGAATAAATGAGTCTGCGAATACATACGCCAATGTCCAATACTACAACACACACAACCCAATCAAGCCTTATTGTGAAATAGCTTACACCAGAATTCTTTATACAGTATTTCATATAACCTACGCTACCAAGAGTTCTTTTAGTCACCATCTTGAGTAAAGAAGGCGCTGTTAAGTTACCGGTTCTATTCGTTGTGGAACGAGTTCTCTCCCTTTCCTTCTTTTTCCGTCGCAGGCGTAATTTAGGTTTTAATTATATAAGCAGTCCCCCTTTGTACATTTATATTTAACAACATGGATTTCACGATTCGTGCTGCAACACTCGAAGACTGCAAAGATATCACGAGGATGATCTTGGTGAGACTTAGCGGACACAATCTACTTGCGCACGAGTAGCGCGGCCCCGCACGTGTTTGTAATTAGTGACTTACATTACATTATATTATGCATGAACATTGCTTTAATGTACATTTAGATCCGTCATCATTCTGATAAAATGTTTCCTCTTTAATTCATCCGTCTGTTTCTTTCTCGGCTGCCCTACAATAACATGACACTACCGAAACGTATCCTGTAGGTTGTGCATGTTTGATACTATTGACTATATCACGATGACGTGCAGTGACATAAAACAACTATATCATCGGAAGATGGTTTTTGCTGTTGGCAAATTCCAATGTACCGTTATAAACTGCTTCACAGACAATATGCATGCCCTTCAGCCTTTTAGGATTTGTTTGTTTAAATATCAGTATTGCCCCCTTCCGAGTGAAGACTGGAAGACTGGATGACTTGAAATTGTTTACCCCGTCTGCCAATAGGAACTGGCTGAATATGAGAAAGTGTCAGATCAGGTGAAAATCACACAGAGAGGTAGGCCTATATTCTATAATATAATAATTGTCCTTCTGAGTTCATCAGTAGATAATCATTTCCTGTCATCAGAAGTAGCCTACCTATTATTCAGTCATAACTAAACGGTGTGTATGTGAATATAATTGGCTCGCTTAAGTGGCAGTAGCACATTTATTAGACGTCCTTGATAATAGGGTCCCTACAGAAGCAGCATCTAATTTGAGGTTCAGGCTTTTGTTAATGACTTTCATCTGTGTAGACCTGGAGCAGGATGGGTTCTCCAAAAACCCGTTCTTCCATGGTATCATTGCTGAGGTGCCAGAGCAGCAAAGAACCAAAGAAGGTGAGAGAACAAACGCATCTGAAACTGACGGTGATAATGTCTTAATTAGTTAGTCTACTCCACCAATCATTGCTGTGAATAAAGAGAGACGGGGATTTTTTTTAAAGACAGTTTGAACTGTCGCACAGCTGGGCGGAAAATACATTTGTGATAATTGGTGTGGTTGTTAAAAACACCGTTCATTCAGTTAAGCTAATTGTGCTAGTGAGTTGACCGCTCTGAATTCCAGTTATGTAATGGGACGGCTTCTTTTTATTAGACCACCAGAACGAGAACATTCGCAGTTCAACTGCTCTCCTGGTCTCTCCTTTCCTTCCATGACACATCTATTTTTCCACTTCCAGAAGTATCATGGTGGTGTCCACCCGGTTAATCATTCAACATCTGCAAGTCTGGTTGACTGTGTACGCTGTGTACTGCTGTCTGGATAAATAATGGACCATGCCATTCTCATTCATGCAGTACAGGGGAAGTGTTAAAACATTGCATGGTAACGTGAGCGTGTCTGTCCCTTTGTGACTGGTGTCTTTACTTGCAGGGCATACAAAGGTTGGCTATGCACTCTACTTCTTCTCCTACAGCTCGTGGAAAGGCCGGGCTGTGTATATGGAGGATTTGTACGTGATGCCTGAGTTCAGAGGTCAGTGAGGCCTATTTGCCCAGGGCTGTAATAAGCTGTCATACATTTTGCATTTCTGTCACCCAAGAGAACAAAGCATGAAATGAACGCCTTTAAGTTGACTTCTTTTCTTTACTATGGGATTCTGCTGCAGGATTTGAGAAACATCTTTTACAGACACTTTCATTGTGGTGTCTCAACCTGTTCCTGTTGTCTTTGTGATGACCTTCTTTTGAAAGATGACTCACTGTTTTTAATTTGCATGATGTCAGAAGCACATTGACATTGTTACCTGTCACTCCTGTTCTTTATTTGCCTTGTTCTGAAAGGAAAAGGGATTGGCAAGGCACTGATGAGCAAAGTGGCTCAGGTAAGTGAGACTGCTCACTGAGGTTATGTGCTAGTGGTCTACCTTCATGCCTCTGGATGCATGTATTAATGTATATCTGTGTTTGTTTGTTTGAGTGGGGTATATGTGGAGGAGAATCTTTATTTTACCCACACAATTTTGTCAGATCTGTCCTGAAGCATTTGTGGATACAATACTACTTTTCTATGGCAACAGAATGAGCTCTTAGAAGTTCATTTTCCTAATTGTGACAGTATTAAGTTAACTTTGACCTTTTCATATGTGTGGGACTCCTGACCTCACCTGAACACCTCTGCACTCTAGTTGGGCCTGGCTGCCGGCTGCACTCAGCTGAATTTTGCCGTGTTGGATTGGAATAAAGCCTCGCTGGACTTCTACTTGAGTCAGGGCTGTTTCAATGTGACAACGGACCTGGGCTACCACTGCATGCGCTGTGAGGGGGAACAGCTGGAACACCTGGCGCAGCCTTAAGGCCCTTGCACACGGAGTGCGACATTTTCGCGTTAATTTTTTGGGATTCATCAGCCTCAAAATGTTTAGGTTCTGAATTGTCAAAAAACACTCAAAATGCTAGCAATGGATGTGAAAACGCTGAATATCAAACTCGATCCAAAAATGTTTGTGACAGCAAACGCTTCAGAGGCAGTGTGGAAGCATAATTGACATAACATGAGGTCGTATTTATTTTGTTCACGTGCAAAAGGTTTGGACACAAATTTTGGACTCAGTGTGCAATGGTATTTAATCCCAAACCCCCTTCCTGGGTTCTTGACCTCTGGTTCCTCACAGTACTGAGGTCATTCAGGGATAAAGGTGAACTCATTGGCCCAGTTTCACTATTTTCAAGTTGCGCCCTCCTCTTTCTGCTTAATCTGGGATGATAGTGTGTATATATATATGGGTTTTATGTTTTTCCATCGTTTGTAATCATATACAGAAATACGAGATCTGTATAATCCATGGTGGTGATTTAGAAAAGGATGCTGTTTTTGCATTTGGGCTCAAGGCCAACGCAATGGAAAAAGGCTGTACTTGACCAGGGAACTACATATTATATTGTGTTTTGATAGAGTGATGTGTCGTGACCTCCCAGCACCTTGTCTTAAATCATGTTATAACCCTTACTATTATTAAAACCATGTGAGAGCTCTGGTTTGAGGAACCAAAGATACAAACATCGATACAACACTATGTCAACAAGTTGCAAGGTATAACTCTTCCTGTTTTTTGTGAAGCACATTGAGATGTTTGAAATGGATTCTTGTTTTCCATTTCAAACAGGACTGAATCAAAGTTACTGCTAATAAGTGCACACGCTCAGGCTTGTTTATGCAAATGAGTTTCATCTTGGTCAAGGGTTATCAGTCCCAAATGTGGAAATATTTAATACTTTTTAAACATAAGAATTCTTTGCTGTGCAATAGTGTGAAGAGACGGTCAGTTAAATATTTTTGACATAGGATGTGTAGTGGGTCATTCCATTCTACGGTATACTTCTGAATGCACAGAAAAACAATTCCATGCAGAGACTGTGGTACAATAGAGCAGACTTTAAAAAAAAGTGACTTACCTCTAGTGTGTGTTTACATCCTAGATATCTGAATACCTTCAACAACTACAGTTTTTGTCAAAATAACTAACTCATAGAGCTAGAGTAATATTGTGCACTGTGAATAACATCACGGTTGCTAGGTATTAGCATCAGTCAAGTTGTTTCTTTGATGCATAGTTTACTGTATTAAACGTTGATTTTGTCAACCTAATGTTATTGTTGCATTTCTGTGATGAATGCAGTTAGGTAATTTCTTCTCTTTGAAACTGGTGCTTGAACCTTTTAGATGTTTCATGCAGTCGGAGAAACCTATTAGATTGACTTTTAGAGTGAATCATTCAATTCACATGTGAGCCGTTCATAAAATGTATCATTTGGAGAAAATACATTTGATAATGTTTGTCATGAAATGTGAGTGTTGTTGTGTTAATGTCACTTGTGCACTACATACAAACATGTTCCTTGTCCTAGAATCAGTCACACGGTCACTAGATTGGTGCTAAACCTGCTGCTACCATTTACTATAGATTAAAAATGTTTAGTTTAGTACACATTACAAACACAGTGTGAGAAACCGTATACTGAGGTGAAATACAAAATGTATGTCTACATTAAACATGGAAAATAAAGTATTGTGACACTAATTATGTGCCAGTATTGAGTTATTAATGTATGTGCCAACTACCCATGCTCACAGTACACAGAACAATTGAGACCAAACAAACTTAGTCAAACAGTAAAACGTGAGATTCTACTCTAACCTTATCACGTACGGGCATAGATGTCCTCTTACTTACAGAGCTATAGTACTTGTGCTGGGTCAAAAGACACATTATTCCATTCCATGAGCACATCAAGTTAGTGAAGGTTATACAGGTCACAAGGGGCCTATGGCCAGCGTTTTATACCTTGTAGATTAGGGCCACCTAGTGGTTGCGTCAGGAAGTTACGAATGCGCAGAGCTTTTCTTTCTTCACTGTAAGTTGACGGTGCTCAGTGCGTCTAACTTTTGGAAGTGGAGAGGTGCTGGCTAGTTGTTTATTTTTACATTTTACATTTGCATGCATGTGGCTCATTGGTCTGGTGAAGGAATTTTCATATTTTTGAAGGGAGGATGGAGCGTACATGGTCAAATGTGGTCTGCCCCACATAGCCTACGATGACCCCCAGCAGGCGGTGAAAGAAGAACAGAAAGCTGCGCTGTGTCAACGAAACAAGTGGGAGAAGGATGCAACATTTGATTTAACATCCCCACATCTCGAGAGTTTGGACACAATCTGTTGACGGTATAGATAGGAGCGAATTCGCTTAATTTAATTAAGGAAGTGAGGTTCGCTGGAAGTTTTATTTATGCTATTGGATGCTTGACTGTTTTTACAGACATGGAATGGCCTGACATTGCATATAAATAAAATAAATTGATCCGATCAACCAAATGACATGCACTCGTGCGCCTGATCCAGCTTTTTCTGGGATTCTGTCAAAGCAGGATGAAGTTACAATGGCAATTTGAGAAAGTCTGCGATAGTAGTTGACTGCGCGACAATGCAACGAGTTCTGCAGAGACGAAGAGCGAGTAAACTTCGGTTCCTGTGGGCTTTCATGGCCGTGGTGGCATTGTCGCTCGCCGCATGCAGCGCAATGTTAACAGTGTGGACTTGGCGACAAACTAGGGACCTGTCCCAGTCCTTCAAAACATTGCAAGAGCGACTGGAACAGGTATGTATGAACGTGCTCCTCACTCGGCGTAGGTTGCTTCAGTTGCAATTCCTTTTGTAGTTCGTTCCATTAAGTTTTTACGAAGGGTTTTGAAGAGTGTTATGCAACTTTTTTGATTCTTGGTTACGGGAAACCTCGTGGGGGTCTATGGAAAAATGCAATGCTTACTTCTCTCCCCCAGTCTCTCCGCAACCCAGTGGTGCTAAATTGTACACTAACAGTGGCCACGTCTCTGCTGGTGTTTTCTGGTTTGCTGTGGCAGTTTTATTGCTTACCAATAAGTGTTCTCTAGCGGTGAAGTTATTGCTTATTTTGCGTCCGAGGGACACTTGCCAAGTTGAGTCGCTCTACCCGCCAGTTGCATTCCAATTTTAGTCCAATTTACTGGAAAACTCTTGAACTCTTTGGCGTGAGCCAACATTAAAGGCAACTCGCTTGCAGCGAAGCGTTAGCTGCTTAAATCATTATATTAATTGTGGCCAAGTGATTTGCAACATGTAAAGCCACCATATTTTCAGGTAACTTGAAAATCAGTGCACCAAATGTCAGCGATTTCTGTACACCAGCTTTATAAACATGACGTTGCCACGCAGTACTTATGATTAAGAGATTGCACGCTGTGAAAGACTGCCTGACGAATCCCGTCATTCAGTCACACAGTTGCTACATGTGCACGTGACAGTTCAACTGTTATGCCAGTGATCAGATATTCATTCCATTCACATTTGCATTTCCCGGTCTACGTATGTCCTATCTAGAGTTTACAGATTTCTACAAGACCTCAAACTCACTCTTCCCTTTGCAGTCTGAATTCCCTATATAAAACGCAGGCCCCTTTGGCATACAAACTGTAAAGGCCCCATCTGAAGTCTAGAGAAACTTTGCTGGCTTGACAGAATTCATTTTTTCCCTTCCTGCTTCACTTTGTGCATGGGGAGTTAAGAAATGCCAGGAATGTGAGGCACTAGAATAAGCATTAGGTGTCACAACTGGTTCAGGAGGAAGTGGTTCACCAATTATGAGCCTTGCATTTAATTGGACGTCAGATACTGGTAGGATTGGGTGTTTATGTGGTGGCCTGAAATCTCATGGATGTGTAAATCATACTGCGGAAGCCAAGTACATGTCATAATAAAATGTACCATGATTAACGTGATGGTCGTCTTTAATCCGATTTCTCTCTCTCCTTTTCTCTCTCTCTTTTTCTCTCTCTCCTTTTCTCTTTCTCTCTCTTCTTTCTCTCTCTCTCTCTCTTTCTCTCCCTCTCTCTTTCTATCTCTCTCTTTCTCTACCTCTCTCCTATTGCTCCTACCTATCTCTAACCTCTCTCTCTTGCCACAGGTGAATTCTCAGCGAAAGGCTATTTTTCAGCTCATTCTGGAAAAGAGAGAGTTGCTGGTGGGCCAAAGAGTAAAGAGAGATGGTACTGTTTGTGTTGGTCTTTAGAAATTGGATGTCATCCAAATACCTTTACTACAGAAACCTCCCTCTATCTCACAACACAGTCAACAACATCCCAACAGACATAATATGCACAGGATTTTTTTTTCTTCTTTCGGGAACAACATTTTAGCACCACCAGGGGAATCTTGGCTGGTGTGACACCTTGGTTAGGTCTCGTGGGCACCCGCTGCTAAAAGTTGACACAGGAAACAGTAGGCAGCTGGATGACCGATTCAATGATTACAGGTCTGCCCTGAACAGACTCAAACCCAGCAAAACCAGCTGGCACGAGGAGTTAGCCCACGTTGCACGCTTCAGAAACTAAAGAGATTTTTAGTCTGACAAGACTATGACAAAAGCTATAATTTTTTGAATGTAGAGTTTGGGAGTGTTTTTCAGTGACCCAGCATGGCAATACGTGTAGTTTGGATAGCGTCACCACTGTGCAGTACTGCTATGGAATTGCTGATCTCTATGTTAGGTGGTAAATTTGGACTGAATTATCCTCTATACTGGTTGTAGTTAAGGTTTGTGTATGAGTAGACCATACATCTAAAAACTCAAAATAGTATTAAATACAATATTCTCCTTCAGTTTTGATTGGCAGCTTTCTGTCAATCCTTTATTAAGGAAATAAAATGTATCCAAAACTTATCTCAACGTCTCTCTGCAGTCCCATAGTCAGTTTTCAAGGCTCTACTGAAACATAAAGTATGTAGATGTTCATATGTATTGTCTACAGTATCTGCGATATCAGGGTTTGCCAACTTACTAGAGGTAAAACAAGAACGCTGTCGAGTACTCATTCCCCCACCCCATTTTCAAGGTCAATTTTATTTATTATGATTATTTGAGTGCTGGCCATGGCAGATGCACAAAACCTTTTTTTCTGACTGGGTCTTCACAAGTCCTCTGTGTCCTAATTTTGCCAAATATGCTTCTCTCTGTGGCACAATCTCACAGACACAAACTAACACACACTTCTACAAAGGTTTTTTACGATTTATTTTTCATACTGCTGACTTAATCTTCTCAATGAATACCCTATTGTCTGTTTAACAAATCATATCTACCCCTCTCTTGTTCCTTCTATCTTCATATCTCACGTGGTCTCCTCGTCTGCATTCAGTGTTTTTTAGTTGACTGAAACCATCTGGCTCTGAATATAGCCAAGATCAGAAAAAAGACCACTTTCACTGACTGACAAACTCGAGTCGAAGGAAAGATATCATTGCAGTGGAAGGAAATCCATATCCATCTGTTTGAACAGTTAAAGTATTCAGGTGGAAGCTGAACGACTGCAAATGCGTACATGATGGCTGCTGAGATACAGCTGTGCCCCTGATATTATCTTCACTTGGTAAAAATGGTGTCTGTTTTTTCCTTTGCTCTGTCATATGAACTCATGCTCCTTCCCCCTTCCTTTTGCAAGGGAGAAGCAAGCGAGAGAAGAATGGAAATGGCAAGAGAGTAGCTTCTCATTTTGAAAGTAAGTGGCTTGGCAGATTTGCAGAGGCTTTGAATGGAGCATCTGTTAAAGTGGTTCCAATCATACACCGCTGTATGATTGCGGCCATAAAATCTTAATTGACTTTCCCTTCTCTGGCTTTCCACTAGTTACCAAGGAGTCCTACGAGAAAGGTGAGCGCAATAAAGGTGAATGATGGCAAAGATGGTCGAATATGATTATTGGGAGTTGAGCTAGTCTCTAGATGGCTCTTTTATTGTTAACGGTTTGTGTGTGTGCTGGTGTGTGTCCCCGTGGGTGCGCACGCGTCTAGTGGGACAGGAAGGCTTGATTAAGGGATGGATGGAGGATGAACAGTTGAATATGAGCAGGGCTGTCAGGTACAGCAAAGAGACTGGCACCTTCACAGTGGAGAGAGCAGGAGTCTACTTCCTGTACTGTCAGGTGAGTTGTAGTTTCCACGTGTCCCTCTTGCTCCTCTGAAAGCACCGTTTCCACATTCACAGTATCGACCTCCATTATATCCTAAATGTACAATTTCATATATTATTTATTGGACAAATCATATGACTCATCTTTGTCTCCATCAGGTGTTGTTCAATGAGAACCAGTCCCAGTATATAAAGCTGGATGTGGAGGTCAAGGGTCGCAGACAACAGAAGCTCCAGTGCATAGAGGGCTATGGGACCACTCCGGCCGCAGGCTATCACCAGTTCCATTTTCTCAAACCTTGCCAGGTGTCTGGCCTCCTGCGCCTAGAAAAAGGGTCTGAGCTGAAGACAATCACCGGCCCTGCTCTCAGCCTTCACACCGGAGGAAAACATTACTTTAGCATCTTCAAAGTCAACTGAGAGGAACCTGTCATTGAACCGTTTGCTTAACCCGGACCTGTATCAGTGAAACACAGACTTTGATCAATGGTTTCATCAAACGATTTGTGACAGGGTTCTTCATGTGTCAGATGTGAATGACTTTCTTTTCAAACACACAAACATCTGGTAGAGAAGACTTAAAGTACATCAAGCTTTACTAGAGAAACTTTACCAGCTCTCTAGAATCTGTACTGTCGGTTGAAACTGGCCCAGCATTTAAAAAATGAACTTTCTTGATGGACAAAACAACTGCTGTGGATGTTCTGGAAATTCTATTGTGCAACGGGGACCATATTGCGTATCGGTTACATGTTTGAGTCTTTGAACTTCTGTGTGTGCAAAGATTATCTGCACTTTGCACTTGCTCTTTAAAGAAGGATGTAAAAGGAATTCCAAGCAGCATACAGACTGGTGGCTGGACTCACTTGAGAGAAATTGTAAGGTGGACTCGCAAAGAGAAATTGTAAGGCTTTCTCACATTTCTGAGATCTATCTATATTCTACAGAATTGCTGTCTTTAAACAGGTGGTATACAACCTTATCCAACCTTTTCTGATTGTGAAGTACATCATTCCTACTTATTACATGTTATTATGTTTTTGTAGGATTATATAATTCATATTATGTAAAAATATAGGATGTGATTGGTAATTTTGAAATGAAAAATCACAGTGAGTTATAAACAGTTGTACATTTTGGATGGGCTAATATGCTGCTTGCTGTACTATTTCAAAGTTGTATTAATACAATACTGCTAGATTCATGTTTTATTAATACTGTAGACAGTAACATCGTATTTCCATCAGGTGGTTCAGCACTTACACTCTTGTTTATAAGGAGTTTGTGTACAGTACATTTATGTTAGCTTCTTTTCAGCACTTAACCACAGCAATACTGGTCTCCCTCTTGTTTTCATCTCAAAGCGGCTTAAATAACCATTTGACATTATTCGTTCACTAATGGAGCATGTGGTATTGCGATGTAGACATATTTCCTGTCAGATTTCCTCATCTTTTTCCTCTTCCTCTTTCATTGCACCGCACAGTCTCTTTTGGACCTCACATTTCCCTTTCCGTGCCCCTCAGCACACACACACACACACACACACACACACACACATGCATGCAATGGCTCATGTGCTCGTGCGCTCACATGCACTCGCTTTCCGAAGTCTCACTTCCTGAATGTGAATCTTAAACTTGTAGCTTAAAGGCTTTAATGACTTGTGCTTTCCTCCTGTATGCACTCTCCTCACATTTTTTTTTCAAATGTCAAAGTTTATTACCAACTTAAAATACTTATGTAGCACAAAGAGGTCTGTTTGTGAACATACATAGAAACAGGGCAAGGAAGAGGATGTCTGGAGAACAATTCTAAACATTTGTAAAATAGTGTTGTGCAGTACTGTTAAAAAAACTGTATTTTCCCCTTTCAATCTTTTCCTTGTCTTCAATTTAATAGTCTGATATTGGAAATAAGGAGTGATGTTCCATATATTTTTGGTGATTTAAGGAGTCTTAACAGTTTAATTCAAAACTCTTTCTTTGGTCTGAACACATAGCAGGCGGGTTTTATTTTCTCAGTATTCAGCTTTTCTAAGTAACACCTCTGCTATTGCTGAATTGTAAATAGGGTGAGAATTCACACTACAGGACTTGTTAAATCGTAACTTAATGGTGCATTCATCAGCTGTGTCATCATGTGGATTTCATAGCCCTGTCGTTTCTCAGGATGTATACATCTCTCATCCTCTCTCTCTTTCTCTCACATACACCCCCCCCACCCTCTCTCTCTCTCTCTCTCTCTCTCTCTCACACACACACACACACATACACACACAGACACACACACACACAAAGGTGTTCTCCTATGTAGCTGGAGGATTCATTCATGTGCGTCAGCATCCCAGAGTGTTTCATCTCTCACACACAGTCTGTTGTTGCTAGGCCATGGAACTACAGCAATCCTCACCACAATGCCAACCCTGTATTCAATAAGCCAGTTAAAGAACAGCATGTGGGTGCTGATGTATCATTCCTGTTATTTTTAAATGGCCTTACGGTTGTCTTTGGAATGATTTCCGATGGTTTAAGAATACACAATTTGTGATTTGTAAGCTCTCATTTCGTTCGATTTTATTACAAACCCAAAAAAGAGAAAGAAAAAAAAGATATATCATTATTGACACGTTTCACTGCCACTCATCAATTGTTCAGCACAACAACGTACACTGTGACACATGATACAGAGAAAACATTTAAAATAAAAACTTATATGGAGGAAATGAAAGAAAATAGAACACAAGTGCTTGATTCAATAGAACATTTTAGAGGAGGGTTTGCAAAACACTTCCTATTTTGTAAAGTAACTGGTAAAATGCTTTTTGACTCTCCACTTGGTACGCTAGTGTTGAATGTCAAAGGTTTAGGGAAAATAAATTAGAGTCACTACTTTAATCATTTGAAATATGCCCTGGTCTAACTAACATCGGACTATTTCAGATAGCATTTACAGAATTGACATAGGATTAGTTTTTGACTTTACAGTTACAGCTATGTTTAAGGCGTATTTGTTGATACAGTATATAAAATGTACTCAATCCTAATGACAACCTCTGAGTTTGAGAAGAATGAGTAAATGTACCCTCACTGGCATTAGATAATATGTTTAATCTCTTTATGACTGCATTTTGGGTTACATTTGTGTTATATGTTATTTGTAAGCCCCAAATCTAGTATGTGAAGCAGGAAAAGGTTTAGTGTGGCGGACTCTAGCTATTTCCGAAGTTATCTCAACCTCTTCGTTTTCTGTCTCTCTTGATTATAAGATCTGGTGGAGAGGTTTGTCGCGTGCCAAATAGACTTATTCATAATCAACTCAACTCCTCATTTGGTAGAAGCTCTTTTCAATAGTAACAGCAAGGACAACAAGGACAACAACAATACTAATCATAGCTGTAGTAACAAGAGTAAAAACACAAGGTAACACGAATGAGCCCATTTTAAATATGCAAAGAATATCACAGAATTCATAGAAAGAAGTATAAAGTCGAAAAAAAATGAACACGAAAAAGGACTGATATAGAAGAAGGGGTGGCTGGAGTTTAAAGGATATGGGTGGGAGGAACAGAGAAACAAGAAAAAAATGACCTCAAGATAGTCAATCTATATAACTGTATGCCTGGCTAATGAAACTACACTGCACCCGCCATCTGACATGTCTTCCATATACAGAACGACAAAGCGGAGCAGTTCATTCAATAATCCCGTCGAATGGTTGACTCTTCGATATCAGTATTTTTCAACACAAAAAATGCAAAGGGATTCTGCCAGGTTCAGAACCTCTTTTGGTTCACCTTACATGCTCAAATAGGACGACAAATGGTTTATACGGGGCCTGGGATTAGGTGAGAACAGCACTAGAAATACTATAGGCACAGCTTGAGAAAGACGAGATAGCTCTTTCCACGAGACAGCATTATCGTGAACATAGCATGCTTTTCAGAGGATGGATGGTTAGAGCAGTGTTGGAGTAGGCCAGACAGTTCACACATGGAATCATGCAGCTTTCTGTCATCGCTGGAGACCAGAAAGGTTTACGGTCAGGTTGTAGGTGTCTGGGGGTTGAGGTTGCATGAGTGGTTAGAGTGAGGTTTCAGAGGTAGGGGAAAGATGACGAGCTCTGTGGGAGGAGAGCCTGTGTGAGGCAGATTACGGGAGATTGAGCAGAACGAGCCATGTGACTGCTCGGACCTCAATTTGGTGTGTGTGTGTGTGTACTGCATTTGTGTGTGCCACTCTTTCATTAAGGAGTGTTAGTCTATAGTGAATTTGACAAGGCCCTTCCTAAAAAATAAGATGTTTGTATGTAGAACAGTTTGTTACAGGTGGTAGCAAAGGGTGTTTAAGGGGCGTAGGGTAAATACATATGGACAGTTTGTTGGTTGGGTGTTAATTAAACTCTGGCTTTGACTGCTTGCATAAGAAATCTAGGATTCTTTCCATTAAGCATCAAGTTTACTTCCTTACCACTGTCTATTTACCACTGTAGTGAAATATGATATACTTTATATTTCCATGTAAATGGAATTTATTCAGTAATTAGAAGTTCAATGTAAAACGACTCTCAAAACTTAGTTTCGTTCAATTGACTTAAAAGAAAGCACTATGTGCGTAAGTACTGCATGTCTGTTCTGTGAATAGTAAGTTGAATGTGTGTGCGTGCGTGCGTGTGTGGTTCAGTCGTCGATACAGATGACTTCTCCACTGCGCTGCTCCCTTCTGCTCAGGATAAACTCCGCCTCTCTCTCCTTCTTCACAGACATGGGAGGACCGTTGAGCACTGTGGGGGGAGAGCACACACGTCAACATGTAGACAAACACACACAAATCCCACGCACAACCCAGCCCAACACACACTCTTGTTTGATGTTCTCCAACAGACCACCAACTTTACATTCCTTGGTTAACAGAGGTTACACTCATTTGGTTTTAAATCCATGAATAATCTCTACCATGAACTCTTAATAGAGAGTACATGAGAAACAATGAGGGAACGAGTGGGCAAAATAGAGAAAGAGGAGAATAAGGGAGAATAAAAGGGAGAGCAAGAGAGAGTGTCTGAGGAGAGAAACACAAAAAAGGGACAAATGCGCCATTTAAATGAGAACAATGTTTTTATTGCTGCCAGGGATGAATAGGGAAGACAGCCTTTAATGGTGAGATTTGCATATACAGTACATTCAGAATATGACTTACTCCATAATATGTTACATATTAACCATTATGATGACAATAATACAAAAACCTATAACTAGACATCGCATAGATTTTTAACAAGGGGTCCAAGGAAGGAAACGGTATTGGCATAGGGCCTGTTCACACAGCTGGGCCTGTTCACACAATCTTTACACACACACGCGCACGCACACACACGCGCACACACACACACACACACACACACAGACTTCAAGTTAATGAATGGGGAACAAACGACCGCTTTCCACCTTGCACGGTAGATCATTGCTACAGTACATCTTGTCCACATGGAGAAGCCTTCCCTGTAGCCTGCCAAGTCCATCTAAGACCCCATCATGTGTGTGTGTGTAAGAACACACTAACCAAACAAAGCTTCAGGTATGTTGCCGTAGACTCGGCCGCTACTGTAACAGTAATTCGCCGACCACAAAGCAATTAGAACCCCTCCCTGGCTGGAAAGAGACCCCTTGTGCACGCAAAGGGAACGCCACACAGATTTTTCCTCCTTTTCCCACGTGTTAAAGATGCTAGTCACACGAGGAATACCTCACAGCTTGACCCACGACACAGGAGTCAGTAAGTGTCTGTCCCCTAGCAGAGCCAGGCAGACTGCCTCTGCTTGGAGTGCACTCGTGGCCTCTTGCCTCTCTTCACTGAAGACATGAATTGCCATAACAGCTCAGTTCAGATCAAAGAGGTGATACACGGTGCAAGCGAGCAGGGAGGTGTAGCGGTGACTTGGTGCTGCTTCCGCAGCAAGGGAGAGAGAGGGAGAGCGAGAGAGAGCACGAGAGAGAGACTAGAGGAAACTATATGGCAGCCTGCCAGTGGGGGGCCACTACAGGAAAAGGAGAACTTACTCCGTGTGTGTGTGTGTGTGTGTGTGTGTGTGTGTGTGTGTGTGTGAGGGAGAAGATGTGATAAAGAGCTGCTAAGTACAGCCGAATTGTTGGCAAAAGAAAACAGGAGATAAGGTTGTGGGAGAGACAGGAGGAATGAGGGACAAGCGAAGGGAAAGACAATAAGAGTGTTCAAGCGAGTGAGGGGGTAAAAGAGTAAGCGAGAGAGAGAGAGATATGCACATGCACGTGCATATGCACAGGTTGAATGGAATGAATGGTTACAAGATAAGTGCCACCCCCCATCATGACCTCTACAGCACACTTCATTGGCTCTTGAAATTCATCCACGCACATTCCCCTTCTGTCTTTCACACACACACACACACACACACACACACACACACACACACACACACACACACACACACACACACTTTCACACTTTCTTACACACACACACACACATACACTTTCACACATACACATACCCACACACACTTTGACTCTCATATCTCTCCCTTTCTTGTCTTTCTTCCCCCTGTTCTCCCGGCTCTCATCCCATGCACTCATCTAGCACCATTCAACACAGACTTTTCACCTCTCTGCTCTCCTCTACCTCTCCTTTCTCCTCCTTCCTAGTCTTCCTCTCTTCTACCTGAGCTCACAGCCCTTCAGCAGATGTAAGAAGCTCCATGAGCTTCTCAGTGGCGGCTTGTCTAAACAGTCAGCAGCCTGGGTGTTAAGGTGTTTTCTATAATTCACCTCGGAGAGAATTGAATCAAGAGCAATTTATGGTGAGGGCGGAGATTGGGGGTGGGTTGTCTACTGTATGACAAACTCCCTGCACAGTTGCATGTCAGTGTGCAGGCATGCCCTTTTCTTGGACGACTTTTCTGTCTTTGCAGATCCAACCTTACCCATCTGTATTTCCCTCACCCCGATAAGGAATTTGGTTAGACAGGTCGAGCCATGTTTGTGCTTTGAGAAACAGGAAATGCCACCTGTAGGCATTGTTCTTGCAAAACACAACACACATATACTCTCCTCTGCCCTCCTTCCAAACCCCTTGTCTGTATAGTGACCCCGGGAAAGAAAAGCACTGCAGTAAATATGATACAATACAGTACAGTCTATCGTGTCAACACTGACTATTCAACTTGATCGCTGCGTGTCCTTTTTCATTCGTTTTGGTACAACGTGACAGTTTCTGCCTGCACATCTGAGCTCCTTCACACTAAGGTTTTAGAGCTTAAGACTTCCAAGGACACCAGTCAGATGATTTTTTTGTTGTTGCTGTTATACTTGAAAGATTCCTGTTTAAATTTTGGTTGAAAATGACAAAGTATAGGTTTGTCCACTTCAACTTGGTTTTGGTTTCTTGTGCAGATTGCCATGGAGGTTTTTTTAAATTGTGTGTAGCCTGGATTGTTCTAAAGATAAAAAGAGGGGGATGGGGATAAGGATTGGAAGACTGAGAGGATTTGTGGATAAATAAATGAGTGCATGGTTGGAAGGAGGGACCAGACAAGCCAACTGATTCGAAATGACTCCGGAGGGGGATGTGCAAAACATCGTTGAGAAATGACAAATTTCTCTTTGCTTTGCATTTTTTTCTTCTCTTCATACCTACAGTACAATCTTGAGCCCCTCTCTTCATTGATTACATTAACATACTCTCTCTTTTGCTTGTCTTTCATTCCTTTCTCTCCTCGCCAACCATTTTTCCTCCTGAAGCCTCGGGGCCTCTCTCAGAGAGTCCTTGGTCTCACTTCCACTGTGCATACAAAAACAAAGAAAAACACAAAAACCTGTGTTCTTGAAGTCAGACTCTCTCCGACTATCAGTCTGTGAATCTGTTCCATTTGATGGTGGACAATGAGGTGCTTATCTCTTATGCCACCACCTTCCTTTGAGATCCCTTTCTCCTGCACTTCGATACAATCCAGCATCCTTATTGTTTTTCTTTCTTTCTTTTTCCCATGTCCCTCCCTCGCCCCCTTCCCCAAGTTCACGTTCTCCTCCCAGGTGCTCGCTTCATCTCTTCCTCCGTTGTGTTCCGTCCCTCCATCCGCTGCATCTCTCCCTCACTTACATTCCAACGTGGTCCACGTTTGACTTCAAAGTGCATTGTCTCCTCTTTCCTTTCATCTCTCCTCATTTGTCCCCCCCTCCCTTCATCCTCCATCCCTTCTTTAGTATGGGATTCTCCCTCTCTCCCTCCTATCAGGGCTTCTTGGGGCGGCCATTGCGCGGCAGGTTTTCCACGGTGTTGCTGAGCCGGTACTTGACGATGATGCTGTGCACGGTGGACTTGGGCATGCGCAGCTCCTGCCCGATGGAGCCCTCCGACTTGCCATCCTTCCAGAGGTCCACCACGCGCTGGCGCTGCATAACGTCGTGTTCCTTGGTCTTCAGACAGGCCCCCCCGGCGGCTTCTGTGGGGGCAGACAAGCGGCAGACTGTAGTGGAGGCTGGGAGGGAGGAGGAAGGGAGAGAGATGGGGGCAGTGGGGGGCAGGAGCATAGACAACAACTGGCTCTCATCGCCCCCTCCATTTTAACTGGG
Organism: Plecoglossus altivelis; assembly: GCA_036571765.1. Classification (NCBI taxonomy): domain Eukaryota; kingdom Metazoa; phylum Chordata; class Actinopteri; order Osmeriformes; family Plecoglossidae; genus Plecoglossus; species Plecoglossus altivelis. The sequence goes on from BROE01000023.1 coordinate 702,206, forward strand.
TGTCCTTCTAGGGCGCTTAACTGCAGAGACGTTTCCTTAAGGTGTTACTGGAAATATGGTAACCGACGCACAAGTGGTTATGCTTTCCGAACAGCAAAGGATAATGAGACCGGGCGGGGGGGTGGTGCTTGGGAGAGAATGTGGCTGACAGTTGACAGAGTTTTCGGGTGTATTGAGACGCACAAACAGAGGGCCGCTTTGAAAAGTCCAATGTCACGTTACATTTGGCTTGATGTTGATAGAATGCAGTTAGTGGTGGAGAGAGAAACAGTGGGGTGATCTGTTCTTTTTTGAGGCAACTTTGTTTACATAGAGAGAGGGGGTGAGATGGCCAGACGGTCTCGGGAGAGCACTGTTGATGAGAGACCACAATCTGGACAATTTGTTGTTTTTTTTCTCCTGTCAGTCCTGCACTCTCTCTCTCCTTGCCTCTGCACCCTTCCTTAGACTCTCTCTCTCTTTTTCTCCCTTGCTCTTTTCACTCCCTTTCTGTAGCCTTAACATCTCACTCTCCTTTTTCTCCTTTTCCCCCTCCCTCGGTCTCTCTGTCCTCCCTTGGCTCAATTTAAAAAGGGGTCACCAACCGGCGACCCTGTTCAAAAACCACAAACCCGGTCCCGTGTTGAGTCTATTTATAGCCTGTGGGAGGTCATGGCGTTCAGACCAGGCCGAGACTGTTCAGTCTTCAATCGGCATTCAGCTTGCAACCGTCCACTCCGACTCAACACCCACCCATGGAGGACAGGAGCGTGTGAGCTGCTATTCCTGAACGCCGGCGTACGAGTCACGACAAGATGTTTACATAACCAAGTTCTCTGCGGTTTCTGTCCTCTCGAAATACCTTTGGTCCAACGTCCCTAGGCCGAGAGCATCTTGGCATCGTCAGACGCTAACACGCTGTAATGACATTTTCTCAAAAAAAACTCTGCATCTCCCAAAATACTATATCTTTGACAGATGTTGGAGTGTGCAATTACATAAATCAAGATGTACAAAGTTTGAAGGCAGTGGAGGACTGCGTGTTATGGTTTGCAGGGTAACACCAGAAGGGAATATCAAGTTTTACGAGTTATCTTTGTACAGTCTCTCTTAATCAGGCCTCTTGCACACACACGTTCCCCCCCCACACACACACATACACACCATGTATTTAGTGAAAGTAGGCTGATGCCCAACACATTAAAAGGTAAATATATTTGAGAAGACATCGTGTGCTATGAAACACTGAAGAACAGTCAAACTATAAAACTTGTGGAGAGCTTGAAGATTTCAAAGTAAAAAAAACATTTAATATAATGAATCATGAACACTGTAATAGCCCTGTACAAAGACAAATAAACATCTGCAAATTTCCTCAAACCTTTTGGCCATTCTCCAAAATACTGGAGAAACACAAACATTTCTTCAACTATTCAGCATTCTTGCACACTTTCCTGTAGGCCATTGGCAGAAATGTTCTGAGGGCGGAGCTAAAATCTCAAACGACTAACATCTTTCCTAACATTAGACACGTTGGTTTCTAAAAAGCATCTACTGTATCTCAATTGGCAATCTGTCAACAACATAGACCCCGATAAAGATGTTTACACTGATTAAGTGCAGCTTCTAACTTATTCTGTCAGGTACTCCAAAAATAAATGTTAAAATAACAACCGTGTATTGTTTTGCTTCCACAGCTGTGAATGTTTCATTGATATTCGACTATAAAATGACCATATAAAGATAAGTTAAGATCGAGGGCATATTTTCATAGTTTGACTCTTGAGTGTGTTGAACCAAAGCCTGAAGTCAGTTTTCTTCAAACAAATTGCTCTCGCTGGAGGGAAATCTACATGCATCAACCATACCCAACATAAGCCACAACAACATACATGACATGTGAACTGTCACTGTGCATCTCTATCTGACTAAAGACTACTGACATTGTTATGTTTCAAGCATATCACAAGTCTTGTATGACACACACAATTACTCCCCCCAAAACACACAAAATACAGATGACACATTCCTAAATATTTTACAGATGATGGATATGCAGTTTTTAATGCATGAGGCATTTTTTATTTCCCATGCAGGAATCCATGCTTACTTCCTGACTATCTAAAAAGTGTCAAAGAGACACTTCATTTGATCTTGAAAGGTAAAAAACAGATACTGTTCCTTCATTATATTTTACGGCTATTGCAGATAACCAACCCAGTAAATAAAAAAACCTCACCTGTGCTTTTTGAAAGCCACAGTCTGTGAGCGGGTGCGTAGTGCTGACCACTGACCTGATATGAAGGATCCCGGGGGCATCTGACTGTAGTTGCCCCCGCCCATGGGGAGGCCTCCCGGGGGGGCTGGGGTGAAGGGGGCGCCGTAGCTCTGAGGGGTGGCGTAAGGTCCAGGAGGGATGTGCTGATAGGTGGGGAGGGAGGGACACACACTCAGTGAGGAGACTTTGGAAAAGGCTTAAGTTTCCTTTTTGGATCGTCAAACATCAAGACAGTAAGCCACGTGTGCATCTTCTGAATCCTTGAGTGAAGTGCGAGAGTGTCCATGCAGATGTCTTGTCTATGCGTGGTCTATGAGAATGCAAGAGCGTCTGTGTGTTAAGTCTGGTAAGTGTCTGGGTGTCTGTGTCCTCACCGGGGGGGGGTGTGTCTCCGTGCCCTTGCTGGCGAGCCGACTGAGGATGCTCCTCTCGGACATCTGTAGGCGGGAGGCAATGGGCGGAACCCGCGACAGTGTGGCAGGAAGCCGGGTCACGTCGGCCTTCATGTCACTCAGCAACTCCTCAAGCTGGTTCAACACTGGCATCCAAACACAGCCATGCATCAAACAGCAGATAGGCCCAGTGACAGCTGATCATAAACTACTGAAAACTGTAGGCTGGATTTTTTTACGTAAATAATAATATTCATTTTATTATGATTATCGTTATTACTACTAATAAAGAAAATTAGAACTCTTCGCAAAACACTCAAAGACACCTTCCATACATTTTTTTTTTTTTTACATATAATTGAGTTCAAAGAAACTGTAGAGGTTAAAAGAAAGTTTAAAATCAGGGGACAGATCCAACAAATACACCGGGAAAGCTGGGAAAGGCAGAACGGGATAAGTGTGTTTTTGAGGAATGTTGCGAATGAGGTGGCTGTTGTGTGGGGTGGGGGTGGAGGGTGGGGGTGGACTGCATTCCAGAGTTTGGGTGCAGATTAGCCAAAAGCACCCAATAACATAATTACCATACATAGCTTTATAAAAGACAGCATAACTGCTCTACAGTGAGGAACTGTCCGCGGCATTGCTCATGGTTTGTGTCATCTACAATAGGCACATTTAGCGATCGACCATGTCATGTATTTGACCCATGATTTTGGCCACCGACACATTACTGAATGCAAATGTAGTTGAGAAACAGGCATTGATCTGGCTGATGTCTGATGTTGGCCCTGTACTAAAAAAACTATTATATTGTAGAAGTCCAAATTATTGAATGGGGAGAGTCATTTTGTCATCTTGAACCCGATTTGAGGCAAGAAGTGTTTTTTGTTTGTGAAAGTTATGGAAGACATAAACAATTTACAAAACAAAAGTAATCGTGTCAGTGTTCTCTAAACAGGATGTGACAGTGCTTGAGCATACAAAGTATTGTTGAACTAGTATTAAGTCTATAGTGAAATTTAAATGAAAATGAGAATCAAGTATAATGTCTTTTTATGTCTTACATAAACATACAGGAACTCCACAGAGAAAGGATGAGGAAATGTTTAGAAGCAACAAACAAGTTTGGAGAGAGTGTAACCCAATCCTGTCACTGTTGTGAAATGCTATCATCTGGCATTCACACCATGACGGGTTTCAGACAGATTCGGATCACAGAACTTAAAAGACAGCACTATGAAATGCAGGCATGCGCACCATCCCTCACCCTTGTGCAGAACAGCATTCGCAGGCTTGTTCCCAGCCAGGGACTCCTTGCTCAGGTGTTGGTGGGATTCGGCCAGACATTCGACCTCGGCGAAGCGAGCGTTGAGGGCCATGGCCGGGTGGGACGGGTCCTGGGTCATGTTGAGGTAGGCCGCCCTGCGAAGTTGTTCCTCGATCACCAGGGCCTGCTCCAACAACTGAGGAAGAGGGGTTGTGATGATGTGGAAATCACATTCTTATTCCACAGATAACAAATCAACAAATAAAATACAGATGCTAAGAGAGGGAGCCAGATGGAAAGAGAGGGAGACAGGCAGACAGACACAGGCAGGGAGGGAGACAGATAAGGAGAGAGACAGGTAGTCTAGAGTTGTTGGCTGTATCTACAGTATGTTGGCTGCATCTCTTGGCAACATCAAGACAAAAATTTATTGCCAGCACACGTCTTATTAAATTGAGCGATTTGTTGAACTCATTTGAGAGATTTTAAGAGGCAAAACAAATTTGAGCGGTTGAAAGTAATGAAGGAGATTCAGGGGGGTCATGATACTGACATCCAAATGAACAAGAACAGACAAATTCACGTATGGCCATAAAAAGCATGAAGGGGGCACAGAAAGGAGAGAATGAGGATGTTGGAGCATGTGAGATGGTCAAAAACAGGATGAGTGCTGTTTCACAAACGCTGCGCTCAGCAATACCATCATCCCTCCATCTGTAACCTAATCTGTGATTATGAAAGGGATTTGGGATTAAATTCCTTTAGTATCCAAACCAACAAAGAAGTATAATTTTCCCTCTAAAATTTGTCAAATTAGCAACCCTACATATGACATACCCTTTGAAAACTCTTTGACATGCTAACATATTTCTTTGTTATGTAACCCATCCCTGAACGAGTGCACCTAATTGTCATAATGATCAGATAAATCCGTTTGCAACTGAGTGTAGCTCTCCGAGCATAGACACGTGTAACCTTTTTTTCATGGAAAATCAAGTGATGTAGTCTGCTAGATATATTACGTACGAGTACTTTTTTATTCTCGTTATAAAAATAACATATCGGTTGGGAAGAGCCTCTGTGAGGAGTGGAGGACTTGGTGTATTGACAGTTATTCAATTACGTCACACTAGCCCATCTTGGTGTATTGTCCATATGTCCCACCTTGAATCGCCGGGCAAGGAACTTGTTTTTCATTTCAAGAAAGTTCCCCTTGTTGGCCTGCGACTTGAATGGCTCGTTGACTATGGCAAACTGGGGGTCATTCTGGATGTCCTGCCACCGTGCGTACCCATGACTGCCAGGGTCAAGGTTCAACACTGTAGAAAGCATACCTTTCCCTACAGATTCCTTGAACCAGAATTACATCATCAGAACCATGGAGGAAATTAAATAAACCCTGGCTGTACTTTAAAGCTAATGAGGATAGTCGGGAAATGCCCCTTTTGTCGTACACTGATAGAAAGCAGCATGAGACCATGGCAAAAGCTGTCAAGGATACAGAACGATTCCCGCCAGAAGCCAGAAGTCGTGCCGCCGGTGCCAGATCTCGTTCATCTTCCCTGATGAGATCGCTGCCCTCTCCTCGTTCTGCCACAGTGTGTGAAGCTCTAGAAGGGGATGAGACCCAAGAGAACTTAGCGTCAACGCTGGCAAGGGCGTCTGCTAACGTGTCAGACATCAGCCTCACGCTACGCTAAGTGGGATGTAAACAGCAACGTCAACAAACGTAAACGAACACCAGACTTCGGAAACGACACAAACATCGAGGCTGGAAGCATTCTCTTGTCAATTTTCTGGAGAAATTGTTCCATGGCATACTGTTACAGTTAAATCAACGTCGGCTTTTATTGAAGCACTGCAGGGAAAGCAGCTATGTACAAACGCCTCAGGGCGTGTGCGCTTCTGCAAGTAGCATCATTGATGTGCACTAGTGAACCACAGAACCAGGTCAATCAAATGCTGTGCCCACAAAGGCACTGTAACATTCAGAACAATTCATCACGTCTAAAAATGGCAATGGATGAGGGAAACGGGCAAACCCGTAAAATTGACATCTGACGGGCTGTGTCACATAGTGACACAGACCTGTAAAGCCGCCGTCAGCGATGTTGAACATGAAGCGAGGACGTTCCATGGGTAGTTTGCCATTGCCTCGAGCGACCTCCTCCTTCGGCCCTTTTGCCTCTTTGCCAGCATCCTTTTCACCTTTGACTTCCTCTGTTTACAAGATGGACAAATATGGAGTATCCATTGTTAACAAGATAGGCTACAATGAGAAGGCTCTGATCTGAGGATGGATGGAGTAATGAACGGACTACTTGGTCACCCACCTTTTTTCAAATCAGATGGCTGGTTTTCCACTTTCTCTTTGCTCTCCGTCGTTTCCGTTGGGGCGGCAGCCTCCTCACTCTTCTTCTCTCCCTCCTTCTCTTTCTCCTTCCCCTTCTCCACCTTCTCTCCGTCTGCTGGAAAGTGCCACAGGGATCAAACCTACCCATCAATCGCTTGGATGGATCAAAGAGGGACTCTTTAACCTTCCCTAAAATCAGCTCTAATGAAGCGCTAGATGGGGGCAAGCTATGGAAGGTCTTCTAGAACTGTCCAGCTGCTGGTTCTACCTGGATTGTCATTTTTGACCTCAGGCTCCTGTTTGGGTGCGTCCTCAGTGCTCTTCTCCTCCTTAATTTCTTCCGCCACTGTTTTTCCTTCCGTTGGTACAGGAGCGGACTGGGCGTCATCCATTTTGTTCCTCTCCTCTTCTTTTGTGTCACCCTCTACGTTGTCCTTTGATTTACCGGGAGAGCCAAGCAGGGATGCTTCTGTTCCAGCGCTAGGCGGCTGAGGACAGAAATAGCACGGCTTACGGTTAAGTAAGATTGCGGCGATGAAATTGCGCAATCTCTGCTTTTATGAGAAGCCCACACACATCAAAAATTCTGTTCATACCGACAGTAGCATAGTAGTGTGAACATGATAAAGATGAGATGAAACTGTTTTGTTTCCCAAGGAAAAGTCTCCATGGCGAACAACCCACAAGAGGACACAACAATAGTTATCACTGCATAGGACAGCAACCCCCCCCCCTCCCCCCCCCCCCCCCCCCCCCCAAAAAAAAAAATAAGCACATTTAAGCAACCGCTTCTCACTGCTTATGACACATGACTCTACCTCATTGTACGTAACATGGTATGCTACATTTGGAGTCTCTCACCTCCCTGGACTCTGCACTCTTCCCGCTCTCCTCTTTTTCACTCTCAGGTGGGTTATCCTCTTTCTCTATCTCCTTTCCATTCTTCTCCAGCTTCTCCACAGGTGACGGGGTGGCTTAACATGCACAGAAATTATAGGCATTTATATCAGTCAGAACCAGACTGCCCTCTGTTGGAAATGTTGGTGTATTGTATGTGTCTAACAAAATGTATGTCAGTGTGAACTGACGTGTGTGTGTGTGTGTGTGAGTGTTTTGGTGTAGCCACCTGGTTTGGAGGTGCAGGGGGTGTTGTTGCAGCTGGGTTCAGGGGTGGGGGTGGCGGTCTTTATGGCAGGGGAAGAGGCCCGGGAAGACTTGGAGTCCACGACCACCTCGGGCTTCAGTTCTGGAAGGCTCCAGCGGCCGTTGATGTGCTCAAACTCCTGGATCTGAGGACAAGGCAGAGATCACAGCTCAAGCTAAACACTGGGGGTGATGCATTTGATGCTAGGCCAATATCAAAATCACTTTTCTCATCGGATTGTCATTCAAATACATTTGTTCTCAAATCCCTTTCTGCTCCAAGGTCTTGGACTCTGTGTGGGCCAATCACCTTTTTCTTGACCAGGGACATGACCCCTATACGGGTGAGGACAGGCTGGCGACACAGGCCCTCCCGCGGCACGCCATCAGCGAACGTCTCTGACCCGTCAGCCACCGGTTCGCACAGGTGACGCATGAACAGAGAAACGTATGCCCTGAGCGGAGGAGAGGGAGAAGAAGGCGGAGAGAAAAAGGAATGCAAGATGAAAGCCACAAAGCCACAGAGTTTTGCTCCTGAGGCATGCCAACGCAACGGGCTGGCTGGGTTCTGCGTCTTCTGACGGAACGGAATGGTTGCTTACTTGAACTCCTTCTCGCTCTTCCCCCTCAGGTCTCGTACCAGCCACTGGCAGGAGAAGGCGTCCTGAGCGGGCATGCCCCAACGCATCACTGCATTCAGGAAGGCTTTCCGCTGGCGTGTATTGAAGCCCAATACCTATGTAGAGGATGGCAAGATGGAAACACTGTGTTTGTTTATACATATGTAATAGAAATGGGAAGATACCTCTAAATAATAAACAAATGGATAAGTGGAGGAGAACTGGAGGGGGTCCCACCTCGAGGTTGCCTCCCACTCTGGCCAGTAGAGGGGGCAGTGGCTTGTCCCTTTCGTTCCTCATCTGACGACGAGACTGCCTACGACCTGGAGAAAGAGAGTGAGATGGAGAGAGAGATGGAGAGAGAGAGATGGAGAGAAAGATGGAGAGAGAGGGAAAGATGGAGAGAGAAAGTGATGAAGAGAGGTAGAGACAGATATGGAGATGGATAGATGGAGACAGAGAGACATATAGAAAGAGACAGAGATAGAGAGAGAGGTAGAGGCACAGACAGAAGATAAACAAAGAGAGAGAAAACCAAAGAGCAAGAGAGATGGTAGGTGGGGTGTGTTCCAAGTCAATCCAATTGATCCAATCCAATACACTGACATCTATTATGTGAATTTCGTCCAGATCCAGACATTCATACACATTCTGCTCCGACGGCCTCATAGCTACCTTCTGGCCTCTCATCGAAGTCTTCGTCCTCCTCCTCTGAGCCCACTGAATACTCGGACTGGTTATCTGAAATATCAGCATGCCACTCTGAAACAGCACATGGTGTTCTGTCAATAGGCTAGGCCCATTCACCATGTGTACATTGGCAGTACCATACATTTACATGAAACTCATTGGAACACGACATTCAATGAACCGCAACCCTAGCCTGAAACAGTTGTAGCATATTGGCAGTGCAGCGTAGGACTGTTTAATGTTATTAGATGGTAAATAAGGAGTGCTTCAAAATAAAGGTGCAAATTAAGATAAGCCTACTGCTGCATCATAAAAATAAACACGATACAGTGCGGTAAAGTTCATAAGGCCAACTGGACTTCCTTCAGACATCGTCACACAAGTAAATAAAATAAGTGAATCAGCTCTCCCCCTCAAACGAGTTCGGAACAACCGCAATAACTGCCCTGCACACAAACATCAGGACTCCTTTTCATTCACGCCACCCTCTTTCAGAACATTCTGCTACGCTTCGTCCCCCGAGCGCGAAGAGGAGGGGGGAACTACTGCGGGCCCTCGGCCTATACCTTGGTCCTCCTGGGCGGCATCGTTGTAGTTGACAGGCTTGCGGTTCCTCTTGCCCTTGCCCAGCTTGCTGGCCAGGTCCTCCTGCTGCTGCTCGTAGTGATGCCTCAACAACTTCTCCCAGTAGTCTGGGTCCACATTCTCTTCCTGCTTGATAATCTCCCGCTCGATCTCCTCGATCTGCAACCACGGGAGGGCAGAGGGGGGGAAGGGGGGGGGGGCGAGAGTTATTGGAGATAACTTTTCCTTTCACATTGTGTTTAATGGGACACACCTGTAGTTAACTTTAGTGGTTCTAAAGGATTTTCGTCTTGTATTTACTTCTTCAAAATGGGATCTTTTCTAATGTTTCTTGAACGCTCCCTCTTCCCCCATCATGGTCTCTCTCGCTCCCTCTCTTTCTCCAACCCCTCCTTGTCTCTCACCTTGTCCTCCTCTCGCACCATGTACTGGGCCACCTTGAAGGAGCTCAGGTACTCGTTCATGTTCTGCATGTCCGTGTCGTCGGTGGCGTCCTGGCTGCGGTCAAGCAGCCGCTCGATTGCACCACTGTCGTAGTGGATCACGCTACCCTCGTCATCCCGGCTGTCTCCCACTGGGGCAACAGGCACAGGAAGAGAGCAGGATATCAACAGATAGACTTTGAATTAACTGTGAATCCCTCATTAATGTCTACTTTTGGCTTCTCTCACTGTTCAGTAATGATGAATGAGCCAATTACTGGGTTACCATGGGAAGAAAGTACAGAAATAAACACAAATAACAATTATAAAATTTTTTCACAATCATTTTTTGTATGTTCTGACAGATGGCCCAAAAAAATGTTTCACTGACTGAAGGCTGTGGAAGCTCCTTTCTTTCCACGTTTCAACGAACTGCCTCCAGAACCTTAGATAAAGATTGTTGTGGGTGAGAGACTTTTTGTGCACACACCGCAAGCACGGCAATCCCTAAAGCGGACAAACTCACACAGAACACAGCAGAATCGTAGCCCCTCCCCCCTCCTCGCTCCCCCCGCAACAAAGGTAAGCCTCCCTCCTCATCCTCCTCCTCCTCCTCCCTCACCTTCGATCTCATCTTTGAAGAGCTCCTCTGTGCCGAATTTGAGGATGTCATCCAGCTCCTGCTTGGTCATGGAGCCGGCCTTGGAGCCCAGGCCAGGCCTCACCACCAGGTGGGTCAGCATCATCTTCCGCTTGGCCACCTGGGTGATCCTCTCCTCCACGCTAGCGCGCGTCACGAAGCGGTAGATCATCACCTTGTTGGCCTGGCCGATTCGGTGGGCTCGACTGAACGCCTGGGTGAGAAGGGAGAGGAAGGAATAGACACCGGAAGAGAAAAAGAGTGAAAAATATTGCGGTAGTATATCAATTAGATATAAAAGTATGAAAACAAATATGGTTGTGAAATGTCCTGGAAGGAGGTAAGGGGAAACTCATTGAATAGTCACAGTAAAGAGCACTGTTTTAACCCTGATTATAGTTTTTAACACAATGCTCTTTCAACTCAGTAGGGACTTGTGACTATTCCCTAAAGTGAAATTGCAACAAGATTGACTAAGTTCACACTGTTAGATGGCCTCTGTGTTGTTGTACCTGGATGTCATTGTGGGGGTTCCAGTCAGAGTCGAATATGATGACTGTGTCGGCCGTGGCCAGGTTGATGCCCAGACCACCGGCTCTGGTGGAGAGCAAGAAGCAGAACTGACAAGCTCCGGGGGCTGAGAGACAGAGACAGGGAGGGTGAGGGCAAGAGAGGGAGAGAGACAGAAACAGAGTCAGGGAGAGAGAGAGCAAGAGAGGGAGAGAGACAGAAACAGAGACAAGGAGGGAGAGAACAATAGAGGGAGAGAGACAGAGATACAGAAACAGAGACAGGGAGGGTGAGGGCAGAAGAGAGAGATACAGAAGCCAGATACACAGAGACAGGGAGGGATACAGAAACAGAGAGTGACACAGAGAGATACAGAAACAGAGAGTGACACAGAGAGATACAGAAACAGAGAGAGTGAGAGACAAGAGATAACAAGACAGAAGAAGTAAGACAAAAAAAAAAAAAAAGACTGCCTGTTCTGTAATAGTTGGTACGTTATGTCATTCCCATGTACCACAAATTATTTTTAACAACTTTTTCACTTTTTACTACTTTTTGGAACAACTACTTGACAGAGATTATGAGGACAACTCCCCAGTAACAAACGTTGTTTCCAGTCTCGTCACACAGACATCAACCCCGACTCACCGTTGAACCTGTCTATGGCCTCCTGTCTGAGAGCCCCAGTGACGCCACCGTCAATCCTCTCGTACTTATAACCTTCAAAGTCAAGGAAGTCCTCCAGCAGGTCTAACATTTTCGTCATCTACAGCCGGGAACACGAGTCAGCAACCGAGAGCCAAAAGGGAGAGATGGAGCGGTATTATGTGTGCAAGAGAGAGTCAGGCATAGCCTCCCATATTGATGTCAATTACATCTGCTTTGGCTAGGACTTCAAAAATAGTATGTTTCAGGAATTCACCAATGGTATGTTTATTCTTTGTGTACCCTGTTGTGTACGTACTTAGTGTATCTGCATGTGTGTGTGTTTGCATGTGTATGTCTGCGTGTCTGTGTGTGCATGTGTGTGTGTGTGTATGTGTGTGTGTCTGTGTGTACATGTGTCTGTGTGCAAGCGTACCTGAGAGAAGACGAGGACACGGTGGCCCTGGTCCTTTAGCTTCCTCAGCATCTTCTGCAGCAGCATTAGTTTCCCCGAAGCTTTAGTGAGGCCCCCTCCCTCGTACGCCCCGCTCGCCGTCTTCGGAGCTTCCTGCACAGCATCACAACAACACGCTCGTCACACCCTCGCCATGCGTTGTCGGGAAACGCACGGCATGTGCGGTAAACTCCAAATGAAATGCTTTCCGCGCTTATTAAACTTGCACCTCTTCGAAACGGAAATATAAATACATTATAGAGGATCCAAGAGTACAAAAGCACAGGTTGGTAGTGAAAAATCAATGTTCGTATTTTAATTTTTACAAAACACATTTTCACAAAAGCCTACGTTCACCACAAGATGTCACCTTATTGCCGTTTAGAGGCACTCACGGAAAGGTTGGCAGCGATATCGATGCCTAGATTAATTGTACAGACTAACTGTCTTGTCAGGAGAATGAGGAGAGAGGCTTAATGGGTTGGTCAGAGACAGAGGGTGCAAGAGAAGAGAGGAAATATGGATTTAAAGTGTATTTTTAAGGCCTGCATCAGATGTATGGATTTGCCCATCTCACCATGGATGCCACAGGGAAGAGGTAGGGGTGGTTGCAGCACTTCTTGAGGTCCATCATGATATTGAGAAGAGATACTTGGTTTCCTCCTCCTTTAGAGTTGAGAGCCTCGAAGTTCCTTGTCAGAATCAACTTGTAGTATTTCCTAATCAAGCCGAGATATCGATGAATCGATCCAGGTTTTCGTATATGGCACAGTCAAAAACACAGCAGAAGTTGAGCAAAGGTTCTTTACAGTCCCAGCGTTACAAAACAGTTAGCCACATATACATAAAAGATTAAACTTGTCACTTTTCAGTATCCATGCATCTAAGGACAATTATAAGCAATATAGGAGTGTAATAAAGTCAGTTGCGTATAAGGATCTAATATGTAGCAGGAGGCTATTCCAGAAGAAGATGAATATTCCATATGAGGAGTGGTTGATGCCATGCCTATTTGACTTTCCGTTCACTCTTATTCTACTTTTATTATCTCCTTTATCCATCCATCCATCCATTCATCCACCTTTCCCATCATCCATTCACCTTGCATCCTGCAAATTGCACCTCTCGCATCTGACCCAATCCCATCTCAACTCCCCTACCCCTCCTTACTTCTGCATGGGGCTAAGCTCCACCCGTACGATCAGCTCCGTCTTGGCCGGCATGTTCTTGAACACGTCGGCCTTCAGCCTCCTCAGCATGTGGGGGCCCAACAGGTCGTGCAGCTTCTTAATCTGGTCCTCCTTGGAAATGTCAGCAAACTCCTCCAAGAAGCCCTCCAGGTTGCTGCGGGGGAACGGGGAGAGAGGGTCAGGAGAGGTCAAGGGTTATAGGGGGTCGTATGTTCATGCACTTTGGTTCCTCATCGGGTCATTAACTTGAGCGTGCTGGGCCCAGGATGGCAGGGGGATGCTTACTTGAAGCGGTTGGGTGTGAGGAAGTTGAGCAGGTGGAACAGCTCCTCCAGGTTGTTCTGCAGAGGGGTCCCTGTCAGCAGCAGCTTGTGGTCAATCTTATAGTCGTTCAGACGCCTGAAGAACTGACGAGGGAGAGGAGGACAGGGTTCAAGATCAAGCTGGGATCACGCATACATGCAAACACACACACGGAGATGGTCTACCTTGGACTGGTTATTCTTCAGTCGGTGGGCCTCGTCCACAACCAGGCAGGCCCAGTCTATCGACTTGAGAGATGTCTGGTCTATGGTAACCAGCTCATAGGACGTCAGCAGAACATGGAATTTGATAGGAGCTTCTCTCTTGAGAACAGAAGAGAGAGGTAGAGGGGAGGAGGGAAAGGGAGGGAGGAAGATCGAAAGAGAGAGAAAAAAAGGGCGAGAATTCACTTTCATCCATTTGGTCTTTCAAGACAATAGATTAGACACACTCAAATAACAAATTCCCCTTTTCTTACCTACGTTTTCCCTTCTTTCCAATTCTCCCCCCCCCCCTCCTTCATACTCTCCCCCCTCTCCCTCATCCCCACTTTGCTCCCTCACCCTCAGCTTGAATGCCTTCTTCCCTCCCTTGACGGCCATGTCATCAAAGGAGAACTCGTTCTCGCGGATGACCGCCCTGCTGTCTTTGTCACCGGTGTAGGTGAGTACGTAGAAGTCCGGGGCCCACATCTCAAACTCTCGCTCCCAGTTGATGATGGTGGAGAGTGGAGCGCTGACCAGGAACGGACCTTTAGTGTGACCCTGAGGACGGGCCAGTGCTCTTTAGTGACAGAATGACTATGCAAACTACGCAAGTCGATCGATAAGTTCTTTTAATTGTGTAATTCATTTATTTAACGTGATGACACATTTACATTCATCCAACAGGCAGGTGCTTTAGTCCAGGGCGATATGCACATCATGTGTACAAAGAGAGGCAGTTTTAACAGAGGTTCTGACCTTCTAAATTAGAGGTGAAAACGTACACTTGTAGGAGTACAACTTTTCCTAATCTGTATGTACACTGTAAATGCATGCACACGCAGACTCAGACCCAAGCAGACAGCTTCCCCCTTCAAACCCTACACACACAAAGACACCAACCCACACACACACATAAACCGACACAGCCCTACCTCTTTGAAGAGGGAGTAGAGGAAAACGATGGTCTGGATGGTCTTGCCCAGCCCCATCTCGTCAGCCAGGATAGTATCAGTGCCTTGAGCCCAGGAGAACCTCAGCCAATTGAGCCCCTCCAGCTGGTACAGGTGCAGTGTGCCACCTGTCACCGTCACAAACTCCGGCTGCTCCTCGTACTTGATTGTCGGCTGTTAGGCCAGTAAAGGGGGAGGGGTGGGCAATGGGGTAGGGGGACAATAATAAAAAGAGGAAGAAGAGAGCAGGGGCTGAAAATCGGTTCATGTGGATGTTATCGATGCTGCAGGCAGACGTGACGGTTGGTCGATAAGGAAATGTTTGGCGTTGGGAAACCTTACGTGTCCTCGGGGGGACACAAGGTTCAATCTTACGAACTCACGTCGTTGACAGGCGAGCCTGGGGCCTTGTCGCTGTCCTCCATCCTCGCATTCCTCATCCTCCTGGGCTTGTCTGGGTCCTCCTTCATCACCTCATTCCTGTCGCACACAGGAAATAACTCTATTTCCCCTAACGTCACTGTCATTTGCAGGAATCCCTCAGAAGGTTGGGGTAAAAAACATCAAACCCAAAGCTACTGCTCAATGTGTGTGTGAGGTCCACGAAGGGCCTGGGGCTAGGACAGTACCTGTGTCTCCAGTAGTTGGCCTTGTGGATAGCAAACTCAGGGATCTCCAGGTCATCTCTCTCCCATGTGCACTGATCATAGGTCAAGTCTCTCCACTTGACCAGGTAGTGGTACACTCCTTTCTTATCCAGACTGAGAGGCACAACAGCAGCAGGCAAGTGAGCATGAAGGGAAGATGATTACGGTCCTTGTTCGGGACACACACAAACTCAAACACGCACTATTAAAGAAAGAATCATTGAATGCTTCAGTCGCGTAAGTGAAAGGTGATTCAACCGTCGAATCGGTTATACCTTTAATGAACGTTGCGAGTGCCTGCTGATGTATTCAGCTGCACACATACACGTACACACCTGTGGTTGATTATGCGATGTATCATCATCCATTCAGGCTTGATGTAGTATCTGTAGAACTTCTCCTCCAGGGCAGCATACTGGGGGTCTTTGAGCCTTCGCTTCTCGCTCTTCCCCCCACCCTCCTCATCACCGGACCCATAGTCTAGTGGTGGGGGCTCGTCCATGTCCGTCTTCCTCTGGTAGTTGCGGAACATCACCGAGTGGAAAATCTCCAACTGAAGCAGGTTGAGAGAGGGGGAGGAGGAGGGGAATGAGAGTTCGAAGAAAGAAAATTGTATTATGTGTCGATTTCTTTATGCACTTGCTTGTGGAACCTGCTTTCCACCTCATCCAGGCATCCCTGGCAATTCATGGAAGATGCTATCCCCCTCTTGTCTACCCGCCCCTTCTCTTATTTTCCTTAAGTTCCACCTTTCTCTGCCCCCTCGTTTCTCAACCTGCCTTACCTGTAGCTCAGTTATCCATGTGCAGTGCCAGTAGGACTGCCCCGCCAGCTTGACGAAAAACTCCCTCTCTGCCCTGCCCTTCATAGGAGGCGGAGGAGGTGCGTCAGGCGGGGCGTCGGGGGGTGGGGGCACAGGTATGGGGGGTGGGGGCTCTCCCCATCGCCAGTGAAGGATCTTCTGAACCCGGCCTTTGATGTGCGGACACTAGGGTGGAGGGGGAACCATAACAAGGGGTGCATGCATTTGTAATCCATTTCCATCATTACGGGTTACTGCGACCCTTTTATAAAAGTTGAGCGGTGACTCACAGTGCATCGTGGGCACAGCCACTCTCCATTGGGGATCTCTGGCAGAGGCGGGTTAAGACAGTGGATGTGGTAAGAGGAGGTGCAGGTGTCGCAGCACAAGAGCTCCCCTCCGTCCTTGCACACCCGGCAGAACTCCATGTGGTCGTCGTCCTCCTCCTCCTCCACCCCCGCTGCCGGCAACCCTCCGGCCCCCGCCTCCGCTGCTGCCCCGTCTTCCATCTCTTCCTCGAAATCTTCAAATTCCTCGTCCTTCGCCTCCCACTGAATCCCTTCTTTCTCCTGGAGGAGAGGGAGAACATCATGAACAACCCTCACAACAAATGTGGAAGCATTCAGAGGTTCATTTGAACAAAATGTAGGTCAAATTCAATCTAATGTCTTTAAGGCCTGGCCATAACTGCTCCCCCTAATAAACCTCCATCTCCTCCTCATCATCCTCCTCATTATGAACAGCAGCATCATCAACCCAATCGCCTCCATCCTCGACAGCATCGTTATCCAACGACCACCGTCCCCGTTTGCCACCCCCTCCCCCCCATCCAAACTCACGCAGTGCGGGCAGCTCCACTTGCCCTCAGGAGCCTTCTCCAACTCAGGCTCCAGACACACCAGGTGGTAGGCCCTGGGGCAGGTGTCGCACAGGATGATCTCCCCACCCTGCTGGCACACCTCACAGTAGTCCTGGTGGTCTGTCTCGTAGCCATCCACCTCCTCGTCGCCCGTTGCTGAGGGAGCGAGAGAGACGGAGGAGGAAAAGAAAGAGATGGTGGATGGAGACCGGTAGAGGGAGGGATAGAGCGAAGGAGAGACGTGTAGGAAGAAAGGAGAAAGACAGCCATGAAAAGGTGAGTCTCGAATACATCGTAAGAGGAACAGCTTGCGAAAAACTCAAGCTAAACATCCGAACTCTTCCGATCCTGTTTGGACAGGTCCAGTCGAATTTTGTTTACTTTTCTTCTTCTTCTTGGCCGGCCGTCCTCTCTTGTTCTTCTTGGGGCGTCCAGAACTATCTGAGCGCACAGATGAACTGTGGACGCTGGAGTCCTCCTGCTCTGACTCCTCCTCATCAACGTCCTCACTCTGGAGGTGGAGGGGGGGAGGGGGGGGGGGCAAAAAGAGAACATTTTGTGTGTGTCCATAGTCATGTGAGTGAAAGAAAGGCTAAGAATGTGTACGGTAGATGGAGAAAAAAATACGAAAAACAAAGATGTCCAGTTATACACGATCGGGCAGGAGACCGATTGGGTACATGAACCAATTCAATTGCTTCTGACACTTATCAAGGCTCCTGAATCTTGCATGCTCCCACGCATCCCGCAAAGCCTGTCCCATTATTGCGCCGTTCAGCGTATACACACCATATTGATACTCACTGAGCAGCTCTTCTTCCTCTTGGCGCCTATGGCTCCCAGTCTGATGCGGATGGGCGCCATCTTTTTGGCCTTCACAGCGGCCTTCTTCTTATCCGCAACACGGGGACTCTTACTGCGCTTTTTATAGCCAGGGCCTGGGTGAACAAGAGGGACGGTGGTTGAGGAAGGATGCAGCATGTGACACCGCTGTGTTGTTCGGTAACCCAATCGAGGAGAAAGGATTCCGTCAATGTTAGATTACAGATAATTCCATTTTGATTCAACCTGATATTCCTGTAGTCTCACACCCTCTACTGACCTTTGCCCTCTTTGGTCTTGGCCTTCCGTAACGGGGGCGGTTGAGGCGGAGGCTCAGGGGAGGCAGCTGCCGCGGAGACCTGCTCCGCGACGGCGATGGCAGCGGCAGCGGCGGCGGCGGCCACCGCGGCCGCGTTGCCCTTGAAGGGATTGTTGGTGCTGAACTCTCTCCACTTGGCGCCCAAGATGGTCATCATCTTAGACATAGGGATCTTGGGGTTCTTCTTGGCTATCATGGGCCTGGGAGAAGACAGATCGGGAGGAAGGGGGACATTGAATGGTTCTGTTGTGACTGGGATGCAAGTGTGGTGAAAGCTGATAATTCTAGAAGGCAAATGGAGAGTAGTGCACTTGAGATGTTCGAAGGTTCCCTGCGTGCATATGACCATGCTCCACCTATTCTCATCCACACCAAGGATTACCTGACAGTCCTTGCTTTGCCCTGACAGGTGTGAGTACATTTGTCGATTTAGGCAAAGTCCACTATAGTACCTCATGAACTGGCTGAAAGCCTTGTAGTTGGTGAGCGTGTGATAGTCGTCCTCTGTGAATGTATGCTCAACGTCCTCCAGGCCCCACTCCTGTGCCAGCTGGCCTGACGTCTTCTGCTCTATAGGCTGGTGTGGAGGGGAGGGGGGGGGGGGGGGGGGGGGGGGAATGACCAACAGATTCATCAGATGTCAAAAGACATGTCAAAAGTAGGTTTGAGGGGGAAAGTGCCCAAAGCTTATGTGAACGATTTTCTACCTTTGCTGTTTCTTCGTAGCTGCTGTCCCTGTCACCATCATCTTTCTTCTTCTTCTTGGTTTTCTTTTCTTTCTTTTCTTTGTGTTTTTTCTTCTTCTTCTTCTCCCCAGAGCCATAGTTGCTGGCCGCGCTGTCTGAGTTTTCACCATACTCCCTCTCGGAGTCTCTCTCTACATCACTGTCCTAAGGAAGGAAAGAAAAACATAAGGTAATGGAGAGTATGCCTCGGAAGACCAAGAATTTCAGACACTTCTGAAATATATGTTGTTTTTTTGATGGGCCTACAAAAAATGTGGGAATATTAAACAAGCTTACGATCTTTTTTCGTTTCTTTGCTTTTACTGTTTTCCCTTCCTTTCCCTTTTCTTTTTTCTTAGTCTCCTTCTTCTTTTTTGGACGCCCTTTCTTCTTGCTAAATGTGTCCTGTTCTGAAGCATCCCCTTCTTCCTCTGTGAAGACAGAAGTATGAGACGTTAGCATTGTGATGTCAAGACTGGAAGGCTTGTGACTCCAATCATTATTCACCATAATATTCTAAAACAATGTCTTCACATAATCTCTTCATAACACAATTAGGTACAAGAACTACAAGATGACATGATGAGGTCATGATATAAGGTTATGACAAGATGAGGTGATGACACCAACATCGTGGTTAATAATATTTGTGGCCTATTACAGATTTAATGAATGCCTTTGTTCAAAGTACATTTGCATGATTGTGCCCTCCATAACTCTAATGTGTTTTAAAGGATACAACATATTTTTTATAACTAAGTCACTGAGCATGAGCTTCATTCTCGTGTAGGCTGCTGACTTCTTAAACCAGTTTGAAAAACGTTCAATTTATCAGACAAAAGAATATGCCGTTTTACATGTCCGTCGTATAAAGGTAAACCATATAGGTTGTCAATGTTCCTTTCCCAGTCATTTCAGTAGAACTTTCAGCAGAAAATTGTAAGAGACAGACTAGCAATACAGACAGGCTGAAAGAAACAGGCATCAAGAGACAGAGGAAATGTCATCAGCAACTATCGCTTGCGGTCGCCATTGTTTCCTAGTTGATCCAATATGTTTGATTTTATTCTGTCTTGGTTTGTGACACGTAGCGCTAGCCCATGAAGTGCTTTCCTTATATTCCCGTTGATTTCTGCAGCTGAGTGCTGCCAGAGGCGGCAGCAATATGCACTCGGCACTCGGTGATTCTGAGGCCGCAAGCCAGAAACAGTCTGGTGAACTGAACTGATATGACTTCCTCCCGCCTTTCATTCCTACACCTGAATCTCCACTGTTTACGGTCTCTACTACCAGAGAAACACTGGAGGAGGTCGCAATTGGATTAGAGGCCAGGGTGGCAAGCGCACTAATTGATTTGCGATCCCTCTTGCCTCATAACTCTGACGTCGTGTAGGCTATACAGTCTATTTAGTCATGTTACATTGTAAAAGGCCTTTCTAGAAGGTCATTGTGTGTATTTAACTAAAGCCTATATTTCCTGTAACATGAATGTGACTTATAACTTTAGGACAAAGCTGCAGTCCCATTAAATAACCTAAATACGCATAAGCTGTTGTTCCTTCGTGACACGCCGTAACTTTTTCAAACTGAAACTTGAAGGAAAATGCTATTGCCAATGCATTTGCAACGATAGTGGGTGGTGCAACCATGATTCTGTGATCGCCCAACATTCGTACTGTAAAATACAGTCAAAGCTTTAACAGTCGAACAGCACCTATTTTTACACAGCATACGCCGATGGAAGGCGAGGTGACAAAAGTAGGCTACAGTAACGTAGAGCGTTAAAGTGTCCACATTGTTAAGTGTCATATCCTGAACCGTCCCTGTCAGAGCGACAGTGGGAAGGGTCAAGTTTATTTACCATCTGTCACACCAGCACTCCACTTCAGTCTTTCGCGCTCAGACCTCATGCGCATCAGTATTCTAGACACTATGAAGATATAAAGTAGTCTAGGTTTTATTGCGCGGAGTCCATGTTTTCTGCCAGTGGTGTCGTAAGCTTTACCCTTCAATGCGACCTATTATTTTTGCGATAATCATTGAAATGTATGAATCTAAAAATGAATATTAGCAGGAGAAGAAACGCCCCGAAGAATTTATACTGCAAATAGCAAAAGAAATAGAAAAACATGAGCAAACGTAAGTTGGTTTGAAGTTTAGATGGAACTCTTTATTATAGCACAGCTGCGATGTCCTATATCAAGCAACGGGAGCGCAACCAATTATATTTGCAGCAACAGATAAGTACGACCATGAGCAGTACAAGGCGTCCTGGTATACTTTTCTAAAATGTGGTCTATGTGTCTATGTGTTTCTATTTTGTATGCGCGCTCCCGTGTCTTTCACCAGTCTGTGCTACTGTACCTGGCGCGGGTAGTGTTGCAGTTTCTCGAAGCGCCGCCGGCGAGTTTATGTCGCTTGCGTTCTCGTCCAGATCTCCGTCGTCCTCTTCTTCTTCATCAAAATCTCCTCCCTCGGAATTAACCACCATGCCCTCGTCCTCCTCACAGGACCGGAGAGGAGAGGACATTATATTCCTGTCATCGGCTCCGTCCTCGAATTCAGAAAGTGTATTCCTCCCGAATTATGATATTTATTTAATATTCAAATCGACACAGAAAAAAGTGGGGGGCGTTTTGGAATATTTTACACTACAAGGCAGAGAAACAAAGATGGCCGCCCTTATATTTATTTTTTAACAACCCCCCCAATAAGAAAAATCCCCTTACATAAAAAATGGCTGACTATATTATTTCAGAACGCCCCCCCTCCTCCTGCTCTCCCTCTCTGGCTCTAACTCTCTCCCTCTCTCTCTCTTTCTTCTCACTCCCCTCCCTCCTCAAAAACATTCACATTGTTACAATCAAGGGGGTGTAGCATGTTACATTGTTTCTTTTCAGTTGTTCCCCTCGATAAGTCAGCAAGCTAGACTTGATACAATTGTCTCATTTAAGAGGACATGCCTTTGGCTCTGGGTTTCTGCAATGCAGTACGCGACACAAATCTATCAAATATGGCCACCTTAATATTCTTAAAGGCCCCCACCATAGTATGAAATTATTTTGGAGCTGTATGGTTGTGTGAGCTGGGGAGGGAATGAGAGGGGGTTGGGAAAATCTGCCGCAGCCATGCCCAGACTTACATCAGATTGTATTGCTTAAAAATTAACCACTTGTGGTGAGGATAAAAACAATGCAACATTCAAACTGCCTTTATATCCACTGCACCTTCATATAAAAAAACCCCAAACCACATTTATTGTAGAATTCTGGATTTGGGGAATTCCGTTCAAATGAATAAAGATGTAATTATTCATTGGAACAATATTTTGCACTTTGCACAAGAAGCTACTCTCAACTGGGTGGCAGTAAGGCCATGGGAATCCCTAGGTCTCTCACTTCAAATAGCCAAGTGCTCGTCTTCTCCAGGAACTGTTGTTTTGGCAGAAGGATTTTGCATTCTACATTGACATTTACAGGAAAATATTACACCTCATTGTGCTTTCCTAATTAATGAGAGACAATACTAGCAAAAGGGGAACATTTAAATCTTCTCCATTTTCCTCTATTTCAACCGAACACACTACCAATTTGGTGTTTTTCTTTCCATTCTGTACAGGAGACACATAACAGTTTCACAATGGTGCTGTTAAAAGAAAGTGCTGCTGATAATCATATTTATTCTGTAATCTCCATGGTAACTGTGTGGTTTCAAATGGCTTTATGGCTATGACAGACTATTATTGAATTATTCATTCATTCTAGACCTAATGCAGAAAACTGAAGGACAAACAGAAACTAAATAGAATGTGGTGCATGGTAAATGTTTGGCCACCATTTTTGTAACTTTCTAGTAGCCAACTGAAATCCTGTTTCAACACAAATATAGCACACAATAATTATGTGGTATTATTCTACATGCACGTTTATTACACTCCCTGCTCGAACACACCACCCCTACATTCCACATCTACATCTCCACTGTTCAAATAGTCAATGTTCGGTGAGGTCATCGTTGAAGTAGAGACAGATCGACTGGGAGAAGTGGTCGCGGTCCATCCGGCCACGGTAGAACTCCTCATCCTCGTCGACAATGTTGTTCTCGCCCAGGGTCTTGCTCATGTTCAGATTGATGCCGTTGTGTTTCCATGTGTAGCTGGCTGCATGCATATTGTAGCGGAGATAGCGCTGAAGAATCTCATTCAAGGTTTCCTCAGAACACACCTGGCCAATGGGGAGAAAGTTCCAGCACTTTCCTGACAGATGGGCAGAGCTCCCTTGAGATGCATTAATCTCCTCAGCTACAGAGGATAATCTAACTCAGGAGATTTACAGTGAAAGTGTTCATACCCATAACTTAAGTCTGTGATGTTTCATTTACACATAACGGATTTGATGTGATGACACTCAAATGGACATACTGCACAGTGGGCAGTTATATTAAGGGGAACAAATTGTTTGCAACAGGAGTTTCAACCGATCAAACTGGGGGGTTTCAGATTGGACGAAAGAGAGAGAAGGGACCTATGTTTGCCCAGTCCGGCTGGCACACTTGCCAGAAACCACTAAAGAGAACCAGAAAGGCAAAAGTACAGGCTAGGGAAAGGAGACAGGATGGAGCACACACGACAGAAAACGAATAGTGTCTCGCGCACAATAGCATGCTCTGTTACGCGTGTGTGTGCGTGTGTGAGAGAGCGAGAGAGAGCTAGAGAAAGAGAGAGAGCAAGTCCGACTATGTGAGTGTCGAGCCCACTAAGCCTTTGGCCCACGAGAAGGCAACTAGTGCCAGATGGGGTGGTTGGCAAGGTGCGCCTAGCTTCCCTCACAGTGGAGGGGACAGGAGAGAGTGTCTAAGTGCTTGTGTGTGTGTGTGTGTGTGGTAGGGGAAAAATGTGCGAAAGCAGGCAGGGCTCATTCCTATGCCCCAGGGCATGACACACTGCGCCACAACGCTGCTCTCTTCAGCTCATATCCCTGAGGACAGGGATCATGCGGAGGAGGATGAGAGAGGGAAAACTTGTCTTTCCCTTGAGAACACCGCGGGTGCGCTAACCCACATTTTATGCAGTGACACAGAGGGAGACACCAGCACCTGTGTTTCAGTCAGACCCACATGTCTGTGTAACAGCTCCAGCCGGTTGGACACAACACTGCATAATTGAGTCGATTAGACATGGAGCTATCTAATGAGGGATTTAGAGGGTAGACAAGCATATATCAGGATACAGGTATATGGCCCATGCATATAATGCAGGTCCATGTGACAAGGATGTTCATGCACTTTGATGTTGTCTATGTATGTCTCATATGCATGTTTAATCATAATAATCATTACCCATATTATTTAGGCTATAGACATCTACAGACTATGTGTTGAGTAATGATGCCTTACCTCCAGTCCTTGTTCTTGAGAAGTCAGCGTGTTGATGATACGTATCCATCTGGTCTTGACAGAAAGTAGTCCCACTTCATAGCGCGTATCCCTCCACCATGGTCGGCCAAAGTCATTGGCCCAGTCAGTGCGAGGGCATGGAGGTGGTACATGCACAAAGCGCCCCCTAGGGGTGTAATACTTCACGCAGCCAGACAGTGGGTCGATATGGGAGAGGATCTGAATGTGTGAAAGAGGGCATTTTTTGTTCGAATTATCATATTTTAAAACAACATGGAAATACAATTGCAATTTTATCATGTGAGTCATTACTATTGTATTAAAACTACTTACATCTTTTGTTTTTGGGTCAAACCAGTGGCTGATATCCTTTCCTGCACACTCAATAATAGGCTTTAAAAGCACATCACCTAATAACATAAAAAGGTAGATTAGAACAACTACAGTAAATGATCTAAAACTCGTTCTATCATTGTTGGTTAAATCCTTGTTATTCGAAGTAAACACCATGTTATCTTATACATGGTTACGTATAAATTACCTTTTAACTCTTTCAGCAAAGGTGTCAAATTGTACACTTTGCCCAGGTATGAGACCCACAAGTCGGCTGGAGTGTTGTGAAGTGACACCTCATTTGGTGTGAAGTATTTTGGTCTACGCATATCTGAAAGAACGCAAAAATATTTTTAAACTACCATTTAAAAAAACAATTTAAAATGTTTACAAAGTAATCTAGCTCGAAAACGTAGGCTACTTGCTACATCGTTAGCGCACACGACAAAGCATTTTCGTTACTATGGTTACCATGGTGCCGTGGTTGCCAACTATTATGCGAATCACTTTAGGCTTACTAATCTTATGATAAAATATTGGATTTTAATATAAACAATCAGTGGTTTGGATGTAGTTAGAAATGATTGAAACTAAGGTTTCATTGAAATGTGCTGGTTTACAATGGTCTGGTTAGTGTACTACAAGCGCCACAATGCAATTGGTTGCTAAAACTATTTCCTGTGGGTCCGTCGATTATATGATTCCTCCAGACAAGTCAAGAAATTAGAGAAGTACTGTAGAATGGCAACGATGATTGAAGAAAATGGCCCAGCAACGCAAGTAAGGGTGAAAATTTGATTTCAGCTTTGTGTTTGTCCTTGTTGCAAATAAATGGAATGTTTTTACAGATAATAAGATGAAGGACGGTATCACTCGCTTGCAATTTTGTGGACAAGCAAGCTGCCAGTCAGCTACTGTAGGCAAGCTAAGAGTTTAGCCTAGCCAGTACCAGAACTGTTAGTCCACACAAAATCCCGATTTTTAGTTTCAACAGCTTGATGCTCATAGACCCTTGATCTGAGAATTTAAAATAATTATGAATCGACTCTATTGTTGTAGCCTACACACAAAGACTTGTGTTGTAAACAAGTGTTTATCAAACTCAAGTTTAGCAGTAATTTAAATATTCTGTACTCAGTATAAAACTCTCGGCTACGGTACATTAGAAGGGAATGAAAATAATAAATAATAAACGTCTGCTAATAATAAAAACGTGCTAAAATTCAAACAAGTTTAAAAAACGTGTTGGTTATTATTATCAGACGTAACGCATAATAGTAGGACTAAAACACTGAAGTATCTTACTAGTAAATTACACAACTTTACTTTCCCATGTCTATTAGCCGGGTGGCCTGCTTTCGTCCTCATCTCGGGCTAGACAGAGGCTGGAGAGTTTGCTAAATAAGAACATGAGGATCAGGATGACCGACGGCCGCACGCTGGTGGGACTGTTCTTGTGCACCGACAGAGACTGCAACGTCATCCTGGGCTCCGCGCAGGAGTTTCTCAAATCTACAGGTAGGTAACAGAATTATAGATGGATTGTCTATCGTTATTCTAAGATCACTAGTCTTACGTTAACTACCTAGCAACATAAAGTACCTAACAACCTAATTGTCGTGAACTCCTAAACCTGAGAACAATAACTAGTATTTTTCAGCTTTATCAAACGCCTCATATCTTTTTTGTATTTGACCTTTTTCCAGTAGCCATGATTTAATGATTCAGTGTGTCCTATTGTAGACTCTTTTTCCCAAGGCGAACCAAGAGTATTAGGCTTGGCCATGATCCCTGGTCACCATGTGGTCTCCATCGAGGTGGAGTCGGACAGTTTGACCGACACTCAGGGACTGGGGCCTAGCCCCTGAGGGATCTCACCAAACCTGGGGAATACTAGTATGGTGGCTAACCTAGCCTAGCAGTGAACAGTCCTACAAGGAATGGTCCATCCCTAAGAAGACAGCCTTGTGACATGGAGGACTCCAGGCAACATAACTGACAATGTAGTTCTCCCATGCCAGTGCCATGGTTTTTTTTTTTCTGGGAGGAGGAGGGGGGTAGTCAATGTTCAGTCAATGATCAGAAACCTGTGCTGATGAGGGTAACATGACTCACCTTGTGACCACTGGACATTAAAGCATGCTTGTGTATTTATGTGGGAGAGTGTTAAGTTGATACGATCAAGACATTTCCTATGTGTGCCCGAGGAGAGACGAGGACTCATCCTGGGTTGGGTGTTTGTAATTGTCTGGTAAGGCTGTTTTAATACAAAGAGTGATAAATAAATACATGGTGGTATTTCAGCTTGTCTGAGATGGGGGGTTTGTTGGATGCATATGTTGTCATTGGCATACAATTGATATCCCATAACATACAGCACCTTTATGGCCGTCACTTGAAACCAGAGGGACACAGAACGATAGTACCTGTGGGCAAAACAGTGGTAGTCTCTGTAGCCAAGAACCAGAACGATCTGTGTTTCATCTACCCATTGAAAACATCTGTTCATGAATATTCACTGTTCATTTGTATTTTAATACACACCGGAGAGCAATTTTAGATTATTTTGTTTGGTAAAATTAAAATGACTGGACAAAAATAATCCCCGCCCCCCCCCCAAAAAAAGAAGACACCATCCATTGCCATCCTCTGCTTGACTTTGAATTCAATTGAATAATGTCACGTCAATAACATTTTACAGTTTTTAAACACAAAAGTAAACGTTCCTGAAGCCTCTTTGTACTAGTTATTTTAAGTACATTCTGAATGTCACCTTATCGTTGGAAGTATGAAGCCAGCTAAAAAATGAAAACAAGTAGTCCCATATTTTTTCAGTTGTTTTTTCTCTCTATTTTTTGCAGCTTAGTCACAGTAGAGTTGATCTTTAAAAAATGACTCAAGCCACTACTTACCATTTTTGCCCTGAAAGGCATTGAGTTACAAGAGACATTTTCAGGAACACCAGTGAGCAAGATTTGGAGTGGTTTCAAGAAAAAAGTGCTAGTTTTCAAAGACGTGCTTTGAAATGAATGAAACCAAGACTAAAGCAAACATCTCCTGCACCTTACATGCTTTCAATAAGCCTGTAGAATAGAGCGCCTATTCAGTTAGGCGCTATATTTAGAGCTTTATAGGTCAAACAGATCTACACACCCCTATCCACGTGAAAAGGACAATCATGTCCCCTTTAAAATAACCCAAAGGCTCTGAATATTTTACCAGACTGAAGAAAAAGAAGTGCATACAAGTCTAACATAAAGAAACCTCATGGAAATGGAAGGGAGAAACATGGCACAAACAAAGCAAGTGCAGACAGACCAAACCAAACAGAGTTGGAAGGTAAGAGCTGCAATGAAGGCTTCAGTAACCTGGAGATAGTGTGTCAAATGCAGTATAACACCAGAATCCTCTCGAGACCTATTTGTAAAATGAAGAGTTTGACGCTACGAAGCATTTGAGGAAACTCCTAAGACTGTTTGGATGACTTGAACAGGGCATCGATGCAGGACTCTTCAGCTAGGAGGCACTCGTCATTTCAGTCCACGTAGCCTTGTCGGTGGGACATTATTTTTCCTTCATAAAACTTGGCCTTTGGCCACAGTCATCCAAAGGCAAGATATGTTCATCCAGTCCTCAGTTACCCGCAAAATCCTTTCTTAGCTGGAGCACATTCCCTGGGTCTTCCCAGAGTTCCACCACTGCGTGCTCGTCAGACCTTTGACTCATTCCGGTTTGTTGTCCGACTATGACTCCTCCTCTGTTGTTCATATATGAAATCATCCCTAGTTGTACTGGAATTTGAAGTGGTAGTTGCCACCAGACTCAAAGGGGTTAAAGTGGAAGGGCCAGCCCTGGCCTCCCTGGCCCCCACCACCTCCCCCCTGCTGGCTCTCCGGATCCAAGGGATCCTCGCCCGCATCAAACTTCTGCCGCATTTCTGCACAGGGGGATGGAAGAATGACATCTGATATCCATATTCCTCTAAGATACGAAATTCCTGGCCAATATGTTTCAGTTGAGTGTTAAATAATTGTTATATTGACCATTTATTCAATTTCAGCAGTTATTAGTGTGATCGTGTTTGTACGGTACCTGGGTCGGTGAGGACCTCTTTGGCTGAGGCGATGTCGATGAACTTCTTCTCTGCCTCTTTCTTGTCGGATTCTGACTGGAAGTTGTCAGGGTGCCACTGTTGTGCCAACTTCCTGTACGCCTTGATGACTTCCTGTTTGTTGGCATTCCTAGGGAACAACAAAAAAAAATGTTGAGTTGATAAGAATGTTCGCTTCCTGACATGTACCCAAAAGGTTTGAATGGCAAGATGAAGGATCAAATAAGTATAATTTATAAAATTATCAGACCCATCGATAAATTCCCCAAAACCACGGACCCGAGTGTACGTTTATACTAAGACGGAATCGATTTCAATACCTATTGACACCCAGAATCTTATAGTAGTCCCTCTTCCTTGAGACTTTGAGTAGTTTCTGGGCCCGCTCCAGACCTTCCCTGATCTCGGTGTTCTCTCCATCGAACTCCCTCGCCTCCTGGTAGTCCTCCACCGCTGAGAGATTAGATAGGAAAAGGTACGTATGAATCATCGTTTACACCGATTCAAACTCTGGAGCGAGTTGGAGTGTCGTTACCTTTCTCATAGTCCTGGTTCTGGATAAAGGCCTCGGCCCGGTCTCTGAGAATGTTGACGTTGTGGGGGTCTCTCTGGTGGGCTTCGGAGCATACATCTATTGCCTCACGAGCCATCTTGTTCTAGACGGAATGGAACAAATGTTATAGGCTGAATATACAGACGAGAAGGTCAGAACTGAGAAATACGATTAACTGTTGTTCTTTCCTCGATGGCCATTCATACGAAATGTAGCAATCAGTATGAAATTCAAAAGGCCAAGTTCTAACTGCAGGGGATGCATAATTATTAGGCAAGTTGTATTTTTGAGGATTCATTTTATTATTGAACAACAACTACGTTGTCAATCAACCCAAAAGACTCATAATATCAAAGCTCAATATTTCTGGAAGTTGGAGTGGGGCTTTTTTAGTTTGGGCTATCTTCGGAGGCTTCATGTGTGTGCAGGTAACTTTTACTGTGCAGAATTATTAGGCAACTTCCTTTCCTTTGGCAAAATGGGTCAGAAGAAAGATTTGACGGACTCTGAAAAGTCTAAAATTGTGAGATGTCTTGCAGAGGAATGCAGCAGTCTTGAAATTGCCAAGCTTTTGAGGTGTGTTCACAGAACAATCAAGTGTTTCATGGCAAATAGCCAACAGGGTCCCAAGAAGCATGTTGGGGAAAAAAGGAGCAAAATAACTGCCCATGAATTGAGGAAAATCAAGCATGAAGCGGCCAAGATGCCATTTGCCACCAGTTTTGCCATATTCCAGAGTTGCAACATTACCGGAGTGTCAAAAAGCACAAGGTGTGCAATGCCCAGGGACATGGCCAAGGTAAGGAATGCTGAAAAACGTCCACCAATGAACAAGACACACAAGATAAAACGTCAAAACTGGGCCAAGAAATATCTTAAGACTGATTTTTCTAAGGTTTTATGGTCTGATGAAATGAGAGTGAGTCTTGATGGGCCAGATGGATGGGCCCGTGGCTGGATCAGTAAAGCGCAGAGAGCTCCACTCCGACTCAGACGCCAGCGAGGTTGAGGTGGGGTACTGGTATGGGCTGGTATCATCAAAGATGAGCTTGCGGAACCTTTTTGGGTTGAGGATGCAGTCAAACTCAACTCCCAGTCCTACTTCCAGTTTCTGTAAGACACCTTCTTCAAGCAGTGGTACAGGAAGAAGTCGGCATCTTTCAAGAAAACCATGATTTTCATGCAGGACAATGCTCCATCACATGCATCCAAATACACCACAGCATGGCTGGCCAGGTCTAAAAGAAGAAAAAATAATGACATGGCCCTCTGTTCACCTGATCTGAACCCCATAGAGAACCTGTGATCATAAGACGTGAGATTTACAGAGAGGGAAAATAGTACACCTCTTTGAACAGAGTTTAGGGTTGTTGGCTGTGGTTGCTGCTGCACACAATGTTGATCATGAACAGATCAAGAAATCTATGATGGAAGGCTATTGAGTGTCCTCCTAAAGAAAGGTGGCTATATTGGTCACTGAATTGTTTTTGTATGCCAGAAATACGTATTTGAATATTTTGAGTTGTTAAATTGGTGAAATGGGTATACATTTGGTTTTTATTAAAGTTGCCTAATAATTCTGCATAGTAAAAGTTACCTGCACACACATGAAGCCTCCTAAGATAAGCCCAAACTAAAAAAGCCCCACTCCAACTTCCAGAAATTCAGCTTTGATATTATGAGTCTTATGGGTTGATTGACAACATAGTTGTTCAATAATACAATTAATTCTCAAACATACAACTTGCCTAATAATTCTGCACCCCCTGTATTTTACGTTTCACAGTGTAAACACTAGGAACTCACTTTGACCAGACAGTAGCAGATTCTCTCCTTGGCCAAGTTGGTGTAAAAGGGGACATTAGGCTCAGTTCTCATTACTGACTCATACTTGTCCGTTGCATCTTGATACCTTTAAAAAAAAAAAAAAAAAAAAAAGATATAATCATAATCATTATTCACAAATACATTATTTACACCATTTACAAAAGGAGAGACCGTGCAAATATAAAATCAGATGCCTTATCAGGAACATCCTGTTACATTGTAAACAAACAGACTATATGACAGTGAGTAGAGGAAACCACCTTTGCTCATGGATGAGCTCTTCAGCAAAGTCCAGCTGCTTGCTCAGCTTTTTCACCAGCTTGTAATGAGAGAAGCACTCCTTATCATCCTGGTCCAGCTTCAGACACTCCCGCACATGGCTGGACATGGAGAAAGAGGGGAGAAAGGCGAGAGGGGAGAAAAGAGGGAGGGTGGGGGGAGTGGAAGAGATTAAGAGACATCGGAGAAAAAATGTAAAGGAATAAAGAGAGGAACAGAAGGGAATGTGTGATGTGCATCATATCCAGGGGGCTAAAAAGCCATTACAGCACATCAGCAAGTCAGTGCTTAAAAGTCAACACCACAACTTCATTTCAAAAGCTTTTTTACATGGACTTTGCTGGGTCACTATGCCTTTGATAAGCAAATTCTACCCTTCCCATTTCTGAGGGATCGTACTTGAGTGACTCGTGGTGCTCCCCGAGGCTGTAGTGTAGCGTGCTGAGCTTCAAGAAGGCAGCGCGGTTGTCGTTCCGTAGCCGGGCCGTAGGTGCGAGGTCCTGGATGGCCTTGCGAGGTTCTCCAAGCTGCATGTAGCATTCCGCCCGGAGCTCCCTCATGTCGGGGTCCCACGGGGACAGCTGAGGAGAAAAACGGACCTGTCAGCTGTAATTAGGGTACAACATACCCCATGTATTGCATCTCTTGCCCAATTTTTGGACCCATGCACTGTCACTGTCAATATAAATCCCGTGCACTAACCATTCCCTTATTCTATATGCATTTCCTTTGCATATTTGTATTGTCTACCACTTGACAAAAAGGTAGAGAATTTCACATCAATATTTGCTCAGCCTTCTTACACTTTAGTCCATTTCTGTGTAAGTACATTGAGAGCAATGTAAAAATCGCAGTCGAATTCCTCGAATGTGTATGTATACATGCACTTAGCCAATGACGCCAAATTCGATTCTAGAAAACGGTACAACATCCCCTTTCCTGACCAAGCCCAGGAGAGCCTGTGGTGACTGACCTTAATCCCCAGGTTGAAGAACTACACTGTTCCTGAGCAAAGTCTATGTTTATGCCCTGGCCTACAAACTAGGCCCTGAAGTAGCGCTAACCCAGCTTCCATGAAACAGGTCCCCTGGCTTAGCTCCCACAGCCTGTACCTCGATGACTCTGTCCAGCACGCTGATGGTGGTGCTGTAGTCTCCTCTGTGGTGTGCAGCGTGAGCCTCCTCCTTCAGCTCCTCCAGCTCGTTGGCTCTCAGAAGCTGGTCCCGTGCCTCCTCTTGGTCAGAGGAGCGCTGCAGCTGACACAGACAAGGAAAGAAACGTGAGATGCAACGTGTCCGAAGACGCTTTACATTCCATCATGAGGCAAATGCATTGTCCTGTGTCCTTTTAGCTACACACAGTGCTACTGTGCAACCGGAGTCCATTGCTTTTTGACACAGATTTCTGAATAGCTGGGAGTTTTTCCTTGTCTTCCTGGAGGGTGTCAGTTGGTCAAGGGGCAGTTCTATAGGCATTTGTGAAGGCCTCTGTGAGATTACTTGTAAAAATAAAAAAGGGCTATACAAGCTGGGTGATTTTTTTGATTGACAGTTGGGTCATATCCACTAGACATTACTTACAACTGCCTTGAAGTCCTCTTTAGCCTCCTGGGTGTTTCCCTGCTTCAAGAGGATATTTCCTCTCTGTAGTCTGGCCTGGTAACAGCACAAGCAAGACAGGGGGCAGAGAGAATGAGAGATTAGCAGGTGTGTGAAGTGAGACAAGAGAGAAAATTAACCACAACCTCATCGCTGCATATTGCTGTCAAAACGTCCAATTGACATGGACTTAAAATCAAAGGAAGGGATTTCCAAAGAAGGTAGTGGAAACTCACAGCCAGGAAGTCTGGTTTGAGGTGAATGGCCCTGGTCAGGTCTGGAAGGGCAGACTTGGACTTCCCCATAGCCAGGAACACAGCTGCCCTCTTGTAATAAGTTAGGTAGTTCTTAGAGTCCCCCTCTGAGAGAACATACAAGGCATAGTATATATATATATATATAGTAGCATACTTCCCTGACATACGGTAATACAAATTAGTGTTAAGTGTATTAAGGAATCTTTAAAACAGGATTGTGCGCAAGTAATCTATCAACAGCTCCTTAACTTGAAGGCACTGAAGTATGAAGGCTGAGCACAGACAGACACACATGCAGAAAGAAGGCTAAAGACGCTATTGAAAGATGACGGGTAACCTTACCCACGGCAGAGTGGTAGTGGGACAGAGCTTCGGCCAGTTGACCAGCTGCCAACAGCTTACGGCCCATCTCCAAGTGCTGCTCGATTTCTACATGAGTAGCTCCCAAGACCCCTGAAATACAACGCTGTGAGCGACGCCAGTAGACCAATGCAGGGAACATCCCCATTTAACGAACCTAGATAACCTCTCCTGAACCAATTACGTGTGTCGTTAAACAATCACAGAAACCTTTTGCCAGCAACATTAGAATAGCTTTGTAAAACATTCAACAAAGGCTCGCAATGTTGCGATCTTAAGGTAACAGGTAGGCGCAGCTAGACACCTGCTTTCACGATGACAGCCCAAGTAGATACATAGCTAGTGTTCTCTTGAGGGTGTGAAAATATATCATCCCTATCTACATCCAACCACTTCTTATCTCTTTCCTTACCATCCAACTGGAGGTCCAGAATAACACAGAGAAGCGACAAGGAAGACAGGATACTGCTGAGACCTTTCCGCCGGCCGGATTCCATATTCATTCAACTCACACCTGTGAATTCAATATATTTCACGTCTCTGATATGACGTAATTGTGAATAATAACCAAGATGACGGAAACATAGATAGTATTCATTAAGTCTCCATCGTTATCCTTAAATCTTGGCAGCTACGGTAGTATATGTATTGTCCGGTTTGGAATAAATTCCGAGTGAAACTATAACCTGCCGTTTTGAGGTTCCTCTGATTTGTTTGTCAAGTACGTAGAACAATGATTGATTAGTTCGAGTCTACAAAA
This sequence comes from Plecoglossus altivelis, assembly GCA_036571765.1. Taxonomy (NCBI): domain Eukaryota; kingdom Metazoa; phylum Chordata; class Actinopteri; order Osmeriformes; family Plecoglossidae; genus Plecoglossus; species Plecoglossus altivelis. Next base: position 736,479 of record BROE01000023.1, read on the forward strand.
CAAGCAACATTTTAGACTTTCTCTACGTGGCATGACATTGAATATCTTCAGCTGTTAACTTTGAGCTTTCAAAAGGGAAACATCACCCTATCCCATGTTCGCCCCCTCCTTTCAGTTTCATCTGCCCTACATTTCTGTGCAGCGACTGGCTAAAACACATCCGTGTTTGCCTACAAACGTGTTGCGTTCTGATTGGACGAACTATTTTAGCTTTGGGACGACGCGCACTGACGTTTCCACGGAAGAGTAGGCTACGGAATATGATATCAGAATGATCAATGTCCCAACTGCTTTGAACAATTATTTTTGACAAATAGTTTTATTGTGCGGATTTAAAAAAAAAATTCAACCATTCCTCTTATACATCTATACAACTGTACATTCCAAACAAACACAGAAAAAACATACACATGCTATATATCTCCCTATACGACAGTGGGCAAAGTCGGAATATGCTGCTTTTGACCTTCCCCTTTGAAACTCCTAGAAGTTTCGTACATCAACAGATTAACAAATAATATGATTTCATGGTATACATTTGCCCAGGTACAATGGATAGGCGGATAAAATTATATGAGGAAGACTGCTCAATTTATTTGACTAACTCAAGAGACTCAAATACAAATTTTACTATAAAGTATTTTAAACAAAACTATTCACTGTACATTCTCAAATCCAAGTTCTATAAAAATAGTTGACAGGTGCATTGACATAAAGCATGTAGGTTTATATCCCATAGTTGAACAAATGCAATAGGTTAGTGCCCCAGCACAAATTCAAACTTCAAAGAAGCTTCTTCAAGGAGAGCACCTCGAGGCCTCGTGTATTTGGGAAAATGACTTCCATGTGTTTTTTTAGATTGATTTTGATTGTGAGAGATGAAGATGACCCACAAGGTCCTCACACATACGCATTTCTCCCATAAGTGCTGGCAGCTTGACTTCGTGTTGGCGCCGGCCCAGAATACACAGTCCCTCTGGGTTGGTAGGCGTATGGGCTAATATTGATGAGAAGAGGGCAAGAGGAAGACGAATTACACACCAAACATTTATACAATGACCAAACCTTTTGTTATGTTTTTTGGACACGCATAGATGCACATGTGGATGTACGTACAAACACGTGCACATGCACACTGTGCACTCACTGTTTCTCTTCTGTGGACAGTTTGCAGGAGCAGGTGAGGCACACTCCTCCAGCTATGGCGAGCACTGCAGAGCACCAGCCGATGTATAGGGCTTCTCCTATCTCATACCTTTAACGCTCACAAACATATACAGTGATATACACTCACACACACACATTCACCTCGAAGAACATATATGTATTGTGTCTGTACAGCGGAGGGCAGTAGTAAACTACAGTCCTGACCAGATCTCACTCACTTTGTCCCAGGATAGAATGGATCAAAGAAGTTCTGGGTGATGTTGAAGGCGTACCATGACACGGATATCATTGTGCAAATGCCTTTTTGAGAGAATGAGAGAGGAATTCATCATCCTCAACCCAGAGCCTTATCAATGTGGCCAATATTTATTTAGTGTTGTTATCTCATCAAATATTGAAATTCAGTTATTCAGAGTTTTACCTTGAAGTAGAAAGAATACACCTCCAATACCGGCAATTCTTCCCTTGAGAACAGGATTATCTTCTGCAGCCTTACAACACTGGATTCCTACCATGGCCGCCAGAAGGCCAATTGTCCCACAGACAATTGCAGCAATCATCAGGGCTCGAGATGCCTGGATATAACCTGACAAGACCATTAAAAGGAACACAATCAACAGTCTATAAAAGCTTACACATAACCTTTTGGCTATTAGAAGCCGTTACTCAAACTCCAACCACAAAATTGTTGATGAAGTTGATGAATAATCATGATTTATTTATTGATCAAACTACAAATTAGTGTTAAACAATTCCCAAACAATTTTCATAACACACTGCAGGCGTAAGACTAACAATAACAATTTGCTTATAGGGCTACAGGGAAAGTCAGCTGTATTTTCTTGGTTTCATGTGGCATACCATTCAAGGCAAGCAGAGACGGAAACTCGCGACAGTTGTGGACTCCTGTGGAGTCTGTGGCACAGGACATCCATAAATTCTCGTAGATGGTGGAGGTGGTGATGACGTTCCCATCCACAGTGGAGACCTTCCAATAACGGTTGGTTAGACATACCCCAACCATCACCCAACCTAAAAAACCCAGAAGCATAGCTACCACTTCCACAATAGGATCCATTCTTCCTCCTCGGGATTTCGTTTCTCAGAATTAAAAAGATACAATTTATATATCCTCCGATTACAAATAATTCTGCAGTGTAAGTACCAGATTGTAAAATTAATAAATCTGAGCATCCACGTTTGAAGACTGGCAAATTCCCCTGCTGTTACAATTGTCTGGTTGCCAGTGAAAGACTGTGTTCCCAGGTATGCTAAATGATCAATCATACTCGTCCCCTTTCTCTTTCTCCACCCCTTTCCCTCTTTTTCTCTCTCTTTTGCATTTTACACCCTGAGACTGAACAGGTGTTTATCAGCAGAGTCCAATGGTCACCTCATGCCCTGCATCATTTATTGCCGTTAATTGTTTTCTTTCATGTCAGTTAGACAAATCATTTACTGTGCATTTTCTAAATAAAAGATGAATGCTTGTGATTGGTAAAGCGCACGTAATAATATCCTTCATTTTTTATTGGTGCCTTTCAATGTGTTCAAGCCTCCTGTACAGCATACACATATGTTTAAAACACAAACATCAAACACAAATCAAACATAAAGATCAGTAAAAGCATAAAAAAAATACTGGGTACTAGAATACAACTGGCAGCGTTTACTATTCAACAGTGAAGGGTTCTTTAATTGCATTTTCAAGTTAGCAACAAGATCTTATCACGAACATGATAATGAACAGGAAGCTAGTGAAGTTAATATAGAAAATATCCTTTATAGTCCGAAAAACGTGGATGTGAAAAAATCCTTTAACTTCACATCTGACTTAATCTATGATTAAAAAAAGATCCTGAACAGACTCATAGTTTTGGACCCATACAGTACACAAGGGGGAGGGGTGGATGGTCCAACCAAATTGCTGTTTTCATGATGTACCACAGTCTGTAAGGCTTGACATGATTTTCAGGAATAAATATCAGTTAGGCTGATCGATACATTATTGTTCAAAGTGTTCAAATTCCAAGTATAAGATGTTATAATATTCAAAGCAGAAAAGATTGAACCACAATGGCCTATCACTAAAACAGCCCATCCATGTGTCAACAGAAAGACATCCCAAACAAGTCAGGTCCCAACGAAATGCTTTCATATGTCAGTGTGACTGACCACAGAGCATTTCTGGCACGCTTTAATAATAAAACATGATGCTTAACCTGAATTGTTCATGAGGTTCTGAAATGTTGGCATTGGAGATTTTGAAATCGCTGAACCCATTTGTGTTGGGGTCAAGAGGAGGCCCTTCCAATCGATCTAGTGCAGAAAGGATGAATCGATAAATCTTAAGCGACAGGTGCTGCACCCTTTTAGGCTCATTGTTTTTGCAAGGAAGTGTGGGGCGGATCTTTTACGGTAAGTAGGTCAAACCATTATGAAGGGTGCTGGCCTTAGATGAGAACAAAAGCTCCCCAAACATAAAAAGTACAATGTGTTATATTAAAAGAATAATTGTTTATTATTGACACACAGTGTAGAGAGTATGTCCATCTTTATGGCAATGTTTTGGTTTAGTAGTTAAGAAGAAAATCATATTTATACAGTCAGGTTTATATATATACCTTGAACTTTTATGAGAAGCAAGCAACACTGGTTGTTTGGCACCTGACTACCTTCGAAACTAAGGATCGATCCTGCCCTGCAATAAACATTATATTTTATGACTGACCTGTTTGCAAAAGACCATTTTACAGCTTTCTGGGACAGTTACTTTGAGCTTTTGTGTTGGGACTGAACATGATTAGTCTTTTAACGAGAAAAACAAAAGTGTACATGGTTTTACATGACACATATATAAGTGAAACAGACCACCAATCTCTCAAGGTAAAGTACATGTATACATTGAGAGGTGATTGTTAAAGCAGCACCCCAGTGCTAGATGGACTTTACCTATTTCCTTATAGTGACTTGGGCTGCCGTATATGCTGAACCTTAGAGGATAAACTATATCCCTAGCCTGTATGTTAAATGTTTTGTCAGTGTAATAACTGAAACACGTTTCATATAGTTTAAACTCTAAACAATGGATTAGTCATGAAGCCTGCAGTAAATATTTAATAGTTCCACAATTATGTAATTGTAAAAAGACTGCATCCTTATGGCTTACAAAATCCAACCCCATTAGGTTCTGATCAACTGAATGAGCTAAATGTTGTCTCACAATCAAGCGGATTGTAGATTTACTCTTGCTTAGTTATCTATCTGACGTCAATGGGGGTCACTGTGTTGTAAAGCATAACATATATATCTATCTGTCTATCTAATTCTTTTGGTGTTGTTTACAGAATATGTTCATGGAATTGTGGCAAATTGTGCTTGTCTGAGTCAGAATGTATCTTGTGAAACAGGAACTTTCACTTGAGGCCCTAAACTCCAACAAATTCAAGTAGTTTTTTGTGACAAATGCTTTGTCAAGAGGAGTTTCGGTCAAGTCAGATAGTTAATGTGTAACATCCCTCTTAACTGATAAGACCACATTAATAATGTCAGCCATAATGTTTCTGTCGTAAAACCATCATGTGTAACTCACTCAAGCCCTGTTTCAATACAAATGCAATGCAAGGAAGAATAGAGAAAAAAAGACATTCATAGAGACACTCATAGAGTATTCAAACAGAGCCATACTGAAATCATACAGGGGTTTAAAAAAATCCCGAAGACTCAGGCAAGTTTGTTCTAAAACGTTATAAGACCACATAGTGCAGATCAGGACTCCAACACAAACATGTTTCTGAACTTGTACATAATACGGATATATACAGCACACCAAAATATTCCCTGGGCAAGATAACATGAAATACAATGGTCAAGTTGGGTAAGGTGGGTACCTACTGACAGGATTGAGGAAATATCAATAGAAGCTATTCTTCCAGGGTGTCTTTGATGATTATAGATTGTTCACTCCAACGGACAAGTGGGAAACTTCTATGACTCAGTTATTTAGTCTGTCCTTGAAATTACCAGAAAGTCATCATTTACCACTACCTTCAAAAAATAACAATGTTGTTCTGTTATACAAGTGCACTTTTGAGACATTGGATTAAATGTGTGGCTGTGTGTATATACAGTATATATATACACACAATATATACATACACACATGTATATCTATTAATCTATAATCAATTCAACAAGAAATTTCTTGTAGTGAGCACATTTTTATTGACAACCCAAACCAATACCACTATTTACGGTTAGAAAATGGGATGTTCCAAATCTTGATGGTTAGTTCTATCAGGTGAGAGTTTGTTCTGCATTTATAAGAAAAAAGGTCAACATTAGCCAGGGAAATAATAATCATAGACCACCCCAACATTCAAGGCAGTGTTGTGCAGATTTAAGCAGAGCAATTTCATATCATCATTGCCCAAAACTAACCCCTTTCCAAATTATGCCCTCAGGACAAAACAGTTCAACCAAAACCTTGGCAAAATACCTCATAAATGTAAACATATATACAACAGTAACTGCTGACTTTGAATAAATTCATTAAACATACAACAAATACCTCTGAACCTATAACACTTCCCTAAAATCCTATTCTCTGTATCAAAAGAAATGAAACAGGCCGTGACAATATCCCACATACTACCATGCCAACAGAAAAGTGAATGCACAGGTGCATGCTGGAAAGTGTGAAAGATCATTAATTAAGCAGAGACACATTGATATTTTATTTACAAGTACAATATGAATACATCAGTAATGTCAAAATTTACTTTAAATCTAAACTTCCATTAAAATATAAAAAGGTCATCTTTGAAAAACCCTTATAGTTTGAATGCCATTATCAGAACGTAGTCAAAAACATTATTCCCAAAGTATATATTAATTTTCAGTGCCAAGGGGTTTCCTTGGAATTCAGTATAACCAGCCACTTCAAACTGCGGTTTGAGTTGGTTAAATCAAGTCAGAGAATGAGTCTATCTTGAATGGGTGTATTAGAACTGCCCTGGTTCTCCGTCGCTCCTTGTTAGGACTTGGCACCCTTGGACACAGCCAATCCGATGAGGCCTGCTAATCCCGCCACCCCAAGGCCAATGCCCCCAACGATTGCCATGCCAACCAGGCCATCTGAGTGAAAACAAAGCATTTCAGTCATCAAACATTTATTATTCCTTTGGCTGTATACTGCAAAATCCACCTAAATGAAATGGCAAGGTGCCTAGATAACCCTCACTTTGCCTATTGAGTGACTTATAGAACATTTGGGATATAAATAATATATAAATAACATATAAATATGTTATGTCTGCAAAAAAATTCTGACATACCAATTCATAGGGAATAAATTATAGCTGCAAAAACATTTTAGCGCTCTGTCAATCTCGTTCTCATTTAACTTGATAAAAGGTCTTGGTGAAGATTGCCATGAAGGTATAGGAACAGTTTAAAAAAACATTGTGTTCTCTTCGGGGCCCAAAATGACCTGAAGCTAGGTTTGATACACGCACACGCACACACAGATTGTATGTGCTTGATTGAACTCAGACAAAACTAAATCTTCCTGATTAATGTGCAGCACAGTCATTTTCAGCCCTCTCCTCACCTTTCTTCAGGGCCTTGTCTATAAGCTTTTCCAGCTCTATAGCCTGCTTGTTACCAGGTTCATTCTTTAGAAGAGTTCGGATGTACTTCAGAGCCTTCTCATACTCCTGAGGTGGACAGAGGGAAATGGAACAACACGAAGCAGAAAGAAAGAACATGTTATAAGATCGCAACATTTCCACCACAAACAGACTAAATCAAGGGGCTACAATCAAGAGCGTCTGCAGGACTGAGACAGAAGGCCACCGTCTCAAAAGGTTCACACAAGGATCTTCACCTTCAGTCTATAGTTGGCAACAGCTAGGTAGAACAAGAAGTCTCTGGAGTCATCCTTCGATCCCTTTTGAACCAGCTCTGTAAATGAAGCAACATATAGCAATTAAGCCTCCTTTCAAACACAGATTAGCAGGTTACACATTGCAATAGAAGCCTATCTGAAAGTAACCATGATGGGTCTTAAAAATGTGATGCATTCATCTTACTCCATGAAAGACTCGAATCCAAGGCCACAGAACACCCCATTTCTTCCACACAAATATTTCATTCCTAAATGGCTATTTATAGTATGGAAAACTGATTTTGGCTAAAGTGACAGTCAAGAGAATTGTGTTGATGTCACTCAAGTGGTGTAAGAGACCACAGTAAAAGGGACCTGCATTGGATCTCTCATCATACTGGCTTTAGGTATCGCAGGAGCCTGATTATTCTGTTTAGGATTCGAGAACACTGACCCTCCAGCAGCACGATTCCTTTCTTGATGTCAGCCGAGTACTTGCTTCGTATCAGACACCAGGCATACTCAAACTTTGTGTCTCTGGACATCGAGCCTTTCACCAGCTCACTGTTGTACTTCTTCTCGAATTTCTGAGATTAAAAAGGAGCTGAATGTGAGGATTTACTACGATTCTGATTGAGACAGGGATGACACACTGTTTCACTATATAGAGTAGCAGTATACTTTACTGTAATTACGTAGTTTACCAGTATAAAATGCTATCTTATAGCATAACATATGAACATCATACACCGTTTATGTATTCTTGAATTATAATATTGATTATTATAGCTACAACTCAAATAAGTTTGAACACAATCAAACTAATCATGTGTCGTTTATATTAGTTAATGTAGTAAGGCATTACATTACGTCAGCTAGCTAAACCAGATAGCCTAGCCTAGACTAAAAATCGTAATCTTTTTGAACATAATATTAAGGTGTGAATATCCTTATTTTCATCCCTATATTTATTCCTATTATGTTCAATCAGAATATACTTCCTTTTATCAAACGGAAGACTTGACAATAATATACACTTACCAAAAGGTCCTCCGGGGCTACCAGATCACTCACAACAGCCTCCATGTTTCCGGAAATTTAACAGTGATCCACCCACTTTGTTGACGAAATATCGTTAATACCCAATCATGGACAAGGCTACACAGCCGGTTTACGATTTTAACACATCATGTAATTGTGACGTGTCAGTCAGATATAAATATTTTATTAATTATTTGAAACCGACAATATTATTCAGTTTTCTTTTTCAAAAAAATGATCTTACATACAAACAAAAATTGATCCATGTTGATATAAGTAATTTGACTGAGATAAATGTATCTTTCATAAGGAACACCAGCTCTCTAGTTGTGTTCAAATATGATGGTCAACTACAAACTATAATGGTAGCTTTACGTTTGAAAAGTCTCATCTAGCAAAGCTATCATTTCTGAGTCAGTTCTTAGCTACGTGAGCTGGGGAAAAAGCAAGGGGTAACAGTTCTTTGAGGGTTGTTTCTTTGTAAGATCCATCTGGCTTTGTCAAGTAGATAACCCAATTTGTTCCAAACTGTGCGTGCGTGCATGCATGCGTGCGTCCGTGCGTGTGTGTGTGTGTGTGTGTGTGTGTGTGTGTGTGTGAGAGAGAGAGAGAGAGAGAGAGAGAGAGAGAGAGAGAGAGTTATAAGGCATGACAATTACAATTTATGCAGCCCTTTAGGCCTAACTACAAGCTGTTTGAATAAATATGAAAACTTTTACGTTACAATACGTTATTTCGACCGTTTTAAACGAGAGAGCTATAGGCAAGTGGTTATCAGTCCTGAGTACAAGTGTAGTTTTGAACGTTGACCTCACCTCCAAAAGAACCTGTCGACATGCTCCACACGGCCCAACGAAACTATCTTTGACGTCGCTATAGAGAGAGAGACAGAGACAGAGACAGAGACAGAGACAGAGAGAGAGAGAGAGAGAGAGAGAGAGAGAGAGAGAGAGAGACGGTGAAAGCGAGGAAGAGGGAGGTAGTAAAATGAGAAACTTATAAAATTAGAGGAAATGTTTCATGATCATTTACGCTAAACGTTTTTTTTGTTCTTAAATGTCATCTTACCATGTAACCGCAATGGCTGTGAATTGTCTGTGTCCCTCTACTATTGCTCTTTGTATAGCAGTTCTTTCTGCGCACACTGTGAGCCCATAGGAGGCATTTTCTACATTACAACCTGTCACAATACAGATGAAGAACAGTGTTTACTTTGTTTTGTTGTTACTTTACTTTGTTTTCATACTATAACTCGGAAGCCACATATTACCTGTTACTATTGCGCCGTCTACCGTCAATATTGCAGCACCGACAGGGAACCTACTGTAAGGACAATACGCCATGTCCCGAGCTTGCAAGCATTTGGAAACCAGCTCTCGGATTTTAGCGTCGTCTGTTTAACGGGATTTAGCAAATGCAAGGAAGGAAAGAAATGGTCACAAAACTGCAGGCGTGAAGATACATCTTAGATAACCATCTTAACATTTCATATTTGGCATGGGTTATGGTAAAGGAGAAAGTGCATTATTCTATCCTATACCGGCTTGAATGTAAGATTTTTTTGACTTGCCTGCCATATGGTTCGTAAATTTAATCCGGGAGTGGAACGTCAACGATGCGAATTGAGAGGCCTTTGAATAATTAATTTTTTACAGACTGGAAACACGTTCGGATTCACTTTTGTTAGCTGTGTCCTCTTTGTTTGAAGGGATCGTATCGCTTGTGCAACGTTAACTTTCCAACCATTGGGTAACTGGAAGAGCACGTCATTTTCTGAGGATTCACCGTAAACTAATAGCTACTACGTGTAACAACAAATGCAGCATATCTTTTTTATTTATTAGAAAAACACATTTCAGAGGGAGTACAATGTCTTCATGGCAGGCAGATGTATGTGGCGAGGATCATAAGTCCATAGAAATGTTAAATATTCTAAAAACGGTCTTAATACATTGGCCACATATGGACTAAACGAATACAATCTTTAAAACAAGTTAGTAGCATGACAAGACGAATATGGGACAGGACCAGGTCGAAGATAGACCCCCTCATTTTACTCTTTTCTACATTTCCATGTCAGTTTTTCTGTTTGGCTGTGAAGACCTGTCCAACAGCACACAACAGAAGAGACCTTTGCCACAGCTGACAATAAACACCAGAAATGTGATGGTTTTCCACAATGCGTTCCAAAATGCAAAGGTGTACAAGATTCTGTAACAATACAGCACATCCTCCTTTGTTGGGTTGTAGTTGGTTGCCGTTTGTTGTGTAGTTATAGAAAACAGTACCTGCAGAAATTACTTTGAACATAATTGCAATCGACTTAGATAAGAAGAAAAATCCTAAATACATTTACAATACAGTAACAACAGTACAGTAATAGTAGTTAATATCCAGTTCTGCCTGTCACTATGAATTATTAATAGCAGGTAAAAAAATAGGTTGCTGCAGGATGTCATTTTTGTCTACAAATTCTATGTATGAAAAGACATGTTCGGTGGCAATCAGAATGTTCAGAATAACAATAATCACAGTGAAGGGGGAAAGGGCTACAACATAACATACAAAAGGAGTTGAAAAGCACAACAGTAAAAACAATAGTTGATACATACCCACATAAAAATACAAGCATAATATACCACATCATGTTACACACAGTCTCCTGTATCTGTAGTCACAAAGGGTTGATAATTTGTTCACATGTGCTTGGGAGGATAGGAGGATATTTGTCCTTTAGACAAAAATGTCAGGTAAGTCAGGGACCAGGACTTCTATCCAGAAGCGACCCTCCGAAGCAGTTGGTGTCCCCTTATCCATGACAGTTCAAGACAGCTGGACGTCTTGTTCACAGATAGTGACAAGAAGGAAATCTCCCGTTTATGCTAAAGAATATCTGGTCTGGAACTACAGAGTAACCTTCAAGCCTTCCCCCTCGGTTTCATAAGTTTTTTGGTTTGAGGGAAACAAACGGTGTCCCCTGAAGGCCAGTCTCACACAGGCATAGAGTAGAAGGTATCCCGCGCAAAGAAGAATTAGGCCCACAGCCACCCAGCTGAGGTTGACGAACCAGAAGGTAAACATGTACACAGTTTGATGGCAGTATTGTTCCCCACTGGCTGGGTTGTAGTTGGGATCATTTATAGAATAGACCCACACAGCCCCTAAACACACAGAAAGAGGAGGTCGGATTGTCATATTCTGCTTGCATGTGATTAATTGTTACTGCAACACAACACAAAACTGTATGTACTTTTTATATTAATGTAGGAGTGGCAACCCATGCTGTAGCTTCTTGGAGTATCGATTCTATATTCTGTGATTTTCGTACGGATCATAATCCAAGGATTGCACACACAAACACACACACTTCTACATGCGATAGCACCCTATTTTGTTGTACAATGTACAGTGAAAAAGATATTCATTAATTTATTCATGGGTACCTGAGATGAACCAGCAGAAGTTGAAGATAACAACGAGGCAGAGACACACCGAGCACACAAAGCGAAGCAAACTCTCGTCCGTCATTGCGGTCCTGATATAGATCAGTAACAGGGAGGCCAAAGATGACACGCCAGTCACTATTAGGTAGATAGGGATGTAGGGCTGCCGGGGACAGCTGTTCAGGTGCATGGCCCCTAGCAGTCATGGATTGTGGGAGATGAGTAGTTTGTAGGTCACACAGAATATGAGGCAGAAGAAAAATGCTAATCATTTGTTAGCTTTGTTAATAACGTAATTGTGTCTCTTTATTTAGCCTCGCTATCTCATCAGCCTGACAGAGCACTTTCACTCAATTTGCCTTGATTTGTTACATTTACTTGAATACAGTGTGATAGTACAAACTTGAATGTGCAGTACATACCTAATCCTAGAGCTGCTATCAAAATCATCCAAAGGATAATAGTCCCCACGACTGTGGCGAGAAAAGGTGAAAGGACAAGCGGAAAGGAGAGTGAGTTAAAGAGATGCTTTGACCACAGAAAAGATACTGCACATTATTTACTTTAAAATGTCAGAAAAATATGTAGTATTTCATAATCAAAACATATTATTTATAACATAAGAAGTGAATTACCTACGAATGAGACCACTACTGCAGTAAATTCAGGACTGTTGGTACGAACCATGTTTATTACAGGCTAATGCAAAGAAGAAGAAAATAATTACTTAAAAAAATATACATATGATTAGAGTTAAATGTGAACACATCAGATAATCCAGAACCTAATAACACAAAGCAGAACAAAAATGTATTAAATACAGTTTGCCTGTCTTGCACATGTCAAGAAAGATTCTACATGAATGTTAGCGTCTACTGAATAATGTGTTGACATTTAGTATTTGTGCAGCCACAAAATATTTATCAGAAATCAACCTGCACTGTTGTTGAGACAGGATATGTTGACATTTCCCTTACGTCTGAATTACTTCGAAACTGTACTCAAGGGATGTCTATTCCAAATGTCTGCATGTATGCTGATCACAACTGAACACTATTGATGTAGGGCATTTCAAAAGCCTTTCTGACACACAAGGATGTCTCACAGAATGTGTGGCAGGGATTAATAGCACCATCATTGTCCTGATGTTCTTCAACTCTGCGTTACAACACTTTATGATCCAAGTATTACATAAAAAATATAGGTTCCAATGTGTCTGAAATGGTACCAAAACAAAAAGCAAGGTTTTAGTTGTACTATGCTTTTTTCTGGAGACCACCTAATCTTAATGTCAACAGTACTAGTGTCATTCCAAAGCCTAACCCTACCCATGTCACACCGAACCCTTAACATAATTTTCTAATTTGCCCAATGACTGGTATACTACTTTACAACTATAAATAGAAATTACAGAAACTGTCAACTATTAAAATGTACAGGTGTCAAAATACAGGTGTCATGTACCGGTGTCAAAATATTGTGTTTTTATTATAGATCATATGATGCATATAAAATAGAGTTCTTAACTCTCAGATTTGACTCAAAACCAAATGCAGTTTGAAACAACAGAAAAATTATATTAAATTGAAGTTTGAAATGTAGACCATATTTCTATGGATAAATGTGCTTTACACGAGAATCCACCAGTTTAATACAACAGTACAATATATCCAGCACAACCAATTATAATTCAGATAACAACTGAGAGGATTCTGACATTTCCTGTGAGTGATTCAAATTGAAAGGGGATTTGTTAAGTTCCAAATTTGGTATCTGATCCAAGTCTTTTGCCAACATGACAATGATTTTTTTTTAAATGTAATAAATGCTCTTACCTTCAATTAGTATGGTCCAATCTCGAAAAATAGTGTCTCTTGCCTGTCAATAAAGATTTAGGTACCTTGACGATGGAAGGTTTCACAACGAATTACACACATTACACATATTACAACACAGGAGTAAAAGGAAGTGGGCAAGTTTGAAATGTCTTCACTGATGTATTTATTAACTGTGGTTGAAAGCAAGGTTTGAAAACCATATATATAAAAAACATTTGTGTTCTGTCTCTTCCACTGACAAAAAAAGAAAGATCGTCCGTGGTTGTCAGAAAATTTAATACCTCACGCTTCACTTTAAGAACTCACTCAAGTTCCTCTAACAAACATATATTTCACCTTAGTGTAAGTCTATCTGGTTTGTGGTTAATGTAAGGTTGACATAAATAGAACCACTTCTTGTCATCTTTATTGTTATTTATATTCTCCGCATGTTTATACTGTCTCTTTACTTTGTATAATGTTTATGACAGTTATGCCTTTACTTTGTTTTTGGTCTCCCCTGTTGCCTCTGTTTTTTCCTGAGTTTTTTAAATTTTTATTAATACATAAAAATCTAAACTGATCTTGACAATAGGATAGTCTCTTTTTCTACCATGTCAAGTTCAGACAAATAACCACTAACTAATAATCTCGTTTTTCAATATATTTTTTTACCCAGACTTTCCTGAAAAAGCGTTGAAGGCATACTTCTCTGGCAACGCTTATCGAAACTGGCCTTGGGTCTCACCATCACGATTTACTTTGTGCTTGTGTAATCAATTGCTGTATTCAATTTAATTCAGCGCCGGCGGTGCCAACAGTCGCCCGCGGTGTTGCTTCAAGTCGAGTGCACCTAATGAAAGCGCGGTTTGTGGGTGGGACAAGTGTTTTACACCGATTTGTCCAATGAAACAGCCCATTCAACAGGAAATCGTCGGCAGTTGGGTCTGCAGGTTCTACAGGCATTGCGATTCACCAATCTCACACTGACCTTTGGATGAGACGATTTCCTGTATTAGCATCAGATTTCAGAGGTAGTCGAGGTGGTAAGGTAAGACAATTCAGCATGAAAATTGATACTTTGAGGCGTTTATTCGCCGAATAATTGGCCAATGCGATTCATTATATCACGTAATATTTCAGTGTTTTACCGGTATTGAATAATGTACTTTAATGAATGAGGATTGTTAGCCCAAGTTAATGCTAGCTAACATTAGCTCGTCACTTAAAGCTGGCTAACAGTGTTAGCTAGCTAGTTATAAGCAATGTTGTCAGTCAAGCGGAAGTGTTTACCCACTTATTATAAACGGACAACTAACGCTACCTTTGCGTGTACTCCCCTTAACACGTTTAAAATGAATGCATTTAGCTTTTCTACGATTATAGAACACGCGATATACTTTATTATCGTTGGAAGCCAGATATGGTTTTCAGTTCATGTTTCAAGTCTGCTGGCCAACTATTTTCTGTCGATGATACAAGACATTTATTCACAAACTCCCAATGAGTCATGCAGCTAAATAAATTCATTTTCTTTCCGTGTTGATCTTATTGGTCCTTCCTAAATTAGGCTCTATAAACATGGTGAAGATATTCATTGGGAATCTTGCTCAGGAAGCAGACAAGGAGGAAATTCAGGCTCTCTTTGCACAATATGGCACAGTGACTGAATGTGCCAAGTACAAGAACTATGCCTTTGTCCACATGGATGACCGTAAGTCTGCCACCAAAGCCATACGCACCCTGCACCTTCACAAACTGCACGGTCGACCAATAAATGTGGAGCCAAGTCGAGGAAAGAACCAGGCCCCAGTCAAACTTCATGTGGCAAATGTAGAGAAAGGCTTTGACGACGAGCTCCGCGCGCTGTTCGAAGAGTACGGCACGGTCACAGAGTGCGCTATCGTCAAAAACTTTGCATTTGTCCACATGTCCAACTCAGACGAAGCGATGGATGCCATAAAGGGCTTGGACAATGCTGAATTTCAGGGTAAGTAAATGCCCTCATCTGTGTGGGACCCCTCTTTGTTCAGTTGAGCCAGTGTAGATAACGCCGGTCTTCCTTCCTAGGCAAACGGATTCACGTACAGATATCAAAAAGTCGCCCCCGAGGCGAAGAAGAAGACTACCCACCTCCTCCAGAAAGAGCAGGTTACTGGCCCCTCCATTACCCAGGGGAGAGGCCTGAGCCCCCATACAGAGGCCGCCTAGGCTACCCAGCACCTCCTCCCCCACCGCCCCCCCCCCTTAGACGACCCCTATATCCAGAGCGAGCCTACGAGCGAGAGAGAGATGGAGGTTACGGGGTGGTGGATTACTATGAAAAGTACCGGGCTCGCCCCTACGGCCTTGCGTCCTACGAAGATAGGCGCATGGGGTCCATCCCACCCCCACCACCTCCCGCCTCCGCCCTGGTCAGGGAGCGCCTCGCCGCATCCTCTCCCCTCGACCCGTACGAGCGGCGTCCCATCCCCCCTCCCCCACCATCCTCGTACTACGCCCGGGACCGCAGTCCTATCAGGAGAACCCTTCCTCCGCCCGTGTCCTCAGCTGGTAATGGCTACACGTATGAGCGCTCCCGGCTCTCCCCGGCACCGATGTATGGCCCTCCTCGTCCCAGGGACCCCTACGCGGACAGGGTGCCTCCGCCTCCACCCCGCTACTCCTACTAGACTGACTTATGGGTGTTTGTGTCATTCAAGGTAAGACGCAAACAGCAGGGTAGGATGACAACCCATAGTTAGTTGGTTCATTTAGCACTAATGTGCCCATCAGACAGGTTCAGAGGCAGAAATGGCTGGTTAAGGTTCCAGCGAGGAACAACAAAATGAGTCTTTGCTTCCAAATTATCCTCAGGCTTTGTAGATTTACCAAATCTGCTTCAGCTCAGAGCTAAATGAACAAATCTTGAGTGAGAAAGGCCGTAACGAATGCTGGACATTTTGCTGTAACACTTGCGCGAGGAAAATGCGCTTGACTTGTGTGATTTGCTTTTCTTTCCAGGTTTAGAATATCTGGCAAGATCGTCGTTGTCTCCTGATGCACGTGGCGCTATACCTCTTCTCTCGTCAGTGGCGGATTGCGTTGCGCTCGCCTGAGACTTACTGGAAGATACTGTATTGCTTAAACCGTACTTAAAAAAACAACAACAACAACAAAAAAAACGCTTTTGTCTTCGGTTTCGTCCTTTTGCTTTAACTGGTTTGCCTTCTTGTTCTTCTTTTTCTTGTTCAGATTCTTTAACTGTTTGGACTTTAGGGTAATGGCTGATGTAAAGACCATTTTTAATTTGAGAATACTGTTAACGACCATAAAATACAATGGCTTTCCTAATTTCCCTTTAAATTGGGTCAAACTTATTCCGCTGTGAGATGTACAAGATCGTTAAACAGTGTGTAGTATGATATACAAAATGGGGAAACGAAAAATTGCGTTAGAGAAATACTACACACAATGACTTGTGTAATCTATCTAACTGTTAGTGGTGTAGTAGCGTTTTGATTAGTCGCAACTTGATAGTGGACGGTGTCTGCCGATATTTAAGATTTGCGCCGCATTGTTAGCACAGCTATTAAACCAAACCAGCAGTGTGATTTCATTTTGTCAAATTGTGTTAAATAATCTTGCGCAAATAGATACCTTAAAGCGTTTATGTATGATTTTCTTTTCTTTACATATTGCTTTTGATTTTCACATTTTTAATAAACAGATCTGATCTGAATCGACGTTTTAACTCTCAAATCTTTCTACGGTAGTTTTGACCTTAGCTGGCGGAACCAGAATTGTCAAGAGCTGCAGCGCAATAACAGACCGACAGTTCCACTGTCAGAAAAAAATATCTGAAATATAATTCATCTCTAACAATTGATAAATTATTCTTCACAAGAACTGTAGTGGCCATTAAGATCAAATCCCTCTGGCGTACTCTGACATAAATCGATAACTTGCAGTCCCTATTAGATTCACACCACATACTAGTCAGTCTTCCCATTCCATTATTGATTGATTTCAAGTATATCACCCGACCTAATCATGACCTGTCTTTCTTATATTTTTTCTGAAACTGAACCTTGGTATATTTAGCACTTTC
The DNA here is from genome assembly GCA_036571765.1 of Plecoglossus altivelis. Taxonomy (NCBI): domain Eukaryota; kingdom Metazoa; phylum Chordata; class Actinopteri; order Osmeriformes; family Plecoglossidae; genus Plecoglossus; species Plecoglossus altivelis. Next base: position 753,924 of record BROE01000023.1, read on the forward strand.
ACTTTTTATAGGTTGTTAGAACCGCGATCTGTGGATAGGTGTCGTTGAAACCACGCTGGAGACGGGAGCGCAGTGGTAAGTGTCAGACAGTTGAACGTCAAGTCAAACACATGCGAAAACAACATTCATGTGTTGACATTTAAAAAAATAAATGTTTATGTCACAATCTAGCTGGGGTAGTCTCAACAGATGCCAGTCGTAGTGAATTTACGATGTCATTGTTCCTCAGGAAACTGGCCATTGCAGTACGTTGATGAAGACAGGCCTAGATATTGTATCAGACATGAACCAAGGTATCTTCTTTTAAATCGTTGTTACTTTAACTTGATTTTGATGAAAGGTTTCCTGCAAATATGTATTTGGTTGCAAGATGACAGTATCTGGCAATGGCCTGAAATGTATTTGTTCTGCAGCCATTTGTATTCCTATATATTGCTTACACTTAAATTTAAAAAATGCATTTGTTTTTTTGTAGGAGGAGATGCAACAGTCTATGATGCTGAAATGACTGCTGACCAAGCGTTTTGTTCTCTGAAGTCAAGTACTACCACTAATTGGAAACCTACTATACAGTTTAGTATACCAGAAACAGCTTTCATATGACCATTGCATATTAGGGTTCATACAGTTTGCCAAAGATGTCAAGATGAAAAGTGTTTCACTGTATGGCTCCTGGAAAGCTTTTCTGGTTATTCGGACCCACAACTGTACACTGAAAAAATGCATCAACTGCAAAGACAATGGTACAGGAAAAAGGGCTATGCAAATATTTTAAACACATTTGATTAGATATGCAGTAGCACATGTTAATAAAAAAATGTCTTTGCGTTTTACCCGTAGTGCATAATATGGGAATCACAGCTGCAGTATCTACTAAAGAGTAATAAAACAAATGTGGTTTGGGATATAGATAATATTTCCATACTTAACTGACATGGTGTCTATGACTGCAATTCACTTGATAATTGCACATGTAACTTTTTTCCTATATCATCTGAAGAAATGGTAATGAAAATAACTTCAACTAAATGAATTTTCTAATAAAAAATATTTACTTCATTTAAGATCAGTGGCTGAATTATTTTGAATATCCAAATGAATGACGGTCTTCAATTGCATATTGGTTATTATGTCTGGATTATTATAATTACAGTAGATGAATGTCAATTCAAAATAGTGAATTCAGAAAGTCCTCAAAAATGCATAACCGATATTACAGGGCAAAATTATTTTTAAGATCAACAGAACCACACATCAGTATAAAGTTGTCTTACTATATCATTTCATAAGGAACAGCAATGTCAGAATTAAATTTATTTAGGCCTACAATAGATTAAAATAAACAGAATTAAGTGGGGCTGTCTGGCCACCAAGTGTTCGGGTTGCCAACAAGGGTCTGGCCTGATGTCATAAGTGTGCCAGGACCTGTCCGTCTCCAGACCGACCTCTATTCTTGACATTCCTAAAGTAGATACGAAGCATGACAGCATGCAAAACAGATTCTGACTTCCAACAAGTGCCCTGTCTGAGGTCATAACTGCATTAGATTGCCAGAGCGTGTCTGTCGCTATGCCAATCGTACATTCCTGAGATAGCAACACAAGCTGGCTGACATACAGAATAACCCCCGTTGTTGATACTGACTTGGTTTTGGCCTAAAGACTTCTCTTTTGGGTTACTTGGCTAGTAAACAAACCCAAATTGTGCAAATCCACTTCCAGACTAGCCTAGGATTTTAACCACCTTCAAAACCTGTCTGACAGGTTACACAGCCCAGTGTCACTGACCCCAGTCTAAATAGTTAACAGGCTGTTTTCCATGCCTAAAACATGCTTGTGAAAACCTTTCTGTTGAGTTGCAGATATTGGGTGACATCTTAGAAACCTTTAAAGCCAAGAAGGCTTGGAACATGTCATGGGAGAAGTCCAGCCACCTGTAGATGAGGTCGCTTCTCAGCCCAAATAGTCAGAGATGGCTGGCTGAGTGAGAACCTGAGGTATCAAGAGAAGATTGAAAAAACACACATCTCCGTCTTCATCAGTCTGGAATTGATGACATGCTATGAAGTTCTGTTGGTTTATGATTGACTTAATTAGGATTAGGGGTTAGAAAAGGATCTGGGAATAGTGTTCTATGAGGTACTAACCATGCGATTGGGTTTAACATGAAACTAGGAAATGTGATCAGTTATTTGGCAGTTATTTGGTTTCCAGGTAACTCGATCTGAGAAAAGATGGGCCAGCCTTTGTCTTTTCTCAAAAGTAAAGAAACGGGTCAAACAGCAAAATGAATAATATTAGTTTAATGTTAGAAGGCATACAAAATGGTTACATAAAAAGTAGAAATGTTACATCTTTTAAAAAACCTTTTGAATATATCACGTGAACATCAATGAACTATGATTCACTAGCCTAAACAAGTGCTGGTGATTTTAAAAAGGTGGTTATAGATTCATGCAATCCATTAGGTTGGAAATAATTATTATAAAGACACTTGTGACTGACAAAAATCTTTAAAGTAGTACATAATGCAGGACTGTATGATTCTCAGTATACATCTCTTAAATCAACAGTACTTGCTTCCAAATGATTAAAATAAATAAGATACATATATTCCAAAAGTAATAAATAGATAAGCCTAAGCCTAAATGACATGACAATTCACAGTGTTTTCCTGTTTCTCTAAGCTATTTTTGATACAAGAACATGAGGCTCAAACGTTTCATAGCAAAGACACTGAAGCATTTGTCAAAAAAAACAAAACAAAAAAAACATTGTCCACGCTGGTTGATAAAAATGACTTAGGACTGGTATATGTATGTCTCATCAGACTCTAATGGTACATGAGTGCTCATGAGTTCGGCTGGGAAGCCATTACTAACATGATGACCTAAACTTGTGTCCATAACCGGTGTCATGGTGGGCACACCCACTTCTCTAGAGGGTGGCACCGTCAGCACCCCAAATTTCACTTCAAAGCTCCCCTTAGCCTCACCCGGCTCCCTGCAAATCAGGATCTCGTACTCCCCAAACCGGAGGAAGGCCTTGGCGGGAAGCTCCGCTCTCTCTAAGTAGTCCAACTGGGATCCGTTGACCATCAGATGGCCCTTTTGGCTCAGGTTCTGCACAGTGAAGAGCAGGTCAGGGCTTTGGGCAGTGCGGTAGGCCTGCAGGGACAGCTGTTTGCGGGAGACTCGAGGGTCGACCAGGATATACGTGCAGGCTTTCTCATCCCTCCCCAGCCTCAGGGGTTCCTCAGCCTGGTGTTTGCTGCTGCGGTCCAGGGGGAGATGACTGTACAGGCCCCTGAAAGCCTGCTGGGGGTGGTAAAACTGGACCTGAAGGCAGGTCATCCCCTCCTCAGTCTCCACGCTCTGCATTACTTCCATGATGGGGTTTGTGGTTGGAGCGAACTATTACATACTATGACACACCTATGAATGTGAATAAAAATGTCTTCAATTATTGCATTTGCTCGCTTTCATTTTGAGGATGAGAGAACTCGCGTTTCTTTTTGCTCTGTTTGTCCTGTTGTTAGCACATGCACCTTCTGTAGAGATGTCTGTCTTTTTCTCGGTAGTTCAGAAATACATATAATCTCATGTATTTGTATGCTGCTTTGTTTAACACCATGGTACTCGTACAACGCTGTTGTTTACTGTGTACCATTGGCTAGGTTTGACAATACAAATCAATCAAAAAGAATAAACATATAAAGAATATATATATATATAAACATACATTTCAAATTCAACAAATGCATCTCACCATTTAATCCACCGTTGCCAACAGCAGAACTTTTCTCGCCAACAAAATGCAGCAGGGAGCAGTGACCGGAGCTTAATGTTAATGTCGACGTGCAGGAAAGGATGAAGGGGAAGTTTCGCCAGCGTCCTTAAAAGACGTTTCGGAATTTCCCGAGTTTGTTTTTTAGGTCGTAAAAAACACGCAGTTTCACTTTCAAGACTTGAACTCAGTTAAACCCGAAACTCACCCATTTGTTTTGTTGAGTAGGTGAAAGTGCACGTTACATTGTGGTTGGTAGGATACGATACTTTCCTACAATTATCCTATGTCAGCGTTAATTATTGTAGCCTATGAACGAGGGTATCTCTTTAACAAAGCATTTCCGCGAAGATGCAAAGGCTACATTGATACCACCCCGATACATAAATTTAATTCGTCACACCTGTATCCTACGGTAGGTTGCTCCTGCACATTTGCAGTGTCGTCATGGGGGGATTTGGACAAAACCACAGACAGGGCCAGGCAAGGAAAATAAAGACCTCCCTCCCCCAGCGTGTTACTTACTGGGCTTTGTTTGACTAGGTTGGCATTTTACAGATACTTAGTTACAATCCTGTTTTTCATGCCTCTTTCTCGGTTCGTTTTTTTAAAGTCGTTAATTAAACAAAAGTTATTATTGTTATCATTGGTTTAATGAACGCCTGTGACAAATATTCTGGGTTGCTGTTTCAAATTAATATGATACAAACATAATTATATACAAAAGGAGGAGGAAAAACTGCAAAAAGGTTAAAAAAAAGAAAGAAAAAAAAGGAACCCCCCTTTCCATAGGCTGCCTAATGACCTGGAAGTAGTCAACTCAAGTCAAGTTGAGCTTTATTGTCATTCCGCTACATATGGGGGCATACAGTGGAACGAAATGTCGTGTCTCACAGAACCGCGGTGCTACATAAATACAGGCATAAGTAAAGTATATGTAAAACATTTCCTATACATAAACTAAAAATACAAACTATACGAATTCTTCAAATGAGTACTGTACATTTGCAAAGAATACTGTACATGTGCAAAGAGGAATGGTGTGCATGTGCAAAGAACTGAGTCTTTTAGTGGAATTTGTGCACACACAGCAGTGTGTCCGAAAAGTGACTAGTGCAAGTTCCACACGGTCTATGTTTCAGCTGGTATGGGGTCTCTCAGGGGTTTCAGAGAGGGGCGGGGTGATTTGAGTTCAGAGCTCTCACAGCCAGTTCAGGGCTCTCACAGTATGACTGTTGATTAGTTACGATCCAACTACTTGATCTTTAATTTGAAACATAATAGTTTACATTTTTCTCCCCCACGTCTTTGCTCAAATCACGGCACAAGTAGATGGGAAGTAGCCTAGTACTGATTTCTGTACTTGAATCAAGTGTTGGAGAGGCTAGGAGTCAACGGTCAAATATTTTGGAAAACAATACGGGTAGGTCTGTTATCTGAATCTATGAGGAAAGTGGGTGGGGCGCGGGGCTTTTCTTGCTGGTGTGCAGTGGGTGGCGGTGTTTGCACATTTGGCTGCGATCGATCCGCCGTTCAAAATCAAGGATGATGAAGAAGAAACTGAAACGTCGAAGAAGAATCTCCCTCTTACGCTCAGCTTTGCCCATACATTAGTCGTTGGACGACGGAGAACATCGAAGTCGAGCCGGTGAGTATGCTGTTCTGGGTATTAATCGTCGTCCCCCAACGATAGGTAAACAGCTTAAATATACATATTTAAGTACTAACCCATCGTTAAGGAACAATTACCCAAGATATTTAAACGATGTGAGTATTAAGCGCCTTAGCTACTCAACTTGAGCACAATGGGTGTATGCAGCTAAACGAAGCTAACTGCTAGTGCTAGCAGCTGATGTTAGCTAGCTAGCCATGGCCACTTCTCTTGCTAGGAAATGTATCTCGTTAAACCTCAACCTAAGATGATCTAAAATACACCTATTAGCATAGGTACGTGGTAGGAAATTAATAATAGTTAGCTGTCTAAATACTCCGTCTCCCTTCACCCTAGTACTAGCATTATGGGAAGTATAGCTACTTGACCAAATCGTGTGTTGTTGCTGCACTACGCTAACCAAATAACATCCTGTTAAACCATCGTCGTTAGTAAATATATCAATCGCGTTACTGCTAGTTACAGATTCATTGCATTTTGGAGGGAAGGGGAGGAGCGTGGCCATGTCGACTGACGAGTAAATCAAGCCTGAGTGGTAGAATGATTGAAGCACACCCATGACATCAACTAGCTGTTATTCAGTATTAACTGTTACCAACTTTTAATGTTCTCCAAGCAGTCTTATAGTGTACTTTCTGTGTTCTTGCTCTCCAGTTACAGCACAGTAAAGGACATTTACCAGAATGGTGAAGATCTTTATAGGGAATCTCCCACGGGAGGCAGACCAGGAAGAGATCCAGGCCCTCTTTTCCCAGTATGGCACAGTCACCGAATGCGCCATCATCAAGAACTTTGCCTTTGTGCACATGGACGACCGCAAGGCTGCCACGAAAGCTATCAAGAGTTTGCATCTCCATAAGCTGCACGGCACTCAGATCAACGTGGAGGCCAGCCATGGGAAAAACCAAGGCTCAGTGAAGCTTCATGTTGCCAACGTGGAGAAAGGTTCTGACGATGAGCTCCGCACTCTGTTTGAGGAGTATGGCACGGTGACGGAGTGTGCCATTGTCAAAAACTTTGCTTTTGTGCACATGGCCAACTCTGAGGAGGCAATGGATGCCATTAAGGGCCTGGACAACGCTGAATTCCAGGGTAAGGAAATGGGGGCTGTGATGTGAAGCCATGCTTGCTGTCAAACATTTCATACGTCAGTTTTATACATATAGTCACGTTGCCCCCTCTCTGTGTCCCAGGTAAGCGGATTCATGTCCAGATATCAAAGAGTCGACCTAGGCATGAGGAGGCCGAAGATTACCCACCTCCGCCTCCCGAAAGGGGAGGCTACTGGCCCCCCCGTTACCCAGGTGACGGGCATGAGCCTCCACCCCCAGGCTACCTCCGAGGTCGCCTGAGCCACCACCTTCCTCCCCACAACCTCGGTTACCCGGCCCCGCCTCCCCCGCCCCCTCCCCCGAGGCGCGCGCCTTACCCCGACCGTGCTTACGAGCGCGAAAGGGAGGGCTACGGGGTGGTGGATTACTATGAGAAATACCGAGCTCGCCCCTATGGCATGTCGGCCTACGACGACAGGCACGTGTCCGCCATTCCCCCTCCTCCGCCTCCACCTTCCGCCCTGGTCAGGGAGCGCCTCATGTCCTCCGCTCTCGACCCATTCGAGCGTCGCCCTCTCCCCCCTCCCCCTCCGTCCTCGTACTATGCCCGGGACCGCAGTCCCATTAGGAGAACCTCTCTCCCCCCTATGGACCCCGCTGCAGGTAACGGCTACACCTACGAGCGTTCCCGCCTTTCCCCTGTCTCTAGGGCACCGATGTATGCCGTGCCGCGCGCCAGGGACCCCTATGCTGAACGGTTGCCTCCGCCACCGCCTGCCCGCTATGCTTACTAAGTGCGATGGCTTCTGAAACAAGGTGAGGATAGGCCTGAGCTGCAGTAGTTCAAAAGGTTCCGATAGAAGTCTGCCACACCATGACGTTAGTGTGTTTGATTTTGCACACTGTGCGGTTAGGTTTCGGCTTCCATCTATCCTACTGCACATATGTACCTCACATCGAATCAGATGCAATTATATTGCCCTCTGACGGAAACCAAGCGGCTGGCATCTGCACCGACGCCAGGGTCAGACGATTTGAACCCAACAGTCATGCCAAGAAAGATTTCAACAATGTCAGCTTTAGTGCTTTTAAGTAAATAGACATGAATCTATGGCCATAATGGCTTGAGTGTGGGGAAACAGAGTAAATTGATTGAGAAACTGGCCAAGTAAATCAAACTGGTTAACGTAATTTCAATTTGTTAGAATTTCAAGACCACGTAGCCTGTGGCTAAATGCAGTACTTGAATCTGTGTAAAATCTAACTCTGGTAGAATGTAAACGGCATGGAGAGAACGGCTGCCTCCTTGATTCCTTGGCAGGCGGTTGAATTGTGGTCTGCTCTCTTTCCAGGTTAAAACGTCTTGACAGGATCGGCGTCCGTCTGCGTCGTCCCGGTCTCCTGATGCACGTGGCGATATTCTCCCCCTATCGTCTGACTCGGCGCGTTTCGTTCTCCTGCGGCACTCACAGGAGGATTTGCAATGCGGACGGCATTTTTCGTCTTTATACAGAAACGAGATAAAAAAGAGTACCCGTCATGTTTTGCTGATTTTATTTGGATTGATTTTACTGTGCTGTAGGTATGTTTTCCTTTAGATACAGCCCAAGTCGACGTATAATTATTTTTGCCCCCGTTCTAACATTCGACTCATGAATCTGTATGTGTCATGGCAAGGACTGATCAATTTAAATTAAAAAGTACAATTACAAAAAACGAAACGGAAATACAGCACCTTATCGAAGAACACGAATAATGTCGCTAGTCAAACTAATTCAGTTTAATGCAGAAATGTCGCGGCCTACGAAAAATATCAACATCGTCCAAACGAGTTTTGAGTAGTTACATTTGTTAGTTACAAATATTTGTCAAGTAGTTACTTCAGGCGGTAAATTGTGCTATTCTAATGGAAGTGGAGTTGGATGCTTTTAATAAAGTGCTGAAATGTACATTCATATCCCTTTTAATGTAGTCCGTTGAAACGTAACTCCAGGACGTCTGCCTTTAAAATTCAGTATAGATTCGTCCACAGGATTTTGGAAGCGACCTACTGTGGGCTTGATAAATGGCTCAATTTCTTGTCGGTTCTCAACCTATTTTCTAAAGTGCGCAAACGTTTTTCTGCCATAATAAATATTACATCCCCCATCATAATATCCTGGCAACTTTGACCACCCTCACTCAGGAATCATCTCTGGAGAGATGCTGGTAGACAACAATGCCAGCACGAGTTCTCACAGGTAAGTCAGGATTAGCCTGTACTGTGTGCATGAACTAGAAATAAGTATGTGATTATTAGTCTTGGAGGGATTCATTCATATTCTTAGGACGATTTAATTTTTGATATGCTGTCACCTATTTGCAATTGACTAGATTAATATATCATAATTGAAACTGAGTGTTATAAACCCAAATTACAGATGTCATCTTTGTTGGCGTTGATTGCTGTGACCTTCAACGGGTCATTTGACCATTTATATATGCAGACAAGCTCTCAAGTTAGAGGCTGATTTATTGTCCTGCTTTAATAAGACCTTTAATGGATCCCTGAACCTGTGTAGTTCAATATCATAATTGCTTGGTAGTCATAGTTATTCTTGGTATTCTGTAGGCTGTAGCTCTTGTGGACATGGTTGATTTAAGTTTTATTGCTAATTATTGCATACTATTGGTTGTCAACTCAAATAAAAGAGTCAAGTGATCCCTGAGTATGATTCCTTTTTGTTAGTTGTACAGGAAAATATGGCTACAATTCACAGTTTAGTCAACTGAACTGTGAAACACTAAATGGTGAAAACTGAAAGCTCAACAAAAGGATGACGCTCTAAAATGAAATGTTTTCACTTCAATGCGTTTGTATTTGTGTACGTGTACATGTATTGTACACATGGTTATATTGAAATGTATTCATTAGTCCCTGTCCCCACCCTCAAAAAAACAAAGACAAACAAAAAAAATCAACTGAAGGTTGGATTATTTAAATGTGGCATTAAGCAAAAAACAAACAAACAAAAGGTGACAACTCTGTCATCTTTGCTAGAGATTCCAAGGATTCCAGGGTTGAATATATGTACTGGCCAGAACCATTAAAAAAATACATTTTTGGGTATTGACAGGAAGTTGGACGCTAGGTGTCTCTAACCAGTTGATAATGTTCGTATGCTATTGGTTCATGTTTGTGTTAGAATCGTAGACTGCAAAGGGTTTTGCCTGCTAAAATGGCGCTAGGTCCAGCTGTGGTTACAATTTTTTTGTTAGTCTCGGTAATCCTGCCAAAACGGGTTGCAAGTATTGGTACCGATTACAGACAGCAAGAAATGGACACCATCTAGGGCTGAGTAGGCTATCTGGTGGACGTTGGTTTTTCCATTTTGTAACCCTTGTTGAGAAACGCAAAATATGGACGTTGGCCCAATGTCATCTTGTCACTGTAGTCAATCTTAGGGTTAGCTCTAACTCTAAGTAGTATGGCTTGATCTGTGAAGAAGAGGTGCAATGCCCCATACAATCATGTGAGGCTGTAAACCAGGGCTAACTTGCCACAAGGTACATAAACTCACCAGCTACACGGATCCTCGTGTACCCACATGGTGTCTGTTGATCAGTTGACGCACCCTTGCCTGGATGTTCCAAGCCAATGGCAACATTTTAGGACAAGAAAGAAAACAAACCCCAATCCATTAATTACTTCAGGCTCTCATTAAAATGGCCAAACCCCCCCCCCCCAACCAAATGCTGACGTTTGATGTTCCTTTTACAAATATCTTACAAATTTGGAATTAACATGCTGTTTATACATTATCATGAAATGGGTGTTGTTGAAAGTCAGGGTCTTACTAATAAAAGTGGTAAAAAAAACAAACAAGTATTGAGTCAACTCTACCTATAACAATTTTTCAACTCGTCAATTAAATAATCCAATCATATCCTAAGGTATCACCTTTAATATCTGTGTTTTTAAGTCAGCATTGTCTTCTTGGGAAGTCCTACACACACACACGCACACACAAAATAGATACAATTCTTCCTTTATTTGAATGAAAGTCTAATCCTATCAAACCACATGTTTGCTTCCATTACCTTCACCACATAAATAATTAAGGCAAGTAAATCTTTTATAGCAAGAATGTCCTGCATTTCATACCTGCATAGAGACTGTCGGTGCTCTGCTGAGTGTGTGGGGGAAAAAAGTTGTGTCATGCATTCCCAATATATTAACATGCTGAACAGATCGCAGACCAGGACATGGCTGAACACTTGGCCCCTGGCTCCACCTGGGTGCCCTGGGAGAAAGGACAACAGGATTGGCACGTTTCTCCAGTGGAAGTTATGAGAAGGTCAAAGGATTCTGCTTCTGGTCATGTCCAACTTCAGCCCTAAAAGTCAACCTTGTTATCGAAGTAATCAACACTATTACTTTACTTGTAAATACTGTAATACAATTCCTATTATTGACCAATAACGTGCTTGTTTTATTTGTGTGTCAGTAATTATCCAACCTGAGCTGTTTTCCTCGTATTCTACTGGCCTGTATCTCTTTTTAAATCAGTATTTTGACATTCAAAATGTAGGTCAATGGTATAATCACTACCAGAAATGTAACTATTTTATAAAAAAATATTTGCCAATGAGATCAGTATAAAAAGGCAGTCATATAAAACACTTTTGAACTGGTCATTTGTATTGAAATCTATTCAAACTATTATCCAAGTGTCCGAGTAATACAGATTTTTTTCAATCGCTAACAAGCACTAAACCATTCATCAGATAGTTTTTCTAAACTTAACACAGACTCACACCTACAAAACACAATTGGCCAAATGGATAATTTTCTTCTCAAAACACATTTTCTTAAATATATACAAAATCTTCATTTCAAAATAGAACACATCTTTCTCTGCACACACTAACCTTACCAAAACACTGGAAATCTGACTCAAAATTAAATTCTTCTGTCAAAGAATAACAATAATCAAAGTACACCAGGTTTCAAAATACTGGCTATTGTTGACATAACAAAAACTGCAGACTCTTAGGTTTCAGTTTTACAGATATTTGCATGCAAAACATCCACCATTTTACACTAAATTTCTTGGTTAGGTACTGTATGTCCAAATGTACAGTAATGTTCACATTCAAAAGTATTCCAGTAAAAAGCATTTTTTTCCTTTACTGTTTACTGCAGAAGGTACAGTAGAAACACGGTATGATCGAACAGAAAAGGTTTTACAGTATTGCTTACCTTAAACAAAATATCCTTGAAACACGTAAGAGCATTCTGAACAAAAAAACAACAGCAAAAAGCCCAGATAAAAAGGGGGGAACTAAAAAAAAAAAATCACAAAATTACTGTATGAAATCTCTGCGATCTTCAGGGTTAGGCCACATGTTTTCATGAACATCACATCTGATATTATCCAAGGCGATGCACCTGGGATAAAACCGCTTGGTATGTCGGATCCAACCTTGGCAATCATGAACGGTGATGTCCCTGCAGCCAGCATCCATGGCTTCAAGGAGGGACATCTGGTCATGTGGCTGATAGTCATAAACCTTCCACCTCCATGCAGAAAAGAACTCTTCTATGGGGTTGAGGAACCCCACTGCTCCTGCACCTCTCACTGCTCCTGCACTTCTCCCTGCTCCTCTCACTGCTCCTGCTCCTCTCACTGCTCCTGCTCCTCTCACTGCTCCTGCACCTCTCCCTGCTCCTCTCACTGCATCTCTCACTGCTCCTGCATCTCTCACTGGTCCTGCACTTCTCCCTGCTCCTCTCACTGCTCCTGCACCTCTCACTGCATCTCTCACTGCTCCTGCACCTCTCACTGCATCTCTCACTGCTCCTGCACCTCTCACTGCATCTCTCACTGGTCCTGCACCTCTCACTGCGTCTCTCACTGGTCCTGCACCTCTCACTGCATCTCTCTCTGGGCCTACTCTTCTCCCTGGGCCCCTTGCTCTTACTCTTACTCGTCCCGACATTACAGTGTTTGTCTTTTTCTGTTTCCAAAAACATCACTCCTCAAAGTCCTCCTTTTATTGTATAAGTGTCAATATAATAGAAAAAAATAACCCCTTCCATTGAGTCTAAGCCAGACTGAAATCAGCTGTGGTTGGCTCAATTTACACAACAGAAATCCGCTGTGTGTCAATTAATCAATTGTCTGTTTATGATCCGCTAAGATATATTGTTTTTGAACGGATATCATTGCAGAAGCAGAGGTTTTTATACTGTATCTAAGGTTTGGAATATTGTTTTTGCTATTGTGGGATGTTGTGTGTTAACATTTGTAAATACTAGAAAAACAATCCATAGTTTTGTTGGGAGGTATAGCTTGTCTGTTAAGAAATATAAGCATTGTGGAAATGTGTTCTATGACTCCATATTGTGTGAAAACGACATGAAATGTGTAAATGGTATGGCCACAATAGACCAATGCTGTGCTAATTGTGTTTAAAGTTTTGAAAATGTGACAACTTCTTGGACAAACGCTTGTTTGTGACTGAAAAAAACTGTAATGTCTGTTCAAGTTCTCCAACCAATTATTGCAATAAAAATACTCTTTATTCATATTTTGTTTAAAGTGGTTTCCACACATAGTAGGTCAAAACTGTCTGGATGCAAATTTCTTCAACATTGATAGAATCTTTTTTTCCGCTTTCATTTTCACCATTTGAAATTGACTGGATGACACTGTTAATCGCAAATGTGCCTCTCAGTCCCACTGTCTCACTCTAGAGTAAACCACACTATCCATTGTGTTTCCTGTCTCAGTTGGTTCTCTTCTGCGGATGTTCACAGCTGCATAGTTCAGCTCTTCCCCTTCCTTTAAAGCCAAACATATCAGTCAGGAAAAAACCTAAGCTCTTTTGGCAACGCATTTTATTGGCATGTGGGTAATGCTTTTATTCATGACAATACACTGTTCTAAAGACATACTAGACTAAAGTGTTATCAGTGATGACTTATGAAGTGATGAATTAATAAATCCTACCTCAGCAATGTGGTTGGACTGGGACGCTGTAGCATTAGGATGCCGATGAGTTCCTGCTAGGCAAAGACATTTCCCGTTAAGAAATGTATGTTCTCAACTGTCCATGGGTCAGTATCTAAATCTAAAGATTTTAAAGTGTGATTTCCTCAAAATAATTGGGACCTTATCATTGTATTTAGAGGTCAAATCATTTAAGTCTTCAAGTCTTCAGACTTCAGTTCAATACTCAGTTATATCAGAGGCAGGATGTGAAAGCATAGCAGAGGTTTGTCTCACAGTACCTTGTGAAGACACCTTTTTCAATCTCACACTGATGAGAACAATGACGATCAAGCTCAGGATGTTTGACATTAATAAACCCAAGAGCAATGGGTCTGGCTGAGAAGTTTCTGTGATTAAAAAGTAACTATTAACACCAAATACAGTCATCGAGGATTATATAATTTTGACAGATGCTTTTGAATTGTAACAGTATAAGTTAAAAGTCAAAGTGAGGTGTTCTGGATTTAATTCAGATTTAGTTTGAGATTATTAATTGAAAAATCTAGCTTCCGAGCATAACTTGAATTCCACATTACCATCAATATTGAGCGTGGTCCCATTTCCAAACAGTATTTCCCCACATGAGGCCACAGCACAGTAGTAAGTCCCAGCATCAGAGAGGCTGAGGTTCCTCTTGGGGAGGTTGTAGATACAGCTCTGTGTAGGAGACCCAGCCTCAAGGCTCCTCTCACACTGATCACTACTGCTGCCATGGGTGTAAAGGATTCCTGGTCGGGATTCTCCTGAGCCTTGTCTGAACCAATACACACTGTGTTCTCCTGCACAGGTCTCAGTGTATATTGTACAGCTCAGAGTAACAGAGTCTCCGGGCTGGATGGACTCAAGGATTGGCTGCTGGACAAGATGGTGGCTTCTGGTATCAGCACCTTTAATTTACAGCACCAATGAGCTACATTGGATGCCAATTCAATAAATGTATGCTGTATACTGAATGAATGCATAGTCATAATGCAAGTCATAATTACTTACCCTCATGCGTCAAAAAAACTCCACAACCAAAAATTATTTCCTCATAATTTCGCACAGCACAGTAATACATTCCAACGTCGGACATCCCAGCCTCACTAATGGTCAGAACAAACCTATTTCCTGTCATCCTGGACTCAAACCTGTGGTTGTCTTTGAATTCCCCAATGAATGTAGGCTCTTCAGCGTTCAAATAAAAAGACACAATAAGCACTGGTGCTTCTCCTACTGTTAGCTTGATCCAGTAATTAAAATCACGATCCGTTGTGATCAGGCACTCTAAGTCAACTGTTTGTCCTTGGCTGAAAGTCTTCACAACATCTGGCTGAATGATTGAAGCACATGATAATACTGAAAAGAATGAATCAAATGAGTCAAATAACATTTGAGTAAAGGCTTGATATCAAGCGACTTGAGTTTAATTGACTTAATTTAACATCAGTGTAAATTAGTTATGTAATGCATTTATAAAAGCAGAACTAGATGCCCAAAACAAGAATGACTGGAAAAACTAGAATTTTATGCTCGAAATGGTAAAATCAGCATTTATCAGTCAAATCGACAATCAGTATCAACTGCAAGCAATTTTTCACATTCGTTGCATTCCCTTCCATCTCCAAAATCTGTATGAAGGATCACATCTATTAACAATACATAAAAAAATTCAATAAAACATCCAAATATCTTTACCTGCTCTGAATACCAACAGATGGTGTACAGTGGACAGTTTGACCATTGTCCAACTTTCAGGATTCCTGCATGTATACTTAAGTTAAAAACAGACCTGTCAAGTGATGGGGGATTCCTTTTATACTAACTGGGGGATGAAGAGAACTCTAGACAGTCTGATTGGCTGATGCGAAATTTGTAAAAAGAGTGTGAAAAGTTCAACTTGCAACACCGTCATTATATCTTGATTATGTAAGCTATGAGATGGTTTAGCCATATGTAAATTCAACATTTGTATGAAGATTATGTAAGGTTTATGAAGGTTGTGATCATTAGCATTAGCTTACCAAAGAGTGCTCAAATCACATGAAGCGTAAACATTCACACACTGGCTTTCCCCTTCCAATTGACATTAAAACGTTTTTCTGACAATTTTATTATTATACGTGTTGACCAATAGAGGGCCATGTTCACAACCTTAAAGAGTTCAAATTGATATCCTGGGTTAAATTGAGACAATATAAAGACAAGAGTAGCATCTATTCAATATGTTTGTCAGCTACATGGATGATAACAAGTAAATTACTGACATAAAAAATAAAAACTGATATCCAGGGTTCTACGGTACTTTGTTGAATAGAAATACATATATGTGGTTTAATGAAGTGCCTGTGGGTGGAACTATATGAATTGTTCAGTCTGCTCACCTCCCATCCCCAATAATTGCAAATTAAATACATACACATATATGCACATACAGCTCTGGAAAAAAAATGTCTGGACTGCTGCATCTTTCATTGAAGAAAGTAAAGTGAAAGAGAAGAGTAAAATTAAGAAGTTGGTGCAAATTTACTCCCTGTTCCTCACTCAATTTTGTCCTTCGCAAACGTTTTTTAATGAAAGAAAAAGGTGCAGTGGTCTCTCAATCATTTCCAGAGACGTACATCCATACGTACAGTCAAATTCTGTTTCGTGCCAAAGATTTTCAAAACATATTATTGTTATATCAGAGTGGATAAAATAACATGAGTCATAATTTCATGACACACAAATAGAACAATGTCCACATAACAGAGATGGAAATGTAATAGACCTAAGTTAGTTTGTAACATGGAGACTTTCTACCATGACAATTATTTCTCTCCACATCCTTCTCAAACACTACACACATGCAAGAAAACCGAAAGTTATTCGTACGGCAACAAAGGTATTAGATGAGACCACATGGAATATAATGAAATTGCACACACCCAACATTTCAGTTTGGGTGCATTGATGAGAAAGACTGTCACCACAAGGCTGCTATAATGTGCTATTGCATATAACGTGCAATCATGCGCTGAACAAATACTCTCTTTTCTGAAGAAAATTGATTATATTACATCCCCTACATTGACATCTAGGGGGAAACTTATCCAAGTCCAAATGATTTTAGGTAAAACCAGATGCCTTAGTTTAGGCCGTGATGTAGACCCTCTAATGCACAAACCTTTTGGTTTCGGTCAACCAAACTTCTTCTTTCGCAGCGGAAAAAGGCAAGTACAAATTTCGAGAATCGTGCGTGTGTGGTTTTGATGCACTTAGAGGTGTTAACGAGAGCGTGGTTAGAGCCGAGGGCCAAGTCTTCCTGTGAGGAGGGTTTGTTTCCTTTAAAGAATACATTACCATGGTGGAAAATAAGTGGGTGGTACCACCTAAACAAACACATTCACTCACACACACACACACACACACACACACACACACACACACACACACACACACACACACACAAATGGACACATAATAGTACATAGTACATGAGTAATATCTTATTGCTATAGACAAATTGTGGCTGGCAAAGACTGCTGCTTTAAGAGCCTTAGTGATTTGTCACATGGTTTCAGGAAGTTTCACCATCACATGCTTTTTCATTTGCATTGTGTGAGTGGACTGTCTCATACACCAGAACTTCTAAATACCCCAAACAAAAATGTGAGGCGGCTGAGTTGACACCTCAGTAGTTCTTACTCAACACAGAGCTGCTCTGTCATCTAAACTATACTAAAGGATGTGACATCATAGTTGATTTTCCCCTGCCTTGAACACCAACGATTAGATTCCCTTTTGACATCCACATCTTTCCTGTTCTTTACATTCTTGGCTACTTTGGTCGTAAGTTAAGTGATCATTTGTATTTACCAAGCATTCGATTGGCAGCTGTTGTTTTAGTGTCTGAAGCAAGACAGACCACGTGTGGTGGTTCTAAATGTCACAGGACAGAGAAACCTGCATGTGTTGTTTTTGTTCTCTCTCTCGCTCCTCCTGCCCTTCCAGTCACACTACACATGAAACACGCAGAGTAAAGCAGGAAAGCATGAACAAAGCCAAAGAATATAGACAGACAAATAAGGATTGAGGGCTAAGGAGTAGCCTCGTTCAATCTCACACATTCAGAAAAGCTGTCTTTCTTATACAAGTCACACGTGAGAAACCAAAGATTGGCAAGGCTGAATTAAGCAGTTAAGCCACTCAAAATTAAGTCTTAGAATATACTTCAACAACACAGTACTCAATATCAGAAAACTGATCAGTACGTCTTTAGTCTATAGTGTATAAACATGGTGGAGCAGTTGCGATAAGGATGATGCAAGATATTGATGAGCCGATCATAGAATGACACCTGAATATATGAGTGAGTACAGACAGAAACAGAAGGGAAAACAATGAAGAGAACAACACAACTACATAAGGAACACAAAAAGCGTCTGGTACACGGAGTAAAACATTTATTTTTCTTTAACCCTGTACTGTCTTCCGGTCACTGTGACCTACCGTTGTGGTTCACAATGTGAATCACAATTACCCTAAGTAAGAACAAGGGTTAAGTATTACAACGTATTGGAAAGTTGTTACTGTGCGGGAATATATTACTGAAAGCTGTTTAGAAAATTGCATGGGAAGTGGCTAGTGTGCAGTCTTATTGACAAGGCGATGGTGTGATTGTGTGCTTATGCAGAAATAAAGTAGCAAGGCTGTGGTTAAAGCAGAGGGCCAGTTTTCCTGTTATGAAGGTATGCTGTCAGATGCGCAGAGAGAGAAGCAATGAGTGAGAGAGAGGCCCGTTTGACCACAAAACACAGTTAGATGCAGACACAGTTAGAATGAATTTCTTTCTTAGATGGTTCATACACAAAGCCTTGTTGTCTATACAGATATCCAACCAAACAGTTTTCTACATTTTTGAAGTAACTGACTGCCCACCATCTAGAAATATTGGTTTGAAAGATAAAACATGAAAATGTGTAGCATGACAGTGCCATAAAAGTGCTAACATGCTAAGTACACATGCTAAAAAACAATGTTTATTCTTGATCATTTACGATTCTGAGGCCATTAAAAATACATTAAAAGTTGATCCCTGACGGGAGCAGCACAACGGGCAGTTTGTGCCATTCAAAACTCATGACGTTTTCTTAGCCGTTCAGCACTTGAGCTGAGACATGGGGTTTTTCCCAGCCTACCCTCAAACTCAACCCAGTGTGTATAAGGCAGAGGGCCTGGATGAGTGAAACAGAGTATACGAGGATGTACCTGAACTCCCAAAGGTTTGAATGGTTACAAGTAACAGTCCACCTCTCTATCATGTCATTTCAGTATTCATCTCATACTGTAAGCTTTTAGAAACACGCATACACAAGTTAAGTATGAGTAGCTAAGCCATTCACAGCTAGCCAACAGGTACAACAAGTCCCTTGATAAGTGTCTACATGTTCCTGGAGGAAATAAGCATCTGTTCCAACAAATCTTTTTCTTCTTCTTACTGTAATACCGTTGTATGTATGAGTGCATCTTTTGCCTTTTCTCGGGGAGTGACAGTCAGTATCTATGATGGAGGTGGGGAGATGATTCCACCATTGGGGTGCCAGACAGGAGAAGAGCTTGGGTTGGGAGTGGGTGCTCTTGAGAGGTGGGACCACCAGACGGTTGTCAGAAGAAAACCGTAGGTGGCGGGTGGGGAAATGAAGCTGGACTAGAGAACGGATGTAGTCAGGTGAAGTTCTGCTCACTTCTTGGTAGGTCAGTACCAGGGTCTTCAATCTGATGCGGGCTATAATAGGTCGTCAGTGGAGGGAGATGAAGAGCACGGTAACATGGGGGTACCTGGGTAGTTTGAAGATCGAACGGGCTGCTGAATCCTCTGGAATGTATATTCACTGCCAGTCATACATAAGAAGCACATTTTTCCCATGAGTTTACATGACATAATATACATTTTAATGTATTTTCATAACTGCCTACAATTTAATAGTCTCCATAGAAACATGACCAGACAATATCTCCTATTGTGGTTGGATGCTGCCCCATCGGCTGATAAAAAGAGGCAACAGGAAGCGAACAGGAGACTGATCGCCCCGCAGTTTCACAAGCAGCACTATTGGACGTTTCTTCCTACCTATAGCCTCATACTGAGTCTGCTGGTGAGGCACCGCTCAGAATTCACATGGTTTACCCCCATCTATCTATCTATCTATCTATCTATCTGTCTGTCTGTCTGTCTGTCTGTCTCTGTCTGTCTGTAATGGCTGGAATACCAGCCCAGGAGGTATGACATTCAGGAAAAAGATTTTGGGCTTTTTATCAAACCATCCAAGACGATGTAGAACTTTTTGACTGGTGGTCTGTGGGACGGAATCCTTCAACTTGCCTTGACATTTAAAGGGAGGAGCTTTGACAAGGGGATGTCAAGTTTGCTTAGTTGCTGCTTTCAGATGGTCTTGCACTGTGTTATACTTTGCTGTTTTTTTGCTAAGGGATTTTTGCAATGCCAACCCTATTTCTTGCTTTGTTCGTGTCTGTTAAAGCAGGTGAGAACAAGGAGTGGATTATTGAAACATTTAATTATGGTTCAGCTGTATAATTCAATAGAGAACTGTAAGTCATTACTGTGACTGCAGTAATTTCTTTATACGCCATCATTTAGTGTATAAGCTTTTATTTGTCATACGTGCATATTCAGATTTCATTCATACTTGTATTAATGAATTATATTATTCATTAAATATATGTAATAATGTAATATATATTTGTGATAATGTGTGATATATGTGACAATGTAACATGTAATGTGATTGTGGGTTTTCTTTTCTTGAAAAAAAGTAATGACACTTAATGACGCTAGTATTATTCACTCTGATCCACTGAAGACCTTTACTCCAGGACAAACAGTAGACTTGGAGTGTCTCATCATCGAAGAACTGAACTACTACCAGTGGTTCAAACTGGCACCTGGACATGCTCCTGTGTGCATGGTGTCTTTTTACGTCAACTTTGAACAGCCTATACTCATTGGGGAGATCAAAAACTCCAGGTACACATTTAGGAAGCTAGGGAGCAGGTTAACTCTGGCCATCTCTAATACTGGGATGAAGGATGTGGGAACATACTACTGTGCTGTTCGAAGTTATGATGAAATAACCTTTGGCAGTGGAGTATATCTCATGTATGAGGGTAAGTGCAGTGAGATGCATTGAAATATCCCAACTTGGTTTGGGATATTATCATGTAAGGATAGTATCTGTCCTTACTGTGTAGGACCATACTAAACCAATAGTGTTCGAGTCAATCCATCCACAGACTGTATGCAGGGGAAAACTCATTATACATTTCTTACATTATGTTAGGGCTCTGATTTGAAGCTTTTTGGGATTTTAATTAGGTTAAATGAAACCTTATCAGTGTCCCACAGCAGGTCTGTTGTCCAGGAGACAGTGTCTGAAACAGTCCGGACAGAAGACTCTGTTACTCTCAACTGTACATACACACTGAGACCTGTGCAGGAGAACACAGTGTGTATTGGTTCAGACAAGGCTTAGGAGAATCCTGTCCAGGAATCCTTTACACCCATGGCGGCAGGAGTGATCAGTGTGAGAAGAGCCCTGAGGCTGGGTCTCATTCACAGAGCTGTGTCTACAACCTCCCCAAGAGGAACCTCAGCCTCTCTGATGCTGGGACTTACTACTGTGCTGTGGCCTCATGTGGGGACATACTGTTTGGAAATGGGACCAAGCTGGATGTTGAATTAGTTGATGAAGACCAGATGACAATCCTGGTTCTTCTCTCCATCATGATTACTGTAGTTCTACTGTGCTTCATGACCATCTTTATTACTTTCTATTTCATGAATAGATCAGATTTTTTAATGTATTTGGTTTTCAGATGTGTATGTCGTGTGATGTAAGATATATGGTTGGATTCATGTTCTAATGGCTTTGCTACAGTTAAATGCATACTTGCTTTAAAAAGCAAATGAAAACAAACAAAAAAGGATTAAATGTTTTCTCTATTCAGTAGTTTCTGCTTCTTCAACTTCTGTTTTTTCCCTCCAACTTACGTAGTAGCCTGCATCCTAACCATAACAAAAGTATGTTAGTCTTGTAGATAGAACAAGGTCTTAAAACAGTTACTTACTGATGTTTCTTTTAATTATAAGTTTATCAGGGACTGTAAGGATGATGTCATTATTTTAACAATTTTGGATTTTACAGTCATATTGTATCAGCCCTTGACATTCTGGGTTATAATTATAGTATAATTAACAGCAAGTCCTTTTAGAGACATGAAAGAGACTGTTCGTCAGGGTGGTGCCAACAGGAGGTCAGAGAACGTCTTTCTCACAAACCACATTGTCATTTCCCTTGTATTTTAAGTGTTGCTCTATAGTGTTCCTCTTTGATTTCTTTCAACTTTCAGACTTTATATCCCTTTTATTACTACTAGTAATGTGTTATTTCTTATACGCGTATTATAATTCTTATAATATTGTCTTATATTACTTGTATTATACAGATCTAGGAATGATACCTTGCATCAGACCAAGTAACCATACCTGCTCTTCAGTTCATCCTTCTGCCATCCAGCCACTTACTGGGGCTCTAAGCTAACCTCTAGACAATCCTGAACTCTGGAAAGTCAGAGTAGGGTCCTATATTTGTTGTACTATCATGCTATAATGCCAAGACACTCTATATGTGTGTGTGGCTCAACTATCCCACAAAGAGGGCATTGCAAAATCTGGAAAACTGGCAAGTGTATGTTTCAGGACCCAATGTTGTGTAATAAAGCACTTGGAGTCATGTGGACAAAAAATAGCCAATATTTACATAGAAATATTTAGGGGTCCCCAAGGGTTGATACATTTGCATGATAACAATAATCGGTTGTCAAAGTTGAATTGAAAGTCAAGTTGGTACATGGAACATATGATGATCATTATCTTTATTAAAGTAAGGCAGGATCATTTCTCTCTTCAAAGCCACTCACCTACTTGTGGCTTTAAAGTGGTTGATCAGTAGGAACACTTTACATTTTTCAAGTAAACCAATGTTGTGAAAACACAGTTAGTTGACTGCCTTAGAAACTATACAATACTCATAGGAAGTTGGTGAGGGTATATTTCAGCAGAGAGGTTGCAAAAAAATCCAACTTGCCGATGGTTTTGGATTATTTGACAATGGTTGGCCAGTAGTGGGCATACTTTCTTGACATTACTGATACACGATGAACAGACCATGATAGATAATGTTTTTCAAAAGTTAGTCTTGAAGTTCAGTTTTCATTCAACAACTAGCTTTTCCCACCAAAATTTAGATTCTCAACTATCAACACATCAATATCAAAATCAAAAGTAAGAAATGGAGATTACATTGTCATACTGAAGGGCACCACAAATTACACTTACCAGTCATCCATACAATTGTAGTAACAAAGACATGTTGCCCACCCGCTCACCAAACCACAACTTAAGTTGCTTATAAAACACACAGATCTAACGGTTAGATTACCTGGTAGTTGATATGTCAGCACCCAGGCAATCCTGTGACCTGACAGTTGAAAGCCACTCTCAGACCACAAGGGTACTCTGTCCATCTACTGTCTGAATCTAGGTTAGTTCAAGTCACCACAAGAGTCAGTCTCTTTCACATATCTGTTGTTCACTCTACTCACTCTTTTTGATAACATGTATGACGCTATCATTGCCCAAAAACATTTAGAATGAGCTAAAATTTAGTTTTTCCTTGCACCTAATATGTGAGCTGCTTGTTTTAATTGTTTGAACTGATAATTTTATGTTTTCATTTCTCTCAAGGAGGGAGACGATTACAGAAAGAAAATGTCAGCACATATTTCGCGGTTCACTGACGGACCAATCACATACAAGCCCCTTTTATTAAGTGGCATTTGCATAGGTAAACTATTTTACTCAACGCAAAGCTTTAGAACAAGATGAAGTGTCTGAGTTACCTTTTACTGTTGACAATGTCACTTCTAGTAGACATGGGTATGTTTTCTGTAAGACGTTTACCTTTTTTAGCACTGTTGGATGCTTTTTACATCTTGGCATGGATAGCATAAAATTTGTCAATGAACAACAACATGGATGAGGGTGTTTTAAAATACATAAAACATGTTTTTCTCTCTCTCCTAGTCTTTATGCAAGAATTAACACAGTCTCTACAGCAGGACAATGGTGTCAAGTCTGTCAATGTTGGAGACACGGTGACTCTACACTGCTTCTATCAAGGTGTCATGGCAATGCACTTCTCTTGGTACCGGCAAACCCTTGGAGATAAACCCCAGCTGATATCTACAATGTATAAGTATGAATCAAAAGCCAGACTGCACAATGAGTTTGAGGGCAATCCTCGCTTCTTGGTGCAGTGTGGTGAAGGAACAAATCACCTGACAATCTCAGACGTTCAACCTTCAGATTCAGCTATGTATTTCTGTGGAAGTGCACACTCCAATGTTGTAGTTTTTGTTGATGACATCTTTCTTAATGTAAAAGGTACCAATTTTATGTCACTATTGAAATAGTATAGAGTAGTAAAAATGTTTATCAGTTCTTTTTAGCAAATGTCAACCTCATCCAATCTCACTCATGTGGAATGATTATCTGGATATCGAATGCATTCAATTGTGGATATCTATAACTCTTCACAGGGTCCAACAGTGTAACTATTGTCCAGCAACCAGTCCTTGAGTCAGTCCAGCGAGGAGACTCTGTAACTCTGGACTGTACAATACATACTGAGACCTGTGCAGGAGAACACAGTGTATATTGGTTCAGACATGGATCAGGAGACTCTCGTCCAGGAATCCTTTACACTCATGAAGGCAGGAGTGATCAGTGTGAGAAGAGCCCTGAGGCTGGGTCTCCTACACAGAGCTGTGTCTACAACCTCCCCAAGAGGAACCTCGACCTTTCTGATGCTGGGACTTACTACTGTGCTGTGGCCTCATGTGGGGAGATACTGTTTGGAAATGGGACCATGGTGGACGTTGTATCACTTAATAGAGGTCAGATAACTACCCTTGTCTTTCTCTCGATCATGAGAGCTGCAGTTGTCCTCTGCACTCTGATAATTTTTTGTCTTATCTACATTGCAAGAAAATGACTGAAAATGTTGGTAAACTGATTTTATTTCTCAAATTAAATTAATTACAGAGTCAAACAAGGATGTATTACATAACTGCTATTGATTTGTTAGAAAACATGTTTTTTGTTGCTAACAAAGCTCAATAAAGTCTGAGTGCTGCCCATATTTGGAACATTCATATGCAATTTAATGAATATTTCTTACAAATGGAATCAGGTTTAGCGATATGAAAAGGTACTGTCGTTATCTAATGAATATATCACATTTAACCCTCCCGAATAATACAACAAAATAGCATTGTCTTCCCCCATATCAATGTTATACCTCACGCAATGCTCAGTTATTAATGTCAGGTAAATAGCAGGGTCCGTGGCTCTTGGACACAGAAAGATGAGATGTCGCACACATCAATAAATGAAGCTTCAGGCATGCTTATTTGATTATTTCAAACCAATTATTTGTTTAATATTTTCACAGAAATTTGTCATCACATTTTTGATGTGCAACACATAACTACAACATTCCTTTTCTTTCCGTTTCCTTTTCTTCGTCTCTTTACATGACGTTACCTTCTTTTGGTAGAGAGTTTGTACTGGCAACATGATGTGACGAAGAAAGTAGAGAGTTGTACAATAGCTGAATATTGAGTTTTAGAAGAACTCTCCATGGTTAAATCTATTGCATGACAACATACTACAAGCCCTAATAAAATGAACAAGGAGAGCAAAAAAAAGAACAACTGTATGGGGTACTTTAAATTTAGGTTTTCAACACATTTCATTCTACACATTCTACATAGACCCTACACAGGCTTAGAATCCAGGGACATTCAAGAGTGAAAAAAATGAATACAGCATCTCAAACCGACAGATAAAAGCCATGTTCAAAACAAATACAAAATATGATTAAAGGCACGAGAAATGACATTCTGCGCACAAGAAATGTTATTCTGTAAGATACTGACAGAATTTTCAGAATATTTATTATGATTACAAGTGAAGTCAAGTTACAAATTAAGTCAAGTGAAGTTGAGCTCCTAAACATATTTGTTTTCTGAGAGAGAGAGAACTACCTTTAATATCCATCTGGGTTCTCTCTGTATATAATCAAATCTTTTTATGGGGCAATTTGTGTTGATTTTTAAAATAATTTGGTTTCCCTTCAGTCCAGAATACCCCCATCTGTCAGTCTTGCTGGAGGTATTCTGACCTTTGAATACAAGGCACCATCTCTGATGGTCGTCAGTCTCATCGGTCTGAGGGTGGGGTCTCTGGGGGCAAAACTCACAGCAGCATAATTCAACTCATCTCTGTCTTGGTACTGAAAAATAAGTAAATATATTCCAGGATATATAATACCATAAAGTGTTGGCCCTATGTATAGATTGAGTTGTTTTTCTACAGAACAAAAACATAAGGTAAAGGAAACAAAACAACTCATGCTTTTACAACAGACTTCTTGGAACATCTGAGTATGACAGTATGCAAAAAAAGCTCAGAGTCTAAGAAGAACATAGGGAATTTATCATGTGAATTGCAGTTTTGAAAGACCTCGACCACAATAAATTAACTTAAAAAGTAAAGGCTAATTGTATTATCTACGACTCTATGTGAAATCAACAATGATTAAATAAGGCTAACTTACCTGATGAGTCTGAGTGTTGACATTGGCTGCTGCAGATGTAAAATGAAAGATATCTATATTATCTTTACAAGCTATTTATATAATTATTATGGAAAGCTATGCCAAATATAAGATAGTTAGTTTTATTGTAATATAGCTGTGTTAGTTGGCTGCAATATTTCTCTTAAAGTGTTCAGTGGAATAAAATGCATGTATGTATGTATATCCTCAATAGAAAGAATAGAAATACCTCTATTAATGCTGCGCCGAATTTTGCAAAGAAACCATGCCAGTAGAGAAGCCACTGTCCCAAGAAAAACATTGGACACCACCAAGGAGAGAACCGTAAGATTCAGATGATAGGGAGATTTCTTCTCTGTAACCATAGAACATTTATAGTTAGACTTGATTGTTTTGCAAAATATTTATAAAAACGTTTTATAAAAAATGATTTTGTGTTATTATCAAAACAACTACCATCAATATCCAGCTTGGTTCCATTTCCAAACAGTATGTCCCCACATGAGGCCACAGCACAGTAGTAAGTCCCAGCATCAGAGAGGCTGAGGTTCCTCTTGGGGAGGTTGTAGACACAGCTCTGTGCAGAATATTTAGCCTCAGGGCTCTTCTCACACTGATCACTCCTGCCTACATGGGTGTAAAGGATTCCTGGACGGGATTCTTCTGAGCCAAGTCTGAACCAATAGACACTGTGTTCTCCTGCACAGGGCTCAGTGTGTATTGTACAGTTCAGAGTTACAGAGGCTCCTGGCTGGACTGACTCAAACATAGGTTGCTGGACAACATAACTGTCTAACTTGCCACCTTCAGAAGAAATGCATAGTATATTTTTCACAATGATTATTAAACATTCAAAATATTGTACGAATCTGCAAGTCTGTGCTACATCTAGGCATGTATAATACTGTCAATATTTTTGAATTACCTTGAAGCATTAAAAATGTCCCTGATCCAAACTGTATAGCATCCAAAACCGTGACTCCACAAAAATATGTCCCATGGTCTTCTAGTTTTGTTGATTGTATTTCAAGGTGAAATTTAGAAGTTTGGTCGAAATGTATAGTAAATTGGCCACTGTCAAATTCATCAGAGAATTTTACACGCTTTGAATAACGGTTTACCTTGGCTATAAGCTTCAGTTTCTTAGCAGAAGTCAACTTGTACCACACAAAAAGATTTATATGAGTGGTTATTAGGCATTCAATTGTTATGAAGTCCCCCAGGTCTGCAATTTGGAATGGATTGGGCTGCAAAATGTTGACCAATTCAGCCGCACCTAAAAATTAAATCCAGTAAACGAAATGTTAACACAGTTAAATACATTTTGCAATTCTTTTTTACTATTTCTTTTCTTTCACTTACATAAGTTAGAGAAGAGAAGAATGCTGTATAGTGGAACCATATCACCTTCCCGTATCTTGAATATACATGGAGAAAAGCAATGTGCTCTACAAGTTATGTAGTGGCTTTGATGAGATTGGCTGTGCTATATTCGTCAGGGATTTATCATCTTTGCCTCTTAAACGCCTGATTGGTTGTATTTTAGGTCAAACAAACATAGGAGAAAAATCACATTCAAGTTTATGTGTCAGTCAGTGTTTCACAATGGTGCATCTTAAAGTTTGTGTCAGAGTGAATAGCAAAAAAAGAACATTTTGTCTTTTTCCTTTTGGCAAATTCTTTTTTTACGAGTAAACAAGGCATTGAAAATACTATTAACTAATTACAATGCAAAACAGATACTTTAAGGGAAATATTCATTCAATTTGAGACAAAAATGTCTTCAATGTCTTGTGAACACACACTTAGACACACTTAGCGTAGAATACACATAGGAACAAACAATCGCAAAATCTTTTGCGCTACCAGTAAATGTATTATTAATCTTTGTGGTTTGGTCAAAGCTGTTTGAAGATTATACCAATAATTGTTTCTAATGATTTCTGAAACTAATGTGGTTTCCTTCAGTCCAGATTATCCCCATCTGTCACTTCTGCTGGTGGTATTCTGACCTCAGAATACACGGCACCATCTCTGCTGGCTGTCACTCTCATTGGTCTGGAGGTGGGGCCTCTGGGGGAGAAAACTCCCAGCAGCATAGTTCAAGTCATGAAGTGAAGGCATTCATACAGAAAACATGCACTGACTACCCAAACTGTGTTGCAGTGTAGTCAGTCGGGGGTTATTCGATCCTTCAGAGAAACTAAACAAACAAAATATTGGATGTAAAAAAAGAAACAGACAATTAAATGTTACCAATCCAGCAAATGATTCATTCAGGTTAATATAATTGGGTGAATACGGTGATTCATACATATACACACTGCTTTACATTGCAGTTCTGTTTTACAGACTAGTGAAAAAAAAACTTGCGTTTTCAAAAGAACAAAACCTTCAAGATGATTGCATATCATCTCACCACATGAGGTCACAGCACAGTTGTAAGTCCCAGCATCAGAGAGGCTGAGGTTCCCCTTGGGGAGGTTGTAGACACAGCTCTGCGTAGGATACCCAGCCTCAGGGCTCTTTTCACACTGATCACTCCTGCCTCCATGGGTATAAAGGATTCCTGGATAGGATTCTCCTGAACCATATCTGAACCAATAGACACTGTGTTCTCCTGCACAAGTCTCAGTGTGTATTGTACAGGAGTCACAGAGGCTCCTGGCTGGACTGATTCAGATGCTGGATTCTGTTCAATAGCTTTAATGCAAAATGTCAAAGCTAACATAAGGACAGAATTTACATGCAATAATTAGCAAAAGAAACTTACTCCTCTAAACTGACCACATATATATATACAATTTTATGTATTTTAACATCATTAAATAATGCTACTTCTTGTGTTTTAATTACACTGAACAAGTTACAAACTAGTATTTTACATACCTGCCAATATCAAAAAGGTTCCATCTGCAAATGTCAGCTGATTCAAGTAAATTTGTCCACAGGAGTCCGAACATCTTTTAGCTTTACTGATCTAATGCAGAAATTAAATGTTTCACAATTGTTGAACCATACACTGAATCTCACATCATCAAAGTGCTTGTTCAGATGAATCTCACTTTCCACATACTTTGGTGTTGTAACAATGTTCTGGATCATCATACTGGAATTAAGTTTGAGCTAAACCATGTAGTTGAAGTTTGTATTGGCTCTCAAGTGGCATACAATTTTTACCCTGTCTCCAAGCCTTGAATTCAGTATTGACATATGTTGAACACCATTGTTTTCTGAGATGCATATAAGGAAACATAACAGACTATGATGAAGGCAAATACACAAAGTACTTAAATTAAACCTAGAAATTAAAACAAGAACTTACATTTATCCCACAGCAAAGGAAAGATGAGTTGTCTCACTATGCTATTCTTCATTGTGATTGGACAACAGTGACTGACTGACATTGTCTTTTGTGATTGGCTGGGTATACTATTGTCTGCAATTTCTCAGTAAAGTTATAATTAGTAAGAAAGCAAAAGAAAAAAAACATTTGAACGCATAGTGCTAAGCTTATTGTAATAGTTGCCAAATAGAGAGAATATAATATGTAGCTGTGTAGTCATGCTAGCATGACCATCATAGATGTGCAGACACTTTATCCAAACGTTTGTGACATGGTTACATCATTGGTATGTAACAAAAACAAAATGTTTAAAAATAAACACCTGAACCAATCTACAACTTTATAACTCCTGCCACTGAGCTCAGACTTTGAGTGAACAGAATTAGACCGAAAAATACCCCAAATCACTACATAATGTCTCGCGTCCAGTCACCTCCAAACTATTATGTGAGATCGCCATAGTTTAGTGCAGGTTTTCACAATCTTCCTTCAAAAGTGGCTACAATGACAAAAAATATAGTGTCGACTGGTGTGACATCCTGCTGAAAACCACAGAGACAGTGAGAGAAAAAAAGAAAAAACATGTGAGGGAGAGAAAGAGTGTTTCTCTGAAAGTCCAGCCAGCCTCACCAATGCCAAGATGCAGGTATGTCTTCACAGCAGACCACACGTCATCTATAATTAGAATGAGTCCCGTACGTGGTTGTTAAGGGAAACTCTTAGCTTGAGTTATGGCTGAGTATGACTGTTACCCCTCCATTACCCTGCCAGTATTGCATTGGCAGACATTGTTGAGCTGTCCAGAAAGTGACATTCAGGTTACAGGTATGTCGTCCTATTTTAGGTCTTGGTATGGTGTAGGTTACATATTAAGTGGAAAGTTCCAGGAACATTTGAACTTAGCACTAGGCGTTTAGGTCTTTGTGAATACAATGTACACAATAAATAAATGAAAGCACTGGTAGTGCTTATTTGTTTGTGGTTTAAGTGAAGATAAGGCACATAATTAGTTATTTATTTGTGAGAAAACTGTTTAGAACAAAGCTAAACAGATGACGATAAAACATAATTTTAGCAACAGTATTTACTACTCTCCGACCCCAAAGTACACTGGCACCTTTATCTATTTCCGGGTTCTCCTTTGTCTCCAGGGTCTCTTCACTTAAGATATCACATTGATTTTACTGCACTGTACTATGCAACGGTGTAGTTGAAATGTCATTGTTGCACTGTGGTGCAAATATTATTATTGTTCACTAGGCCTGGAAGCTCTGATGTGATTGCTTTGTGCACTAGTGCCACCGGTGAAGGTAAAATAAAGAGGTTTTGTGGGAAAAACAACCAGGGGGTTCTTGACAGAACCATTGGAGGATGGGCCCTATGGCAAGCCAGCAGGTCATTGTCAGAGGCTTTTAAGTGAAGCAGAAACTTACTGTGTCTGGAGAGAAAGGACCCAATCTGGGCTGCAAGGTGACCATCAACCTTTAGAAAAAGATTAAAGTGACAGTTGTCAACATCAATCCCTCTGGAGGTGTTGTTGGCTCATCAATGAAACACTAGGGAAAGAGGATGCCCATGACATAACCCCATTGAAGTAGTTAACTCCTTCAGACACTCAAGAAATCACTGGAATGGCAACTATTGTGAGGGAAGTTATAACAAGTCCTTTGAGCTCAATGGCCATTTTGACCTGCCGTTTCAGGTCATTTCTCCTTGAGATGGCAGACTAATGAGTATAATGAAATAAAAAGTGAGCATAATGTTGTATTGTAAAACCTAACACTAAAATGATGCTATTCATATGGGCCAGGGAATCTTTGTTGTCCTCCAGAGGGTACTTGCTATAGAGTCACTAAGGGCATTGGCGTCATTAATGACAAGCCATCTGAAAAACATCTAAGTGACACAGTAATTCTGCAGAAAACCTCAAAGACAAGAACAAAGATGTGACAAACAAAATTAGAGCACAGGGTTCCTATGTGCTACATGCCAGTGTCTCAGAAGTTTCTGAGCCAAGTGTGTCATCTGAGGTTCACAAACAGCTGCAAATGGTCTAAAGTATGAACAAAATACTCTTAATACTTTTAAGAGGGCATATTGTTCACTAAATCTGTTCTTCTTTGGTGAAAGCTTTTCAGCAAATACTTTTGTTGAAGTATAATTGTATGTTACCTGTAACAACACAAAAGTAAATTAAAAGGGTTGATGAAAAAATAAAATGCCACTTTTACTCTTTTAGAGCTGCTCAGACAAGTTTAGTGCATGAAGGGCTGCAGGTCAACTGTTAGCACTTGGTTTCCATAAGTGGAAAGATCGTGTACTTGAAGTGTATCTAGCTACAGATCTGTCCCTCAATAACTTCCTTTGAGGTGCAGATCATTACATTTAAAAGCTACAGCCCCTTAACTAACAGACGAAGGGAAGATATCTGTAGTGTTTATGAAGTGTAACAAGGGTGTGTATCATCAGCTAATGCTAAGTATTTATTATTAATAATTTTAAGTAATTAAACTTGTTTAGTAGGTGTATGTGATACATTCATGGGTGAGTAAAGGGGAATAGTGGCTATTTGCCACTGAACAATTGTTAGATGTCATCTCATTGCTTTTGGTCCTCACATTGGGAAAAAAGCACACGTTTTTATCCTCCATTAGAGCAAAGCTTTATTTAAAATGGGAAAAAACATCCAGTTAAGACAAACCAGTTGATGTTCTATGGAACCAATCCAAACAATAATATATATACAGTAGATACATACTTTTATACACACTGTAGAGGAAGTAAGATCATAATTCCATAGAAAAGTCATATATGACAAAGTACAGCTTAAAGAGATGAATATCACCCTTATCCGTATTTCTTTATGAAACAGAAGATGTTAATGATGAACAGACAGGATAGGAGAACTCCAGTTCTCATGATGGAGAGAAACACTAGGATTCTCATCCAATTCTCACTCTTTATTTCCAGCATGGTACCATTCCCAAACAGTACCTCCTCACATGAGGCCACAGCACAGTAGTAAGTTCCAGCATCAGAGACGCTGACATTCCTCTTGGGGAGGTTGTAGACACAGCTCTGTGTAGGAGACCCAGCCTCAGGACCCTTCTCACACTGATCACTCCTGCCTCCATGGGTGTAAAGGATTCCTGGAAAAATGTCTCCTGAGCCTTGTCTGAACCAATAAACACTGTGTTCTCCTGCACAGGTCTCAGTGTGTATTGTACAGTCCAGAATTATAGAGTCTCCTAGCTGGACCGACAGTGACGTTGGCTGCTGGACAGTGTATTTGATGCTAGAGCCTTTTACATTGAGAATTGCTCCCTCTGCAAAGTCCATTTGGTTGGAAGAAGAACTGGTACAGTAATATGTAGCTGAATCTGACAATCGTACATCTGATATCCTTAAGCGAAGTCTGTTGCTGACGAAATAAACTGAGAAACGAGGGTTTCCCTTGAATTCATCGTAAAATGTACCATTCAGATTCAAAAACTTAAACGATGAAGATATGAGCTGAGGTCTATGTCCCAAAGTCTGCTTGTACCAAGACAGAACTACTGTAAGTCCACTTAAATGATGTGGGCAGGTCAACGTAACTGGTTCCCCAACGCCAATGATCATAGGATCTTGACGTACATCCAGAGCATAGGCTAAATAATAAATACAAAACATAGAACAGATGTTATGAACAAGCACATATAATTTCAGAAATCAACCAAAAAGCAACAACAAATGTTCAAATAAACCACAGTTGCAAAGCAGGGTGGATACAGAACACAATTTGCAGAGAAAGGATATAGTTGAAACTTACCCAATTCTACAAGAAGTGCAACTATCAGCCAAATAGTGGTAATCTTTAAAGGTGTCATGTCCCTGACACATTGGCCTCAAATGATAAGACTGCTGACATGCACACACTTTAAAAATGTTGGTTGAATGTGATTGGCTGAGCTCAGAGATATAGTTTTAGCAGACTTTAGTGTCAGTCACCATGTTACCCACATAACCGAAAAAATCCACTGCAGAAATAAACAGTAGTATCACAAAAGCAATACATTTTTTAATCAATCTCACCACTTGTTTGGTATGTGTATTGTTTGGTATTAAATACCAGGTGTTTATGGCTGTTGTTGTGGGAAATACATGTTATATCTAATTACCGTTCACTTCTTTACCATGACCCGTCTCTGCTGAAGCAATGTGATGTTCGCGTGGGGTATTACAAAACCAACACTAATTGTTTCAAAACAGATATGAAAAAACTGCTTGTTTGTCCTCTTGACAATATGTATAATTTTCATACATGTCAACTGGCCAAAAGACGATTGAAAAATAAAGAAGGCTGATAAAGGCAGTAATCTACAATCATCTGATCTCACAATGCATGTACTGTATATTTAGCAAAGCTTACATGGATGCAATTTCTCACTGATGTTACAAGTAACAAGAGAAAGAATTTTTGTCATATTTCTTGCCCCACCATTATGATGTGTTCAGCCATAATTCACTACTGACTAACTGACCAGCATGTATTTTGCCAACAAAATGAATCCAGCCATGCTGGGAGCATCCTGTTTAAAAGCATGATGCAAAACAATTGAGAAGAATGTACTTTCAACGTGGTACACTGCTAGTGAACAGGAATTTTTTGTGATTAATTTTAAAAAATTGATTGCACATTGATAAAATTTTCTGTGAATTCGTTTTGGCAATACTCACAGTGGCAAAGCCTCTTGGTTGATGAATATCTTTCAAAAAGTACTAGACTAATAAGTGAGGTGAAACAAAAAAGGGAGTGTAGTAATCAGTCTGGTTTACCAGGTTACATTGGAAAATACGTCAGATGATAACTTAACTGTGATCTAATATCTGGTTCTGAAATGTTATTAATCGGTCAATTGTTGGGACATCAATTCAACATCAGTTTTATAGCAGTGTTAAATAGTTGTTTCTGAAACCAGTTTCCTAATTTTATTTTTGTAAATGAAGTTCCTCAAAAATGACAAAAATAATATTACAATTTAATGTAATGAACATTTCCTCTTCCAGCCCTATTATCTGACACCAGAGATATGTCTCTCTCTACATTATCTCTCTCTCTTCTCAGCTTGCTTTTCTTCTTCTTTAGATTCAGAGCTGTATAATGAAGGTTTTCCTCATCTTGGCCCTGTTAACGATAAAATAAATAAAGTTACGGTTTTAGCAGAGTTTACTATTTAATTTACCTATATAACTTTTTTATCGTTTTAAGCTCTGGAATTGTATTTCCTTGTTCCTGGTCACTCACGGTTATTCAAGCAGCAGTTAAAATAATAATGTTAAAGAAAAAGGTACATACCCCTCCATCTACAGAAGAGACAGACGTTCTTGTCTGAGAGACTGAAACAAAAATATCGTAGGGATATAGTGTTATTAATACTGAAAATTTCTCTGTGGCAAAAGAATTAAGGTCTCATTTTGAAATCAGTGATTAGTGATTGACCTCTACCCGGACATCGCTTACTTCCACCATAACCACATTTCTTCTAGTGCATCTTGATATATAAAGAAAAGTAGTCAACATTTGTTAAGTAGTTCAGCATCGATACATATTGAGATATCATTTGATAGTCACTCATGTTCCACATGCTCCACAGACGATGCAATCTCCTCAACCATCCATCTGGCACTTACCCATCTAGAAAACAAAGACTCTTATGTAAGAATGCTGTTCATTGACTTCAGCTCAGCATTCAACACAATAATCCCACAACAGCTCACTAACAAATTAAACTTACTGGGCCTGAAAAATTCCCTCTGCAATTGGATTCTGGACTTTCTAACCGAAAGACCTCAGTCAGTCCGTGTCGGCCACAACACCTCGAGCACCTTAACACTGAGCACAGGTGCCCCACAAGGCTGTGTGCTCAGCCCGCTGCTCTTCACGCTGCTGACCCACGACTGCACTGCCAAGTTCAGCTCCAACCACATTATCAAGTTTGCTGATGACACAACAGTGGTAGGTCTCATCAGCAACAACGATGAAACACACTATAGAGAGGAAGTGGCACAGCTGGCGAAATGGTGTGGGGCTAACAACCTGTCCCTCAACTTGAGCAAGACAAAGGAGGTTGTGATGGACTTCAGGAGGAACTCCGCGGATCACCCCCCACTGACCATCGACAGCTCGCCTGTCGAGAGAGTCAACAGCACCAAATTCCTGGGGGTGCACATCACAGAGGACCTCACCTGGACCACCAACACCAAGTCACTCTCAAAGAAGGCACATCAGCGCCTACACTTTCTCCGCCGGCTGAAGAGAGCAAGTCTCCCTCCACCCATCCTCACCACATTCTACAGGGGCACCATTGAGAGTGTGCTGACCAGCTGCATCACTGTCTGGTACGGGAACTGCACTGCAGCAGACCGCAAGACCATCCAGCGAACAGTGAACACAGCTGCGAAGATCATCGGTGCCCCTCTCCCCTCAATCCTAGAAATCTTCCACACACGATGCTCCAGCAAGGCCAATAGTATCGTTAAGGACCCCACCCACCCCTCCCACAGCCTCTTCCAGCCGCTACCATCAGGTAGACGATACCGGAGCATCAGAGCCCGCTCTGCCAGACTGATCAACAGCTTCTTCCCCCAGGCTGTGAGAGCCCTGAACTCTTCCGGGCCTCTATGACTACCCACACAATAACTAAGACTATC
>BROE01000023.1:790341-1001660 GCA_036571765.1 Plecoglossus altivelis
TCCATCCATCCATCCATCCATTTTCTTCCGCTTATCCGGGGCCGGGTCGCGGGGGCAGCAGTCTGAGCAGGGAGGCCCAGACTTCCTTCTCCACGCACACCTCCTCCAACTCCTCCGGGCGGATCCTGAGGCGTTCCCAGGCCAGCCGAGAGACATAGTCCCTCCAGCGTGTCCTGGGTCTTCCCCGGGGCCGCCTCCCGGTAGGACATGCCTGGAACACCTCCCGAGGGAGGCGTCCAGGAGGCATCCGAAACAGATGCCCGAGCCACCTCAGCTGGCTCCTGTCGACGTGGAGGAGCAGCGGCTCTACTCCGAGCTCCTCCCGTGTGACCGAGCTCCTCACCTTATCTCTAAGGGAGCGCCCAGCCACCCTGCGGAGAAAACTCATTTCGACCGCTTGTATCCGCGATCTCGTCCTTTCGGTCATTACCTAAAGTTCATGACCATAGACAGCATATGTACACAAATGATAATAAATATGTACACAAAAGTTTGAAGTAGAGTGAGAGTGACTGACCAAATAAGTATATCCTGTATGTACAATCGATAATGAAATAAATATTGTGTACAGAAGATGAGTTGCAAAAGATGTAGTGCAATTTAGAATGTGAAATTGTCATCTGGGGGTAAGTGGGGCACTGTTCAGCAGGCTGACTGCAGTGGAGAAGAAATTGTTTTTGTGGCTTGAGGTCCTGGTCCTGATGGACCGAAGCCTCTTACCAGAGGGGAGGGACCGAAAGAGTTCATTACCGGGATGAGAGGGGTCAGCTGCGATCATGGCTGCACGTCTCCCGGACCTGGAGATGTACAGCTCTTGAAGAGATGGGAGACTACAGCCAATCACCTTCTCAGCTGAGTGAAAGACTGCTGCAGTTTGGTCTTGTCCCTGGCTGTAGCTGCAGCAAACCAGACTGTGATGGAGGATGTGAGGATAGATTCAATGATGGCAGTGTAGAAGTTAACCAGCATCTTTACAGGGAGGAGAAACTTCTTCAGCTGCCGCAGGAAATACATCCTCTGCTGAGCCTTCTTGGTGAGGGAGCTGATGTTCTGCGCCCACTTGAGCTCCTTGGTGATGGTGGTGCCTAGGAAACAGAAGGACTCAGCAAATGACACCGGGGAGTCACAGAGGATGACAGGGGGGCGGGGGGCTGGGTCCTTCCTGAAGTCCACTGTCATCTCCACTGTCTTTAGGGAGTTGAGCTCCAGGTTGTTCGTGCTGCACCATGACACCAGACGATCAATCTCACCCCTATAGGCCAACTCGTTCCCACGAGAGATGAGGCCGATGAGGGTGGTGTCATCAGCAAACTTCAGAAGTTTGACAGACTGGTGACCAGATGAGCAGTTGTAGGTGTAAAGGGAGAATAGCAGAGGAGAAAGGACACAGCCTTAGGGGGATCCAGTGCTCATGTGCTGGAGGTCAGAGACATGCGTTTCCAGCCTCACGAACTGCCGTCTGTCTGTCAGGAAGTCCGTGATCCAACTGCACACGGAGTCAGGCACATTCAGCTGGAAGAGCTTGTCTCTGAGCAGGGCTGGGATGATCGTATTGAAAGCAGAACCAAAGTCCACAAACAGTATCCTGGCATAGGATCCTGGTGAATCCAGATGCTGAAGGATGAAGTGGAGGGCCATGTTCACAGCATCATCTACAGATCTGTTGGTTCTGTAGGCGAACTGTAGTGGATCCAGGAGAGGAGGAGCAGCGGCTCTAGCCCGAGCTCATTTCGGAAACTTATTTCGACCGCTTGTATCCGCGATCTCGTCCTTTCGGTCATTACCCAAAGTTCATGACCATAGGTGAGAGTAGGAACGTAGATCAACCGGTAAATTGAGAGCTTTGTCTTCCATCTCAGCTCCTTCTTCACCACGACGGACCGGTACAGAGACCGCATCACTGCAGTCGCTGCCATCGATCCGCCTGTCAATCTCACGTTCCATCCTTCCCTCACTTGTGAACAAGACCCCGAGATACTTGAACTCCTTCACTTGAAGCAAGGACTTCCCACCCATCCGGAGGGAGCAAGCCACCTTTTTCCGGTCGAGAACCATGGCCTCAGATTTAGAGGTGCTGATTCCCATCCCAGCCTCTTCACACTCAGATGCAAACCGCTCTAGTGCATGCTGTAGGTCCCGGTCCGATGGAGCCTTCAGGACAACATCATCCGCGAATAGCAGAGATGAGATCCTGTGCCCTCTGAACCAGACACCCTCCGGCCCCTGGCTGTGCATAGAAATTCTGTCCGTAAAAACAATTAACAGAACCGGTGACAAAGAGCAGCCCTGGTGGAGTCCAACATACACCGGGAACAAGTCAGAACTTACTACCAGCAATGCGAACGCAGCTCCTGCTCCGGTCATACAGGGACCGGACGGCCCTGAGCAAAGAGCCCCGGACCCCGTACTCCCTGCAAACCCCCCACGGGGTGCCACGAGGGATACGGTCGAACGCCTTCTCCAGGTCCACAAAGCACATGTGAACTGGTTTGGCAAACTCCCATGAACCCTCAAGCACCCGATGAAGTGTGTAGAGCTGGTCCAGTGTTCCGCGGCCAGGACGAAAACCACACTGCTCCTCCTGAGTCCAAGGTTCGACTATCAGTTGGATTCTCCCCTCTAGTACCCTGGCATAGACCTTACTAGGGAGGCTGAGGAGTGTGATCCCCCTGTAGTTGGAACACACCCTCCAATCCCCCTTCTTATAAAGGGGTACCACCACCCCGGTCTGCCAGTCCAGCGGCACGTCCCAAGGTGCCACGCAATGTTGAAGAGACGTGTCAGCCACGACAGCCCCACAACATCCAGAGACTTAAGATACTCGGGGTGGATCTCATCTACCCCTGGGGCTTTGCCACTGAGTAGCCCACCTACCACCTCGGTGACTCCCGCCTGGGTGATCAACGAGTACGCCTCCGGGTCCCCAGCCTCTGCTTCCTCCTCGGAAGACTTGACGGCAGGATTGAGGAGATCCTCAAAGTATTCCTTCCACCACTCAACAACATCTCCAGTTGAGGTCAGCAGCTCACTGCCCGCACCGTACATGGTGTTGGTGAAGAACCGCTCCCCCCTGAGTCGGCGAACGGTTTGCCAGAATTTCCTTGAGACCATCCGGTTTCTATCAAAGACAGAAATCGTAGACCAGTTGAGATCAACATACTGAACTACAGGTGATGATACAAATTGTTTTATTTAATGTTTTGTCCTCAACACTACTTTTCCAAATGAGATGAAGCAAGACAGTAACCTGAAGTACAATAGATGAAAACCATATTATTTACCTTTAACACTTAAAAGAGTTCTTCTACCAAATTGAATTCTACTGTAGCGTGACACAACAGCACAGTAATAAGTAGCAGAGTCTGCAGACTGAGTCTTAAATATTGTCAGATTACAGCTGTCCTCTCCACAATTCACATTTGGATGTTTAGTCCCTTCCAAGTCCCTAATAAAGCTAGAATGTGACGTTGTCACAGTGCCAAAGACTGATACAGAAGAGGTCTATGTCTGACAGTCTGTTTAAACCATGAGACATAGGTTCCTGGCAACTGATAGTCACTCTTTCTCCCAACTAAGCCACAATCGCCATGTCTGGTTCAATTGTGTCCACGGAAAATACACAAACTAGAAAGGCAACTATTTAGTTAAAGAAGAATCATTTAGGAAATGAATGTCATCCACCTGTCATATTTAGATTTAGAACACGTTTAAAATATGATATATATACAGTATATATATGTAAGAAAACAAAACTGAAAATATATCCTTAAAACTGTGCAATACATCCTATTTATATCTTACTTACGCAAACTAAGGCACATCAAAAACATTGTATAGACTGAAGTCTTCATTGTTACTTTACGGTTCAGGTCTGACACTGAGATCTGAGTCATAGAGACAATGAAAGCCCTTTACAGTTCATATTCAAAGAGTTCTAATTCGGGGCACAAGGAACCAAGCCTTTTCATTGGTTGTCCAAACAGCAATACAAAAACACTTTAACACTCACTTTCCCTATATACATAGTTCAACGGGCCCACACTACCACCATGCATACTCAAATAAAAATCCTACTACAAGACTCTTTTCAAGAAGGGGACCAATCAAGTAGAAGTGAGCGGACTTTAATAATAGCATAAATAACTTAATGTGTATCTTGTGAACAAAACAACTGGTTTGCACAACTATTAAATCATCATTAAAGGTATGCTTCCATTAGCTAATAAAGCTACTCTGATTTTTGTATTGTTATTATTTGATTTATTGGCAAATTCATGTTTAGCTGAGTATTTCACTGAGTATTATTCAAACTGCTTCCTCCCAAACTTTGCTTTGCTTTCGTCTCCAACCTCATACATCCACATGTTGAACGTGTTTATGGCATTATATGGCAGTGCAGTCGTGGGTCAGCAGCGTGAAGAGCAGCGGGCTGAGAACACAGCCTTTTGGGGCACCTGTGCTCAGTGTGGAAGTGCTCGAGGTGTTGTGGCCGACACGGACTGACTGAGGTCTTCCGGTTAGAAAGTCCAGAATCCAGTTACAGAGGAAATTGTTAAGGCCCAGTAGGTTTCATTTATAAGATGGATATCAGGTGTCACATTTGTTTCTGACAGAGTACTCTACCCAGTTCTACTCATCTACAGCACAGCACTCTCCTAACTTGACTACTGTGAAGTCTTTTCCTGCTAGCTTATCACTTATTGAGCAGTATATGAAGCGCTTTAAGCATCTGGTCAGAGCCCACATCTGCACCACCATTCCTAACCTATTGAACCCCTTTCACCCTTTCATTAAAACATAGATTCACTTGGTGTGTGAAAACAATATCTAAGACTAAAATGTAAAATCTATGTACAGTGCTCCAAATGAAGATATTCATAGATAAGTGCAAGGTTTATGTAAATACCATATATGTACCGATACTTAATTTGCTACACTTGCTATTTGGTGCATGTGACTAACCACTTTGATTTTGACAATGAGAAAACACATAAAACATATTAATCTCACTCCAATGGCATGGAAAGCAGGATGTATAGCATACTAATGCATCTAACTGATATGGTTTAAACATTTCTAAATGTCTTGTTTGCTCCTTTACTCCAAATTTGAGATAAAATAACAAATTTGGCAGGACTAAAACAATCGCAGCACTGCTTAAAGAAGCAGTTTTCCACAATCAACAAACATGATGATCCGCGATCCCTTGAAGAAGCGTTGGCTGTACTTTAATGAATTCAAAATGACATCTAGATCTAAAGGGCCAAAGCCACTCTGAACTAATTCTACCGTATAGGAAACAGCCTAAAAATGGGATGACTTTAAAAAGAAAACTCCCTAGTGTGGAGTAGGAGTATTATGGAGTATGACCTGCTTTTTCATCTCAAAATAACACTGTCTTCCCAATACCTCTTATGTTTAGTCTGTTAAGATTGTAATGTTAGGATTGAACTTGTTTGGTCAGTTTTAGTGAAAATGAAACATAAAAAAGCTATGGATATGACAGATGGAGGTTAGAGACGTAAGCCTATAGTTGCAAGATACACTCTCTGTTAAAGGGTCTTTCCATTGTGCTTGCATACAGTACCTCGTAATTTCCCAGCTGAAAACAGCCTGCAAACTGTAGAGCAAGACTGGTCTTCTGCTCTTACCACACTCTCATGTGATGTTTGTACATCAAAACCACATGGATGCTTCTACACAGCACTTTACACCCTCCACCATGTAGTTTTATGTTGTACTCCAGAGCCCATACAGAGATTTCCCCCCAAATGTTTACAAAAAAATATGTATTATTTTTTCAACCTTTGACTCATTGGCCTCGGCTCATTTTCTATGAAGAAAACCTACTAGAGAAAAGGTGTGCTGACTGTGTCACCACACTGGCCGTGCCCGTTTAATGTTTAGTGTAGTTCTTGGCTTTCCCTGCCTGAGTGTGTTCCTGTATCACCTACGTCTTATTTGGTTTTATAATTCTATTGAAGTCCCTGTTTTTACTGTGTCCTGTCCTACACATTATGAGATGTTTGGTTCCAGAGCCACTGAACCCAGGAATAAGAAAAGGAAAAGGTTTTAAAACCCTAGTCAGAGTATGGGTTCATCAGTCCTGTGTACTTTAGGTAAGTAACGCAGAGAAGTAGGGAGAGAGAAGCAAGGAAGGTGCTGAGTGCACCCTTGTGGGTCCAGCGAGTCGAGATCCCCGTCTTACAGCAGACCACAGAGCAACACATGGGGGTAAAATGTACATAACTCCACACCAAGGGTCCTACACCTGAACATCTGACTTTTTGAAAAGGTTCAACTACAGTACATGACATCCATATTCTAAAGTGCTCAAGACTCTTCACCACTGCCAGTAGACATAATGCAATTAACCCATGCTGTCTCATGCACACACTTGTGCATGCATGCATACAGTTACTGACCTAGCTACAGCATGACAGCAAACCTGACCCATTTGACTTTTTCCATTTTGAGCAACTGTG
The DNA here is from genome assembly GCA_036571765.1 of Plecoglossus altivelis. Classification (NCBI taxonomy): domain Eukaryota; kingdom Metazoa; phylum Chordata; class Actinopteri; order Osmeriformes; family Plecoglossidae; genus Plecoglossus; species Plecoglossus altivelis. The sequence goes on from BROE01000023.1 coordinate 796,827, forward strand.
GTCTCTGTGTTGCCCTAGTAAACTGTGATGGAGCGGGTGTTGAGGTGAGGTGAAGAAGAAGTCGCATTCAGCCTGAGGCACTTTCTCAGAGGTGAGAAGTGACAGTACACGAGGGACTTTACATGAAATACAGGGTCTTCCTGTCTCTATAGAGAAACCAGGGCAGACAAGCTGAGTCTACAAAGTACACAAGGTTGCATCATTAATTCTGTAAAAATGATGACTTGAACATCTATACATTTCAGGGATTATTTGTAGTTTGTTAATCACACTTGCTAGTTAACAGAAGCCAATGGGAAGGAAAATAATTATTTCAACTTGGCCTTCAACAGAATTTTGTCCACAGTCAACTTGACCCAGATTGTACATTTAAATGCACAGTTTCTAAACCTGATCATACAACCACCGATGAGCCACCAAGATCAACAGTTCATATAAGATAAAAGAAGACAAAACTAGAAAAGGAAAAGCTCAAATATTGTAGACCCAGCAAAATTACTTTAGTGACTCTATCTTAGTACATGATTCAGGCATGTAAAATGTCGTAGTTCACCTGTAAGTCTTCACAATGAGGTGTCAAGAGTTCCCCAGGAATTCATATCGGTTTCAGAACACCTCACCACATTCTGAGAACAAAGGACGCTGGCAAAGAGCAAACAGAGGGACAAGTAGGAGGGTCACTGTCTACAAGGCTACCATATCAAGATTACCTATGTATATGCAGCTGATCGCAACACTACAATGTAAACACATTTGAAAAACTTTCGGATCCTAAACATAGCTTGAATTGAAATAGGTTGAATGGCAGTCACTTAATTATGTATGCTGTTACACTTGTTTGGGTGTTCGTCAGACAACTACTGCTCCCTGATGACTGAGAGGTGAATTACATTTCTTCATGGTACAAGGTAAATCTTACAAGATCAGATTAAACACATCATACTCACATCCAGCCTTGCCCATACATGTTTTTGTAGGTTAACTAATGGAGGCAATTTGTGATGTTCCACGAGATGTATCTACAATACTTAATTATGAATGCATGTAAATTGATGAACGCAATGTTGCCATTGAAACCCAATAAATATCCATTGACAAATGTTCAGGAATCTTCATGTGTTTTTCTGCATAGCTTTCAATTCGACAGGCCCAATGTACTTTTTCAAAGTGACTGTTAATCTCAGCTAAAGACTAAATGGACTTCTAGAGTGGTGAAAAATACAATGAAAATATCAAGAAGTGAAGTGATGTTTTGGCAAGTATGGTTACCCATACTTGAAATTTACCTCTGCATTTAACCCATCCAAGTGCACACACAGCAGTGAGTAGTGGGCAACTGCACGCACACACACACACACAGTGAACATACACCCGGAGCAGTGGGCAGCTATTGCTCCAGCGCCTGGGAAGCAATTGTGGGTTTGGTGCCTTGCTCGAGGGCACCTCAATCAGGGTATTGAAGGCAGAGAGAATGCTGTTTATTCACAATCCCCACCTTCAATTCCTGCTGGTGCGAGAATCAAGCCAGCAACTTGCAGGTTACAAGCCCAACTCCCTAACAATTAGGCCACAACTTCCCCAGAGCTGCAGTCAATGATATATATTATCGGTCATTGTTGGTTGAATAGCCATTATTCTCTGTAAATTAAGTGAAACACAATTGTTGATTTGTATTAAAGTTACATTTATTTTATATGCAATTTACACATTTTACATATTGACTATGAAGCCTAATTTAGATAAAGCCATAGAATTTATTTTAGTATCATGCCTTTATCTATGCCCTGCGACTTGCTGGCCCCAGTCCAGGGTATACCCCGCCTATGGCCTGAAGTTACTGGGTTAGGCTCCAGTCACCCGTGACCCCAAACGTGAACAAGCGGCACTGCAATCCCTCCCAGGCATCGGCAGTAGAAGATGAATGGATGAATAAATGAATGGTTTTACCAATAGTATGAGATTGACAATGTAACAGAAGATGGAAAAGTTTCAAGTATCAGTCCAAGTGTTACTGTCTCAGTCCAGAGTAGATGGTGTCTTTGTCCACGGAGCGTTTCTGTCTCTCTGCCTTCCATCTCTTGTTGAAATCAATAGTAGCATACTGCAGTTTATCAGCCTCGTCATCCTTGTAGAGACGAAAAAAATATTCAAGATACTAATATGTCAAATCTAATGGTTAAGTGAAGAATGGCTATTGACTACTTTTAAACGTTGAAAAAATAACAAAGAACATTTTTCAAGGTAAGAAAGAGAATTTAATGTGGATCATGTTTTTTTATCTCAAGATAAGGTCATGAAATGCCCATTGGCTTAGTATTCTAGTAGCATATTTGACTATAATGTAACAAAGTGACACTTTCATACCTGTCTATCAGATCGAATGGCTGGTGGGACACTTGTCGAGGGGTTGTTCTCTTTAAAGGAAATATGTTCATGACAGCATTGCATTCATCGTCATTAAATTATAGCTGAATACCCTGCGCAATCGCAATAATGAAACACCAAACAATACCTGTACACTTCAGACATGTCTTCATCTTGTGGATATACCAAGACAGGACAATAATCAGCAAAAATGAAACTGATAATCCACCACCCAGGAAACACACTAGCAGAGGATCTGTGTCAATAAATAAAACAATTAGTAACATTATACATATCTTTTAGTTACATTATACAGAATAGTCAAAAAGGGAATGCTTCTGCGAAAATGACCTTAGATGACGAACAAAAAACTTAAACGCCCTTTAAATATACATTAAATGGAAAACTGGCATAACTCATTACTATAACTATAACTCATAACTCATAACTATTTACAGACGGTACAAAGTATGAAAAGACAGTGCATAGTTTAAAACAGACAATAAATAATACATTTCCAACAGCAGCAGTGCTCCTGGGTTATGAGTATTTATTCATGTTCCCATTTATAATGAGGACATTAATAAAGACTTCCTTAACCCATTTTCTCAGCTGATATGACGTTGAGTCTCCTGACAGATGGCAAAGTCTGGAAGGGGCGAGGATGGGTCATTATTAATCTGAGAAAGATTTTGAGCATGGACCAATCAATTGACTGATACTGAAGATCTGAAAAACATGTTGCATTTTGCCTGAATGAAGCTAAGTAGAATATCGATGTTGAATTAACTGTATGTTACTTACGACATTGTCAAGAAGGCAATCATTTTGAGTAGTATACTCCATAAAACGTGTAAGGCTATCACTTTTGGTAGAATGAAAACCATGGATTTTAGCTATGACTTACTTTGAACAGCCAGCCTGGTCCCATTTCCAAACAGTATCTCCCCACATGAGGCCACAGCACAGTAGTAAGTCCCAGCATCAGAGAGGCTAAGGTTCCTCTTGGGGAGGTTGTAGACACAGCTCTGTGTAGGATACCCAGCCTCAGGGCTCTTCTCACACTGATCACTCCTGCTGCCATGGGTGTAAAGGATTCCTGGATAGGATTCTCCTGAGCCATGTCTGAACCAATAGACACTGTGTTCTCCAGCACAGATCTCAGTGTGTATTGTACAGTTTAGAGTTACGGAGTCTCCTGGCTGGGTGGACTCAGACACAGGCTCCTGGACAACACTCATGCTTTTAAAGCCTTATGTGGAAAAAGAAAGAATGATTACAATATTTTTCATAAGCTGGTAAAAAACTACGATAAACCAAATCAAAGGCTCACCTCTGAACACAAGTAAAGTTCCAGTATCTTCAAAAGTCATAATGGATAGACTTGATCTTCCACAGAAATACATAGCTGAATCAGACGGCTGAGTGTTGTTGATTTGAAGGTGATATATCCCTGTTCCCAACTGTACTGAAAACCGAGGATCGTTCTCAAATTCACCATAAAGGTTGTTCCCACTGAATGTGTATTGATGTGATACCAGCTGGGGTCTCTGGCTGTGTGTTTGCTTATACCATGACAGATATTTTATATTGTTTGAATAGAAGCATTGTAGAGTCACTTTGTCTCCAAGATTGGCAAACAAAAGAGGTAATGGTTGAGCTATGATGCCCTGGGTATACACAGGACCTAAATTAGAGAAGAAAAAAAGAATGAGATATTTTACCTTTATGTTGTGTAATACAAAAGTAGTCTGTGATATTGTATTGAAATGTTTAAATAGGAATCATCACTACTTTGGAATGTAGCACTCAAAATTTCTTTCTAACATACCTCATCAGTACACAACTTGAAAACTCTACTAGTTCAGATAGTACCATAGTATCACTTACATATTTTAAGGAGGATGGCCACTATTAAATAAGCCCAGAACATCTCAGTTCTTCTCTTCTGTGTCTGGCAACCACTCTTGAGGGTTGGGATTCAAATAAGAGCATCAGCAGAAAATTGTTACAAGTGAAGGCATCCTTTTAGGTTAGCTTCCTTGAGTGGTTGCAGAGGAAATGACTCGATAATGATTTCACAGTTTTCACACCCAAACACTGAAGAAAATATACGAAAACACTTTTTATTTCATGTTATGGATTTAGATTACTGGTAACAGCCATTTGTGGATGGTATGTGGTTTGGTGTAAGATATTAAGAAGTCCTCTTGAATATTGTATCACAGATTTAATATTTAAAACTTGAGTTTTACCAACAGCAGTACAATTTTTTGGAACTGCAATTCAAAACCGAAATCAAGACCTTTAACAGTAAAAATAGTTTATTAAAATGATAATGTGTGATTTTAATTTTTTAATCTTTTTTTTATCAATGCATGTTCCAAAGGTTCAGGTATTATATAGAATACTACATTACAGTAAATATCGTACACATGCACAAAAGCAGAAGTATAGCAGTATAGCAGTATAGCAATAGCAGAATAGGATGGCCAATGTTTAACAACATGTTTCAATTCAACTCTGAGATATACAGTATGTAGTACAGTAGGTCATATCATAGATCATGCTTAGAAATCTAACTGTGAAGCATAATTTTGTAGTTGTAGGCTTACAACAAACACATATCTACTTGGACAGTGTTCGCTGGAGAAGCATTGCATCTTGATAAGAACAGGTACAGCGTAGAGCCAACATCCACAAATCCCTGAATCAGACATCATGATTCTTGAAGCAAGTTCTGTGTCTACATTGTGAGTACCTTAACAGTGTGTCAAACCCTAAACACAAGTTATCCGAAGTCATGTTGGAATTAATAAGCATAATTTTCTCCTGTGTTGGAAAGTGCTCAAATCTGACAATGTGAAATCAATCCAAACAAACCATAATGCAATCCTAATACTGTGAATATAGTCCCACAGATTGTTTATTGTTGAATTATTTTCTGGTTTGTATTAAATAGCTAGAAAAACCAGTCTGCACAACACCAAGGTGAATTGGTTCAGTTTTGACTCTTGATTGATGGCGTTGGAAGATGAGGATGCATTGTTAGTCAAGTGTCACATCATGGATGAGAAAAGGTCTAGGCCATCAGGTTGTAAGTAAAAAAAATGAGGAAGGAGAAACGTGTAAAAGATAAAGGTACGCAGCTATATCATCTCCTTATGAGTATGATAATATTATTTTGTGATATTAATTTTTAAAATCGCCCAGGGAGCCATACAACCTTAATCTGCAATCTAAAACCACATCTGCATGGTGCCATATGTTGAATCTCTACTAACTGCTTCTACTATTGAACATCAGGCAAGATATGACAAAGTTTTTCACTTGCCAATCAACACAATGCCCTCGTTCCAGAGAGGTCATCCGTACGATCAAACCTTTCCTAAGATTACATTCTGGCAGAGTCAGAATATTATGGGAGCATTCTTGTAGTGGCATCTCGTACTTGAATGTAATTTAATGTCTTTAAGTGTGTCTTTAATTCCTGTTGATTGAGTCTTTTTGCATATGTTTTTTACCTTGACCTTTGTGCGGTGGCAGTCAGGTGTGCTGCAACACGTGGAAGACTAACTGAGCTCTGCCTCTGAAGTGTTTGCATAATATTGTTGCACTGCTAGGTGGCAGCAGTCACACTGCTGGCCTCTACTACGGCCTTTGCAGTGGTGGTGTTGTGTGTTGTGTGGTGTGTTGTGGGGGGGGAGGGGGGTGGGGGGGTTGTCCCTGATTTCCTGAAAATAGGGTGTCACTACACAATGAAAATTATTTTTGTCGCAATGTACATGTTATTTTCAAGGGCGCTGCATCTGAGTTATTTTCATTTTTGGCCTCTTTTATTTTAATCTCAGGCAGACTAAGTGCATAATACAAAGCCAAGCAATGGGCAGATTAACATGTATTTATCTTTTTGTTCCACTTGAAATTGTTTCACTTAATTTTTGCATCCTTGGTAACCAGGACCCTGGGCAGAACAGAAACATGAAAAAGAAATGGAAGGCTGGAATGTCATATTAACAATTCCCTTGATATATTCCAACAGAGATACAAGCACTCAAAATTAAAATTTACTCCCACTCACTTTTTAAGAGATTCTCTGCCCAGTGAAAAGGCTTTTGTTGGCAACATACCAGTCTCCTAGCGCTCGAGTTTGCATTTTCAGCCAAAACCCATGTGCTAGGGGGACAAACAATAGACTTGCTAAAAAATACACCAAAAACCGACTATTAGATTAATGCAAAACAAAGCAAATATCATGGTTAAGTACTATTGTACACGCACATCAGAACTCGTATTTAAGACAGCTCTCTCTCAGTCAGCTCTTTCTCAATCGTGCTGCTCACTTGAGCCCTGTGGTTTGTCTGTTGTTCCTGATTTGTGATCTTTATCAGGCTATATGAAACCTACAACAATACACAGAGAATCGGTAATGAGGACTTTATGAAAACCTCCAAGTTAACCACAGCATTTCCTATTCCAAAGTCATTTAACATTAAAGGAGGCGTTACGCTATCCATAACATACTAAGTATACCAAGTAAAACATTTGGGTTTATGTAGCCTACTGTGCGCAGAACACAGTGTCGATTGGTTCAGACATGCCTCAGGAGAATCCTTACAAGGATTCTTGACATCCATGGAGGCAGGAGTGAACAGTGTGAGAAAAGCCCTGAGGCTGGGTCTCCTACACAGAGCTGTGTCTACAACCTCCCCAAGAGGAACCTCAGCGTCTCTGATGCTGGGACTTACTACTGTGCTGTGGTCTCATGGGGAGATACTGTTTGGAGATCAGACCACATTTTGAGCCAATCAAATGTTTAAACAACTCAATCAATCAAGAAATCATTCCTATTAACTTGGAAAACTATCTCTGGAAAAAGGCTCTGTGGCACTTGATGCTTGTGGCAAATACAAACCAGTAAAAATAAAAATACTAACCTGATTCTGAAATTGTGTAGAAGGTTCATGGCAAAAAGTGGTTCATTGATGACTCATTCATACAGTGAACCCTCCCCATGTACAAGCTACAGTTAAACAAGTTAAACAGCTACAGAAGTAGTTTACAAGTTCAACTTTGTGTTGCTTTTCGGTGAGGTGTAAAAAAATAAACTGTGGTAATTTACCAATGCGGGTGGTAATTTAGGCACATTCACTTATATAACAACATAGGATCTAATAATGTGTGGCTACTACTCCCTATAGACTGAGAGGTGAATTGCACATTTCAATATCACGGTATGTGGTCTCCTTTCATTTATTCAGCAGGCGTAACACTGCTAGTTAAATGCTTGTCTATACGTATGTAGCAAAGGGTTTGCATCTTACTTCCTGGTGTGAGTGGCAGGAAGGTGGAAAAAGCTCAGTGTCACGTAAAAGCTGTCAACTTCCCTGAAAGATGAAGCTTGATAGCATTGTGTATCAACAACAGCAATAAATAAAACAAAAAATCAACATCAACAACCCCCAACAACTGAATTATGGTGATGATCCTGAGCGGGGTCATTGTTTATGACCATAATGCAACCCAAATCTATGAAGGAGGTTATAGGCTGTCAGTTATTTTCCACTGTGGTATCACACCTCACAGTGTTTCTGAAGACAAATTACATGCAAGTTACACAGGAAGACTGATCTTTCGTTTTCACCACACTAACATCACAACCCTATATCAAAACCACACAGACAATTTTCTCACACGGCATCATACCTCAGAAAGGATAAAATTAGACTACTTCCGCTAAACTGGCAGTGAATTATGTTTAACTGACAAACATTGCGAACACAGAGCAATGCAGAAAAAGGATTCCCGTTATCTTCTAAGTGGATCAATCAGTTGCTTTATTCACAAACGTTTCTGAATGAGCTGATGATTGCATATTGATTCGTCCACCATAGCCCAGTGTGAACTCCAGAGACTAGAAACATACTAAGTTTAATAGGGTTAGGAACTCTAACTGCACCAGAGCACTGTTAGATCATGTAAATATGACGCTTCAGACATCCTCTGTGCTGTACTAGGCATTGCTCTCAAGCATGCCACTATAATTGGTATGGCATTGTAACATGGTGGCTAAAAAATATTATATACGATATTATTTTGTACTGTACCACCATAATTGTGTTCACTATACATTAATCACTGTAATGTATCAATGTAATCAATATGTTATTGTCACTATGTATAAACTTCAGCATTTGAGATATTGTTCGCTCTTTTTAGTCTGTATTAGTACACAGTTTTTTTGTGGTATTTCCCCAGCCTGATTCAGTCCAAGTTTAGTTTTTACATGTTGGCCTTAGGCTCCGGGTATCCTGCCACACACACCACCCTCCTCCTGTGATATTGACACGCCCGCAATTCATCCCTTCATCTGCATCACAGTATTTCAACACTTGGTTTTTGAGTCCAGCATTGCCAGTTCAAAGCTTCATGTAGACGTGTTAGGTAAAGTAACTCAGTACACTGCTTGTAATTGTGCTATCTCTGTTACAGAGTACGCCACATCCTTTTGTTCATCTGTCTGCCCGCCCCTCTGCCTGCCGCTAGCAATTTGCCTTTGTTCTCCTCATCCTTTAATTTCAATAAACTGGCCAACCAGTTTACCTTCTCTGGAGTTTGTGTCCACTTGCCAGTATCTAGTTGGTCGAGAGGAGCCAGCTGAGGTGGCTCGGGCATCTGTTTCGGATGCCTCCTGGACGCCTCCCTCGGGAGGTGTTCCGGGCATGTCCTACCGGGAGGCGGCCCCGGGGAAGACCCAGGACACGCTGGAGGGACTAGCCTTGGGATCCCCCCGGAGGAGCTGGAGGTGGTGTGCGTGGAGAAGGAAGTCTGGGCCTCCCTGCTCAGACTGCTGCCCCCGCGACCCGGCCCTGGATAAGCGGAAGAAAATGGATGGATGGATGGATAGTTGGTCGATCTTGAACTGTGCTTGTTGGTTGAGATGTAGTTCCTGTGTGATGTGGTTATATATATATATATATATATATATATATATATATATACATATACACACACTCTTCCTCTAATGTGAACACAAAAGTATAGACCTATGTACTTCTGATTCTTGATCTTCGATTGTACTTTCTACGAGTAGCTTTTTGTGGCTCAGGAGGTTCAGAAGGTTATTCACTACTCAAAAGGTCAGTGTTTTGACCCCTGACTCCTGGTCATGTGTCAAAGAGTCCTTGGGCGATACACTGAACCCCAAGTTACCCTTGATGGTAAGGCTAGGATCAAGTGTATCTCCGATGGGGGCTTGGCTCCAAATGGAGCCCAAAGGTCTGGTTAAGGTTTTTCCCAGGAGGTATTCCCCAATCGCTGGCCAAATGAAGCTTTACACAAGTTCAATCTGGTAAGACCGATCCCTGCACTCAGGCACATCATATAATTTCTCTCTTTCACTCTGCTGCAAGGAAAGCTCTACTTGCTATCAGGCATCATTCAGGTTCTGCATTGTCTTGTGCTGACGTCTATCAATTAACACTGTCAATCTTAATTGTCGCATCAGCCTATCACTATGATCTTGTGCTTTTTAAATAGGATTCTCTCCTAGTTTAGTTTGTCTTCAGATGTTGGGCAGGCAGTCTTTTAATTCCCCATGGTGTCTAAGCTCTAACCCTTCGCCGACAGGCTGTTCACATGGACTCAGGGGCTTTGGCCCTCTAGCCTACATAGGTTATCTGTAACTTGGATGGCGGTCCTCCAGTGGGTAAGGCTGTTCACAGACTCAAGGGCTTTGGCCCTCTAGTCAGCACAGGTTATCACCTCAGACTCAAGGGCATCGCCCTCTAGCCAACGCAAGCTCTTTCATATACTAGGGCTCCGGTTCTCTGGCCTGCGGGTTATTGTACTGCAGGCATGCTGCTCTCTAGACTTGGCTGGCTATGAAATATAATCACTCGCTGACTTGGCTTTGTTGGTATAGGAACTGTCCAACACATCTGTCCATGCCTTGCTATCTGATGAAGGGTATGTATTCGTTTAGCTCATTCTGTTAGGCGGGTTTAGGGTATTATTTGTGTAGCACTGATCGTTGTTGGGCACCAATCACTGTCAGTGCTCAGTCTTGTGTTTTTGTTGCTTATTCCTCAGGGAGTTTGATTTACATTATCTTGGTAAATATGTTTTACGATATTGCACTTTTATACTCTTACTGTAGGGGATTCTAATTCTATAATGGGCAGACATTCTTTGATCTATATTTCCTTTGGGGTCTAAGCCCAAACACTTAATACATTTATATCTGTAAATAAACTCACTTCACCATCCCAGGTCTGGCCTGATTAAACTGAGCTGACAAGCAGGCAGGTCCGAATGGTACTTTCGGAGACACAGAAAAACAGGACAAAATCCAATACAGAAAAGGGGCAAAATCAGTATGGCGTGGCCCAGGGTAAGACATTACCACTGTAGCAGAAGCAACATTCTGATGATGAGTGGTTGTAGAACCAAGGGAATTATAGCCGTGGTGTTGAGATACTAGGTGTGTCTAGTTGAGCAGGTGGAGTGAAGAAGTGACTAGAATGAAACAGAAATGTATATCCACACCTATTAGCTATGTGTGCCATATTTATGCCAGTCCACATGCATATATATCAGTGGTATATACAGGAATGTGAAAAAGTAAAGTAAACATGCTGTACTAAATAAGACAATAAGAAAATGTACGGTCTGTAACAATATGCATGACCTCTGAGTGACAAAAAGACATATAGCAGAAACCACAAAGGTAGAGTAAAGACCGTGAGAGAGCAAAGGCACAGAAAGGAATGAGTCCTAGGTCCTATGTACAACAGTTGGGCTGTTTTAACCAAAGCAGGCATGCAGCCTTGTTAAGTTCACAGCAGACTGTACCTGAACAAAGGCTTGACATACGTATGGAGTACAGTTTGTTTCAATCACCACTGTCTCCTGACAAGACAAACTCTACACACCAAAGGTTAGCCACCTGAGAATTTCTTTTCAACCCTAAAAAAGGTTTACTTTAAAACAAACTTGTATTCAATCTCTTCAAATGTATGCACAACAACACACTCTCTAAAGTTACACATACCGTGTATGAACACATATTCATATGAACACTTGTTTATAGACTTACATAATACGCCTATATGTTTATGCACATACATTAAAATCTGAACCTCAGTCTTCCTGTTTGTAAGAGGCTTTTCTTCAACAGTGGAAAGAACATCTTACTGCCAACGTGGTCGCACATCTGAAACTCTTTGACTCATAACAGTCAGAGTGGATTGAACCCTACTGAAGGGGGTCTTTGTACCGTAGGTTTACTCTACATGACTGTTTGGCTGAGATCATTTATCACACGTGTTTAATCACTACATTTTAAAATACGATATAACTAAGAAAACCTACAGCAGGACGTTCATTCAAATGAAGTCTTCTGAACTGGAAAAAGAACCTGAGTGCCAACTAAAAGCCGAGTATTCTGTAGGAGCAAATCTTTTATCTGGTACTATGGCAAGGGAAGAACATCAATAAATAGTGACGATGAAGAGGATCTCACAAGGGATATTTTGGTTGACATGGAAGGGATGGTGGGTTTTGTACACCATGCACCCTCACAATGTTTCAGTCAGAAATACTCACAAATTCTTTTGAACCATTTATTAAACAAAATTATCGTAACATTTAGTCTTGGCTTGGTAGCTCTAATCAAGGATATGGATCCACTCTCTGTCCAAGGGGTAAATACACAGAACAAATAACAAAAGCAGAGCGTACATAAGAGTCATTCCAAGCAGCTTGATAGGGTACAGTAGAGTACAGAAGGGTGGGGTAATAGGGGCAAGCGATAACACTAGAATCACCAGCAACATAGTAACAATGCATGTCTATGCACACTGGTGGATCAAAGAGCTGCATATGGTGACTATGTATAGTGTGCAGTAGCAGTCTATGTATTTAAAGCAACACATATGGGACTACCATGGGCCTTCTTGAAATGTTCAATCCAAACTCTTTGGATATAAGATTTTGCATTGGTCTTGTTATTTGCGTTTGTTCTTTGATTTTTCAAGGAAATGTAAAAACAGAAGTGGGTTTTAAAATATGGTGAAACCAATTGGTTCTCATTGGTTCCTTTCATATCTCACTCCAGAGTAGACTGTTTCATCTTTCGGTTCCATTTTCATTCTCCCAGTTTTAATGGTCTTCGTATCAGAAACATTCAAAGCTGCGTAGTACTGTTTTCTGTCTTCATTGACCTGTGGTACAGACACATACAGTATTGTCCTGATTTACTTTAAGGACCAACTAACTCTGTTCAAAACCAGAAATGGCCCACATGATCAATATTAAAGAAGGCTGAATGTGTTCGAGAGCCTATGAAGATGAATACTGGCCTGTTCTTCTGATATATTGACATGAGAACTGCCAGTTTGCTGAGACGAATCACCGAGCCATGCTAAAACACACGAAAGGTGAAAATAGAAAAAGGTTGTCTTTAAATGACAACTTGTGCAACTCACTAATATTACCTTCCGTATGTGAGCTATACATTTTATTGCATGCACATCACATTTAAGCTGCATCCCATAAATTATTGAAAACTGGTTCATTGATTAATTAATTTGAGCTGAATAAAGGTCAAAACCTGTCCTCTTCACTTTCCAACAGAAGATGATGTTGACAGTCACACTCAGAATCAATATGGTTGTCAGGCAAACCAGAATGATAAAAACAAGATGATCCTGACCATCTGCCAAGCGAAAAATATTATGAAACTTTTCATTCAGGAAATTATAAAGGAGTTTTTACAAATGTGTATGTACACACTACCTCATTTGTCATACTGTAACTTACCTTCAATATCCAGCTTAATCCCATTTCCAAACAGTATCTCCCCACATGAGGCCACAGCACAGTAGTAAGTCCCAGCATCAGAGAGTCTAAGGTTCCTCTTGGGGAGGTTGTAGACACAGCTCTGTGTAGGAGACCCAGACGCAGGGCTTTTCTCACACTGATCACTCCTGCTGCCATTGGTGTAAAGGATACCTGGATGGGATTCTCCTGAGCCATGTCTGAACCAGTAGACACTGTGTTCTCCACTACAGGTCTTAGTGGTTATTGTACAGTTCAGATTTAAAGAGTCTCCTGGTTTATATGCCTCAGACACTGAGTGCTGTACAAGAACAGTTGTGTTTTTTGGTTCAAATTCTGAAAAAGAAAGTATAAACTCAAACACAATTCAATAACCACTAAATTATAGAAATTATATTTAAAACAAGGTTCTGTACATTTTTGGTCTTAGATTTATTTGTTAAGTGGTTATTGCTATATTTTCAATATTTAGTCCATTTATTTTCTATGCTTAGTTCAGTTGTTCATTTTGGTTTATGATTTGCATCTGATCGCTTAACTTAATCTTACTAGATCGCACTCTATTTATTCAGTTCAGTTTTATGTTATTAGTAAGGTATTGTTTCGTGTTTGCATGACTTACTAAGCCTTCTGTTCCCAACAATTTTGATAGACATTAAGTGTTTCAACAGTGTAGCCAGTTTTATTGAACCTAAAAAGCATCTTATGACTTCATCCTTGCTGTGCCTTTGTTTGGGGTTTTGCATATACCGGCTCTGATATTCAGCCTGAATTTTACTCAGCTTCTGACTTGCCCTTGAGTACGGTTGCCTTGGATTTCTTGTAACAAAAATAAATGATGCATGGAGGGTAAGGAATCGTCCTCCTCCACACCCAGGCAGTGTTCAATATATAGATCTATATTACAGTTCACATAATTTACTAATCGGTTCCATTCAAACTCATTTTTGTAAATAAGCATGAGGTGCACTGCTAATCTAAAATATTTTTTCCAACAATTAGGAACAATGTTAAATGAATTTATACTGAAAATTAAATTAGTCTTTACCTGTAACAATTAGAAGAGTTCCATCTCCAAATGTAATGCCAATGGATTGAGTTGCACAGTAGTAAGTGGCTGAATCCTGTAGCTGAGTCTGGGTGATAGTCAGATTACAATGATCGTCTCCTCTACACAAATTAATGTGTTTCGTTCCAAGTATCAGATCTTTGGTGTTAAATATAGAGGTGTGCTTAAATGATGTAACAATGAGAACTGGCTTCTGTCCAATAACCTGTTTGAACCACAGAACAACCTCATTATATGTATGGATGCAAGTTAGAGTCACACTGTCTCCCTCCCTGACCAGCATGACACGATCTGGTTGCACAAAGACGTCCTTGTTCAATGTACAAACTGTCAAGGTAAAAAGAAAACAAATGTTTTGGATTTCTTTCACCACTCAGTCAGATAGATTCATCAGCATATATGCAATATTCAAAGAAATGTCTAAATGCCCTTGATCATGCAAGGTAATAGATTCCGAAAGACAAAGCTAAAATATTTTTATGTCCTACCTGATTTCATGTAAAACCAAAAGATGAGCCCAAATAGAATCATTTCAATGACAGTCTGTATTTAACTAGGAAGTGGGCATGCACAGGCACATTTATATAGGATTGCCTGCAATAAGTAGGAGGGGGCAATGAACTAAGAACTGCTATTGGATATCCAGGCAAAATCATGCCTTCCATTGTATCAGACAGTAATCCGACCAAAGGGTGTTTAAATGAAAATTGAAAGCCTCTAAATGTTTTTTATAACTAATCCAAAATTGAAAGTGATATTTAACTAAAGATAGTTACAAGTTTGACAACGTACTTTGGCTTTTCCCAAAACACAAGAAGCAGGGGTGTACGTTTCCTTATCACATTTTTGAAAAGGCAAATCTGTCCCCCCTATTTAACCCCTCCCTTTAAGTGTTTAAAAACTGTCCCAACCACACCTGAAAACACACCTACTCCCCTGCATAACACTGTAGTCAGACATCTATACTGCCACAAAGGCATTTTGACCTGCTCAATACTACTTTGAGATTTCTTTGCAAGAATGAAGCAGACGTGATAAAGCCTCACAAGTGTGCATTAACGTCGACACAATCTCAACATTACTTGTTTTTTTTCACAATAAAGGGAAGAGGTGAGGCACATTCTTAACAATGTTTCCACTTATGTTACTCGTATGTGAGAGGCACTGTACTTACAGACGAACTCAGAAAACAACAGAGGTGGAGAGCATTTAACACTATGAACAGGTAAAACTACACACCAAGGCCCTGTTAAAATGAATGTTTAAAAAAGAAATGTTAAAAACGTGCCCATTAGTTTAGATTGGATTAGATTATCAATGCAAAAGAACCCTCCCTTTTATGCCGTCAACATGTCTTTTAAGGGTTTGTCCTTAATTAGTGTTGACTTCCTATTGGAGGAGGAGCAGACGCAGGTCGTAGCTGTGGGGGATTGATAGTGGGTGTGTGCGCTTCGACCATGATGCCCCCTGATGGATCAGTAAATTGTCTGGAAACCATTTTATTTTTAAAAAGTTCCTTCGACAGGAAGTCACTGTGTTTCATGTAGTTAACCTCCACCTCAAAATGGAAAGTCACATAGGTCACCTGACAAAGGTGCTGTAGCTATGTCAGTGTAAAAATATGTGCATATGAGCATCAGTAAAAAGTTTACCTGCAGAAAATTAATAAGATCCTAATGTTCTAAATCATTACAAAAATGATCATGTAGTGCTACCTGTTCATAATGTGAATAGAGGCTCTCCACCTTTGTTTTGTCATCTGGGTTGTCTGCAAATGCCGTCTCACATACGACCCTATTACCTTCTCAGTTTCTTTCTCTCTCTGTCACTCTGTTACTCTGATTGTTGTTTTCTGCAGCATGCATGCTACTGGTCTGGTAGTCTCACATTCAGTACTTGGCTGTAAAAGTTTAATAGACTTAAGTCACTCACTATGTTGTGGACGTATGAACAAATTAACATATGAAATTACCTTTGGAAGCTAATCTTATCCTGTCTGACATTGGGACTGCAGTTCTGGGCATTTGTCTCTCCTTCGTCCTTCTTAAGCACAGACTGTGTAGAAATGGAGACATGCTGGCGATAGACAATGTTTGCTCTCTCTCTGTCTCTCTCTCCTCTCAGTAACAGTGATGGCACGGACGTAATCCATGTTTCTGTGAAAAACTGATAGAAATCAAATCAAATGGATTTTGGCTTCAGTAAAGGACACCAAACTACAATATATCAGCTATACTAAAGTTAACAATACAAAAATAATACATTTTCTGAATGTTTCAATAAACAGTATTAAGCTAGTCTGTCAATTGATTAGATCAAAATGCATAATTAGTGTGGTTCTTCCCACTGAACCAATGAGGATAAAGAAAAACGCATTCATTTGTCCATCAGTGTGTAAAGTCATTCAGTATATGGATAAAATGCAAGGTAGTGAAGCAATGCTGCCTAAACAGGGTTGCCACTTAAAGCTAGATCAGTCATCTTAGCCAATCAGACACAACCTCACTTCTGAAGAGTTGGATGCACATGTAAACGTTTCCATAGAGCAAAGACACAGATGTAAAGATGAGACCTTCAAAGATGGTCACACTGGGTTTGGTAGTTCTACTTCTCTGGGATTGTAGTAAGTTAAAAACCGGACTTGGTCATTTATACACATATCTTGTATGGAATATGACACATTTCTGGTTACCGCAATGTTTTCTCCTCATTGCAGTTGATGTGCTAGAGATAATACAGTCTAAAGCCATACGTCTAGACAGTCATTTCAAGTCTGTCGATGTTGGAGACACGGTGACTCTGCACTGCTTCTACCAAGACGTTAAGGCAACGCACCTTTCTTGGTACAGGCAAAGCCTAGGAGAGAAACCACAGCTGGTATCTACAATGTATAAGTTTGAACATAAAGCTAGACTGTACAATACATTTGAGGACAATCCTCGCTTCTCTGGTCAAAGTGGTGAAGGAATTAATCACTTGAGGATATCAGATGTCCAACCTTCAGATTCAGCTATGTACCTTTGTTCTACATCATACGTAAATTTACCGGAATTTGTTGAAAGTGCCCTGGTCAATGTAAAAGGTAAGATTCAAACAAGCATAGCATTTCCATTTAACATCAGATTGAAAATGAGTTGTTTTGAGTAGATGGGAATCCTAGGTAATTTAGGTGAGCGTTCATGCAATATCAACATTATAGCTTGTAAAGCTACAAAACAAATATGTAGATCCTCTTGTGAGGGTGCTTTTGAAGCAGAATGATTGTATCACTGTGAGTATTTTAGGGACACGAACCAGGAGAATCTGTGACTAACTTAGAGACATATGACACTTTGATCAAAATATAGTAAATTCTTGTGTTTTTTTACTTTGGAAAGTTTCTATAGGTAAAAACATGTGACAAAATGTTTTTAGGTCTAGATTCCAATACCAAGGTAGTTTTCCAGCAGCCAGTGTCTGAGTACATCCAGCCAGGAGACTCAGTATCTCTGAACTGTACAATACACACTAAGTCCTATGCAGGAGAGCATAGTGTCTACTGGTTCAGACATGGCTCAGGAGAATCCTATCCAGGAATCCTTTACACCCAAGGAGGCAGGAGTGAATATTGTGAGAAGAGCCGTGAATCTGGGTCTCCTACACAGAGCTGTGTCTACAATCTCCCCAAGAGGATCCTCAGCCTCTCTGATGTTGGGACTTACTACTGTGCTGTGGCCTCATGTGGGGATATACTGTTTGGAAATGGGACGAAGATTGACATTGAAGGTCAGAAAAACATGATAAATGTAAACAGAAATTATTTTGAAAAACTCATATGTAAATAGATTGCTATGTCTCTTCAGAGAGCATCCCAGATCTGCTTCTCCTAGTGTACATCTTGGATGCAGCCGACGAATCTTGTTCAATGCTGATTATTGTGTTGACCTGTTTGGTGTTAAAATGATGAGGAAACAATGTCCTCACTGCAGAGGTAGGTGCTTATGTAAAGACAACCAGTAAACCTTTCTAAGAATTTTTTTGTTATTGTAATAAATTGTTACTTCAAAATTTAAGCAATTGAGTAACTACCAATTCCTGACAAGTAACCTTAACTTCTTAACACTCTGCACCCTCAGTTTCTGGATCATTGTATCAGACATCACGTTTATTGTCCCTTGAATACAGAGAGGTAGGTTTTTTCTTCAGCTATTTTGCAGTGATGTAATACAATAGTCTTACACTTGCATAGGCTAGACCACATATCACGGTTACAAATTCTATGTTTGACAATAGCCAAGATAGACAATCAGAACAGTTCACATGAGTATGGTACACTATCTGGCAAGTGATTTAATAAAACCTTTTTCACTGCTAGGGCCAAGATGCAGAAAACCTTCATTACACTGCTCTGAATCTGAGGAGGAAATCTAAGCCCAGGAGAGAGAGAGATAATGTGTACAGTATACTCTGGTGTTAGAGAATAGAGGTTGGAGATGAAAGCTGCTCTCATATGTTTATTTGCTGAATAAAAGTTTATTAAGAATAAGAAGAAATGTACTCTTGTTCTAAAGTATTTGATGAATAAGGCCTATTGTTAAGTTCATACTATCATAACAAGAATTTGTGTGTTTGTATGTCTGTGGCTCATTTTTTTCTCAAGACGGGTATTGTGGAAAATTAAAATGGGGCAGGTGTATTTTCTCGAGATTTCTCGTGTATTTCTCTGCAGTAACACAGGTCAAGTTGTGTAGAAATAAGTTCATAAACTTAGATTATTATGTTAAAACACCAGTTTGTCATCCTTTAGGGATCCCGTAACAAGGACTGGTTTGCCTTGCCAGTTCAAAAGCGTACACCTCAAATGTACTATATATTTTTCAAATCCGAACAACTTTTTACTGTTCACTGCAACCCCTTGGGTCCCGAGATAATACCTGATGAATTTCAACTTCACAGAGTTCCCAGTTTGTGAGATAATCAAGCTACAGACACACAAACACATTCCTAGAATTATAGTTTGATACACTCTGTGCCTCATTCTGCTCAAACACCATTCTGGTCTGTTTGATTATTTGACATTTACATTTGTAAGCTGGTTTGCATGAGTGAATCGCCTTGATTTTTTTTTAATCAAATGAATTAGGTCATTTGGAGGAGTCAACTGTCTCGGGAGACATAAGCAGTTTTCCTTCTGCATTCCTTCTGCATCCTAGTAGTAGTTATGTAGTTATTGGTTTCCTGAGTGGGTAAGTATGCTAAGATACAGAACTGGCTTTCCATTCTACATCGAAAGTTCACTTAAATATAATTGTCTACAAGGTCTGAGAATTTACAATGCTGGCCTATAGCCTGTCACTGTGTTATTTAATGTGGAAAATACTTTAATATGATTATGATTAAATAGTCCACTGTTCAACTTCACAGTGAACTTTAACAGTCCTAAGTCACTTGCTATGTTTTGGACATAAGAACACTCTTTAAGTTATGCAAACACAAACAATACCTTACTAATAACAGGCGAAACTGAACTGAATAAATAGAGTGCCAAGTGATCAGATGCAAATCATATACTAAAATTAACAACCAAACTGAACATATAAAATGAATTGAATAAATCTTGAGAGGTAAAAAAAACCCTTAACAAATAAATGAAAAGACCAAGAACGAGCACAGCCTTGAGTCAAAGATGATTTCCATCATTTTGTGGGGATTGAATTGAGTTTTTTCCCCCTCCTTGAACCGCCACCGTAACGTGGTGGAGGGGTTTGATTGCTCGGATGATCCTAGGAGCTATGTTGTCGGGAGCAATAAGCCCCTGGTAGGGTCTCCCAAGGCAAACTGGTCCTGGGTGACTAGCCAGACTAAGCGTGGTTCACCAAACCCCTATGATGCCAAAACCAAAGAGATTCGCTACGTCGCCCGGAGTGGCGTTACCGGAGCCCCGCCCTGGTGCCAGGCCTGGAGTGGATGCTCACAGGCGAGTGCCTGGTGGCCGGGTCTTTGCCCATGGGACTCTTCTTGTTTACCCCGAAAGGGCAATGTGGGACCACCTTCCTGCAGGCCCACCACCCACAGGAAGGACCGTAGGGGGCCGGTTTAGTGTGTTTTGGGCGGCGGTCAGGGGCAGGTGCCTGGATGACCGAGGCCAAGCACACGGTCTCTAGTGCTGGGGACATGGAATGTCACCTCGCTGGCGGGGAAGGCCGAGCTTGTGCGGGAGGTAGAGCGTTACCGGCTAGATATAGTCGGCCTCGCCTCCACGCACAGCCTGGGTTATGGATCCATTATCCGGAAGAGAGAGAGAGGCGGCGGGCTGGCGGCGGGGGGCTGGCATGGGCGGCGGCTGGCGTGGGCTTGCTCATAGCCCCGTGGCTCGGCCGCCATGTGTTGGTGTTTACCCCAGTAAACGAGAGGGTCGCGTCCCTGTGCCTTCAAGCTGGGGATAGGTCTCTCACTGTTGTATCGGCCTATTTGTTACAACAGTGCAGAGTACCCGGCCTTCTTGTAGACCTGGCTGTGTTCCAACTACAGGGGTATCACACTCCTCAGCCTTCCCGGTAAGGTTTACGCCAGGGTACTAGAGAGGAGGATCTGACCGATAGTCGAACCTCGGATTCAGGAGAAGCAGTGTGGTTTTTGCCCTGGTCGCGGAACACTGGACCAGCTCTAAACTCTTCATCGAGTGCTTGAGGGTTCATGGGAGTTTGCCCAACCAGTTCACATGTGCTTTGTGGACATGGATGAGGCGTTCGACCATGTCCCTCATGATGTCTTGCGTGGGTTTTGCCGGGAGTAAAGGGTCCAAGACCCTTTCCTCAGGGCCATCTGGTCCCTGTATGACCGGAGCATGAGCTGTGTTCGCATTGCCGGTAGTAAGTCGGACTTGTTCCCAGTGCATTTTGGACCCCCCCAGGGCTGCTCTTTGTCACCGATTCTGTTTATTGTTTTTATGGACAGAATTTCTATTGCACAGCCAGGGGCCGGAAGGTGTCTGATTCGGGGAGCACAGGATCTCATCTCTGCTATTCGCACATGATGTTGTCCTGACGGCTTCATCAGACCTGGACCTGCAGAATGCACTGGAGCGATTTGTAGCCGAGTGTAAAGCGGCCGCGATGAGAATCAGCACCTCTTAATCCGAGGCCATGGTTCTCGATCGGAAAAAGGTGGCTTGCTCCCCTCAGGTGGGTGGGGAGTAGTTGCTTCAAGTGGAGGAGTTTAAGTGTCTCGGGGTCTTGTTCACGAGTGAGGGAAGGACGGAAAGAGAGATTGACACCTATGGTCATAAACTTTGGGTAATGAGTGAAAAGACGAGATTGCGGATACAAGTGGTCGAAATGAGTGTCCTCCGCAGAATGGCCGGGCACTCCCTTAGAAATGAGGTGAGGAGGTCGGTCAAATGGGAGGAGCTCGGAGTAGAGCTGCTGCTCCTCCACGGCGAGAGGAGCCAGCTAAGGTGTGTCGGGTATCTGTTTCGAATGCCTCCTGGATGCCTCCCTCGGGAGGTGTTCAGGGCATGTCTCACCGGGAGGTGGCCCTGGGGGAGACCCAGGACCCGCTGGAGGGACTATGTCTCTCGGCTGGCCTGGGAACGCCTCGGGATCCCCCCGGAGTAGCTGGAGGAGGTGTGTGTGGAGAAGGAAGTCTGGGCATCCCTGCTCAGACTGCTGCCCTCAAGACCCAGCTCCAGATAAGCAGAAGAAGATGGATGTATGGATGGATAAACTGCAGTTTTTCAGACCACAGGGACAATTTAACATACAGTGATTTACCTTGCCTGTTCAAAAGCTGCACCTTTAACATCCCCGCTTATGACACTTTCATTCATATCTGCTGCTTTCACACAACTTCACCTGCTTCTCTGCACGTCTTTGGCTCCTGAGCAATACACCTGCCCAATTTCAACTTACCACAATGCCCGGTTCATGAGATAATTGAGCCAAAGACACACACATTCACATAGATTCCTGGCGTTACGGTATGATGAACTTCAATAAAAGGCGTCATCCAAAAAACTTTCAGCAAGAATTCATCACTCTTGATTTTATTCAGAATTATGAAATTAATTGTGCACAATGTGAAGCCAGCAACAAACATATCAGAGCAGCTTTCCTCTTCCAGCTCTATTCTCTAACACCGGAGTACACTGTGTTTATGTCCACACATCTTTCTCTCTCTTCAATTCAATTCAATTCAATTTATTTTTGTAACGCCCAAAATCACAACAACAGTTGCCTCGAAGGGCGACAAGGATTCCATCATTGGTCAATAAACAGAAAACCACATTATAAAAAAGTACATATGATTTTAGCAACTGGATGACTGTCCCGGAACATCCCCTGTCCTTAGACCCTCCTTCTCGGCAAGGAAAAACTACAAAAAAACCCTGTGGGAAAAAGTAGAAACCTCAGGGAGAACCACAGTGAAGGAGAGATCCTGCTCCCACGGACGGACAGGCTGTAGATGTTCCAGGACTGGTGTGCATCCATATTGCGATGGACTGTAAAGAAAGAACCCCTCAGGCGAAAGGAAGGGTTCATCTAGATCATCAGGTGCGAGGAGAGTTCGGCTATTCAGCGAAGTGGGTCTGAGGAAAGCAGTTCGTCTGTTGTACGAAGTACCTCCGACAGTTGAGGAGCACCCGGGTCCACAGATCAAGTCGCTAGGCGGGGCGAGGCATGTAGGGTGGAGTCATCGCCATGGCAGCATCCAGGACAGAGCCCACCTCGGAGGGATCGAAACTTGTGTACAGCGACGAACAGACCATAGCGAACTACGATATCAACTAATGCCCTGCCCATAAGCCATTTCGAAGAGAAATGCTTTAAGCCTGGTCTTAAATAAAGAGACTGAGTCGGCCTCTTTAACATGAACAGGGAGCTGATTCCATAACACAGGAGCTTGGTAGCTAAATGCTCTACCCCCTACTGTGCTTTTGGAGACTCGAGGAACCACCAATAGTCCAGCGCTTTTCTGGGCTAACCTAACCTAAGCTAACAAGTAACAGAGTGAGAAAGAAAGAGAGGGAAAAATTAGAAGGTGAAAGGGTTGTATGGGAGGCAACAATATACTTACAGACAACCACAGAAAACAGAACAAAAGCGGAGAGCATCTAACACTATGAACAGGTAGCGCTAGATGATCGTTTAAAAAAAATCATTTACAATATTAGGATCTGCTCATTCTATGCAGGTAATCTCTTTATGCTGGTTAGGTAAGGTTTTTGTAGATTAGATTCAAAACGGTCATTTCATACAAAAACAGCGTTCAGATGTCCACAACATAGCGAGTCACTTCACCATTGAAGTGTTGCAGCCTAGTACTGGATATGAGACTACCAGACCAGTGGCATTCATCCTGCAGAAAACCACTATCAGAGTTAACAAGCAACAGAGAGAGAGAGAAGGAGAGAGAGTGAGAGGGTAGTAGGGTTGTATATGAAATGGCACTGTACTTTCAGACAACCATAAAAAAACAAAACAGACGTGGAGAGCATCTGACACCACAAGCAGGTAACGCCCATGCAAACACATCTTCACACTAATACCAACACAGCTTCAGCACATTTGTCAGGTGATTAATGTACCACTTTCCATATTGAGGTGGAGCTGAACTACACAAAACACCGTGACTTTCTGTCTCAATAGAGGTCATTTATCATATTAAGGTTAGTATCACTACAATATCGCTGACCCACAAGATCAACCCAGATTTTGTCAACACAATGCTTCCACATATTATCATTATTCAGCCACCAAGGTCTGTTGTCTTGAACAAAACATGTTGGTTAGGAGGAGAGTTAGCATTAGTGACATAGATCAGAAACATATGGTTAAATAAAAATGAGCTTTGATGTGATGCAACAGATAAAGATATATCATATCATTTGACAATCATTTGAAAAAAGAGAAACAGAGTTGGAGAGTCCTGCGGTATGTGTAGGAGGCCATTCTGCCAAGATAACATTATTATTGATGCAGCAGACTGCAATGCACAAGAGTCAAAACACATTTGAAAACATTTTGAGGGAGAGTTTACCTAAAGCTGTTTAAGCAATTTTTCTTATGTAGACAAAAGTACAACTACTGAGAGATGAGATATACATCTTCATATTATGCTACAATGTTTGACTTGGAAATTGCAGTGTTTCGTATCTTAGTCCAGTAAGTGCCACTAAGTACCAAGCCAAAAATAAACTTGTAAACACGTCATGTCTGTCCTCTTTATGGAAAATAATAGTTTCTTATGTGAACGTTGTTTTCTTGGTGGCTTGTGTGTTTGTGGGTCTTCTGCACCAACAGTTTGACGGAAGCTTCCTGTCTAAAGAGAGGGGTGACCTTTGCCAGGCGTCTGACTGTGAAACTGTTGTCTGATTCCTTAAGCACAGCTTTGAATCCCATAAGAAGACAAGATGATGAATGTCCTCTTGGGGTAGACAGTGCTCTGTATAGGAGACCCAGCCTCCTTTTACACTCCCTGATACTTCCACAAGTTGAATAATTCATGAATAGATTTCCGTAAACTGTATATGTAGACAGTGCAATTTTGAATAAACAGTTGGGCTGTATTGTACAATTATTCTTTTATAAATGCTGTAGTGGAAAAGGTGTACTAGACTTCATTTTGATTCTTAGCTAACTTTGGGTTGCTGACACACAATCATCTAAATGCAAATCTCAGTTTTACACATTGGAAGCATACTTTATGGTCTTATATGATCATCTTTAATTGCATATTCCACCAATTGTCCATATTGTACACAGAAATACTTATCTGAATCAGTTGGATGTTTTAGATGAATAAAAAAAATGCTCATAGAACTGCCCCGCCACCAACATAAACTCTCAAGGAAGACAAGGAAAAGCTCATAGAAAAAGTCCCTTGAGGAGAAAAATATAGTATATAGAGGAGCAATATCAGTGAGGGATCCCCTCCTCCAGCGATAGTTGGTGAATTTGATGCCTCACTTCAGAGTAGATTAGGTTTTCCTTCTTTCTCCTGAGCTTAGTTTTCTTGTCAGTGAACACTAGAGTGGAGTAGTTCAGGTCAACATCATCGTTGACCTGGGACAACAAAAACAGAATAATTTCAACAATTTATTAAAATATGCAGGTAATTTTCATGCTGGTAAATAAACAAGTTCCTTGTAACGACTCATAAGTATGCAAGATTGGTGAGTTTTTAAATTGAATACAGAAGTACATCCAAACATGTATATAGTAACTAAATAATCTAAGCTGTGAAAGTACTGTACCAAATTTATAATCAGATATGTATTTCTCCAAATTACCTTATTTGCTCTGCTGACAGAGGCAGTTCTGAAGTCTGTTTGACAATCGTACGTGTCTGGCCTCTCTTACAATATAAACACAAGAACACTTTCAGAATTATTTGTATTTTAAACTTTTTAGAGTCTGCCATGCTATGCTTAAACTGTACTTTAAACCAGTTCCAAGAGAGTAACTATGTAATATCAAGAAAATGGGAATATTGTGAAAAGTAATTACAAACTAGCGCATTACTCCTTCTTCAGTAATACACTGTTAATCTGACAGAGTGAAGTCATTCATTACCTGTACAGACATCACAACGTGTCCACTTCATTTTCCAACAGACGATAATGTTGACAGTCAGACTCATTATCAAAACAAATGTCATCAGGCAAGATAGGACAATGCGATAAGGATGATTCTGACCACCCGGTACATCTGGGAATTGAAATGTCAATTACTAATTTTCTTTTCTTTATAATTTGAGTGGATTTGATTGGAAATAAATGCTGTTCAAATGATTATTTCGGTCAAATAATCACTTGATATTTCAAATAGCAAGAATTTTGCAGTGTATTAGTATTAGTGGTTTACCTTCCATGTTGGTTACATTCCCAAACAGTATCTCCCCACATAAGGCCAAGCACATTAGTAAGTCCCAGCATCAGAGAGGCTGAGATTCCTCTTGGGGAGGTTGTAGCCACAGCTCTGTGTAGGAGGAATCTCTGTATAAAGGAATCTTGGACGGTATTGCCCTGAACCATGTCTGAACCAATAGACACTGTTCTCCTGCAGAGGTCTTTGTGTATATTGTACAGTTCAAAGTTACAGAGTCTCCTGGTTTATATGCCTCAGACACTGAGTGCTGTACAAGAACAGCTGTGTTTTTTGGTTCAAATTCTGAAAAAGTGTAAACTCAAACACAATTCAATCACCACTAAATTATGGAAATCATATTTGACTCAAGGTTCTGTACGTTTTTGGTCTCAGATTTATTTGTTAAGTGGTTATTGTTATATTTTCAAGATTTAGTCCATTTATTTTCTATGTTTAGTTCAGTTGTTCATTTCAGTATATGATTGGCATCTGATCGCTTGATCAGGGCACTCTATTTATTCCGTTCAGTTTCATGTTATTAGTAAGGTATTGTTCGTGTTTGCATGACTTAATAAGCCTCCTGTTCCCAGCAATTTTGATAGCCATTCAGTGTGTCAACGTCTAAGGTTTTTTTTTAATACCTAAAAAGCGTCTTATGACTTCATCCTTGCTGTGATCCTTTGTTTGGGGTTTTGCATATACCGGCTCTAATATTCAGCCTGAGCTTTACTCAGCTTCTGACTTGCCCTTAAGTACGGTTGCCTTGGATTTCTTGTAACAAAAATAAATGATGCATGGAGGGTAAGGAATCGTCCTCCTCCACACCCAGGCAGTGTTCATTATATAGATCTATATTACAGTTCACATAATTTACTAATCGGTTCCATTCAAACTCATTTTTGTAAATAAGCATGAGGTGCACTGCTAATCTAAAATATTTTTTCCAACAATGATGAACAATATCAAATGAATTTATACTAAAAATTAAAATAGTCTTTACCTGTAACAATTAGAAGAGTTCCATCTCCAAATGTTATGCCAATGGATTGAGTTGCACAGTAGTAAGTGGCTGAATCCTGTAGCTGAGTCTGGGTGATAGTCAGATTACAATGATCGTCTCCTCTACACAAATTAATGTGTTTCGTTCCAAGTATCAGATCTTTGGTGTTAAATATAGAGGTGTGCTTAAATGATGTAACAATGAGAACTGGCTTCTGTCCAATAACCTGCTTGAACCACAGAACAACCTCATTATATCTATGGATGCAAATTAGAGCCACACTGTCTCCCTCTCTGACCAGCATGACACGATCTGGTTGCACAAAGACGTCCTTGTTCAATGTATAAACTGCCAAGGTAAAAGGAAAACAAATGTTTTGTATTTCTGTCACCACTCAGATTCATCAGCATATATGCAATATTCAAAGAAATGTCTAAATGCCTGTGATCATGCAGGTAATAGATTCCGAAAGACAAAGCTAAAATATTTTTATGTCCTACCTGATTTCATGTAAAACCAAAAGATGAGCCCAAATAGAATCATTTCAATGACAGTCTGTATTTAACTAGGAAGTGGACATGCACATGCACATTTATATAGAAATGCCTGCAATAAGTAGGAGGGGGCACTGAACTGAGAACTGCTATTGGATATCCAGGCAAAATCATACCTTCCATTGTATCAGATAGTAATCCGACCAAAGGGTGTTTAAATGAAAATTGGTAGCCTCTAAATTGAAAGTGATATTTAACTAAAGATAGTTAAGTTTGACAACGTACTTTGGTTTTTCCCAAAACACCCAGAAGCAGGGGTGTACATTTCCTAATAACATTTTTGAAAAAGCAAATCTGTCCCTCCTATTTAACCCCTCCATTTAAGTTTTTAAAAACTTTCCCAACCACACCTGAAAACACACCTACTCCCCTGCATAACACTGTAGTCAGACATCTATACTGCCACAAAGGCATCATTGACCTGCTCAATACTACTTTGAGATTTCTTTGCAAGAATGAAGCAAGTGTGGTAAAGCCTCACAAGTGTGAATTAAGGTCGACACAATCTCAACATTACTTGTTTTTTTTCACAATAAAGGGAAGAGGTGAGGCACATTCTTAACAATGTTTCCACTTATGTTACTCGTATGTGAGAGGCACTGTACTTACAGACGAACTCAGAAAACAACAGAGGTGGGGAGCTTCTAACACTATGAACAGGTAGAACTACACACCAAGACCCTGTTAAAATGAATGTTTAAAAAAAGAAATGTTAAAAACTGAGATCACAATACAATCAGTTAAACGAGCCCATTAGTTTAGATTGAATTAGATTATCAATGCAAAAGAACCCTCCCTTTTATGCTGTCAACATGTCTGTTAAGGGTTTGTCCTTAATTGGTGTTGACTTCCTATTGGAGGAGGAGCAGACGCAGGTCGCAGCTGTGGGGGATTGATAGTGGGTGTGTGCGCTCCGACCATGATGCCCCCTAATGGATCAGTAAATTGTCTGGAAACCATTTTATTTTTTAAGTTCCTTCGACAGGAAGTAACTGTTTGTCATGTAGTTCACGTCCACCTCAAAATGGAAAGTCACATTGGTCACCTGACAAAGGTGCTGTAGCTATGTCAGTGTAAAAATATGTGCATATGAGCATCAGTAAAAAGTTTACCTGCAGAAAATGAGAAGATCCTAATGTTCTAAATCATTACAAAAATGATCATGTAGTGCTACCTGTTCGTAATGTGAACAGAGGCTCTCCACCTTTGTTTTGTTATCTGGGTTGTCTGCCAATGCCGTCTCACATACGACCCTATTACCTTCTCAGTTTCTCTCTCTCTCTCTGTCACTCTGTTACTCTGTTACTCTGATTGTTGTTTTCTGCAGCATGCATGCTACTGGTCTGGTAGTCTCACATTCAGTACTTGGCTTTAAAAGTTTAATAGTCTTAAGTCACTCACTATGTTGTGGACGTATGAACAAATTAACATATGAAATTACCCTTTGGAAGCTAATCTTACCCTGTCTGACACTGGGACTGCAGTTCTGGGCATTTGTCTGTCCTCCGTCCTCCTTAAGGACAGACTGTGTAGAAATGGAGACATGCTGGAGATAGAGATTGTTTGCTCTCTCTCTGTCTCTCTCTCCTCTCAGTAACAGTGATGGCACAGACGTAATCCATGTTTCTGTGGAAAACGGATAAAAATCAAATCAAATGGATGTTGGCTTCAGTAAAGGACATCAAACTACAGTATAGCAGATATCCTTAAGTTAACAATACAAATATAATACATTTTCTGAACGTTTCAATAAAGAGTATTAAGCTATTCTGTCAATTGATTAGGTCAAATTGCATAATTAGTGCGGTTCTTCCCACTGAACCAATGAGGATGAAGTAAAAACACATTGATTTGTCCATCAGTGTGTAAAGTCGAGAGAGAGAGGCTGGACTCTACATTTCTCTGGCGTTGCTCGCGGGGAGAGGCGGCGGTTTAGCACGGGCTTGCCTATAGCCCCGTGGCTCGGCCGCCATGTGTTGGTGTATACCCCAGTAAATGAGAGGGTCCCGTCCCTGCGCCTTCAAGCCGGGGACAGGTCTCTCACTGTTGTATCGGCCTATTTGTTATAACGGTGCAGAGTACCCAGCCTTCTTGGGGTCCCTGGGAGACTAGACGGTGCACCGACTGGGTCTCTATTGTTCTGTTGGGGACTTCAACTCCCTCATGGGCAACGACAGTGACACCTGGAGTGGAGTGATTGGGAAGAGCGGTGTTTTGTTATTGGACTTCTGTGGTAGTCACAGTTTGTCCATAACGAACACCATGTTCGAGCACAAGTGGGCACACTGGTGCTCGTGACACCAGGACCCCCTAGGCCGAAGGTCGATGATTGACTTTGTTGTCATGTCCTCTGACCTGCGGCCTCGAGTCTCGGACACTCGAGTAAGGAGAGGGGTGGAGCTGGCAATCGATCACCTTCTGGTTGTAAGCTGGATCCGCTGGTGGAGGAGGAAGCCGGACAGACCTGGCTGGCCCAAGCGTATCGTGAGGGTCTGTTGGGAACGTCTATCAGAGCCCTCTGTCAGCGGGGTCTTCAACTCGCACCTCTGGGAGAGTTTCTCTCAGATTCTGGGAGGGACTGGGGACATTGAGTGTCCAGTCGGAGCTGCGGTCGTAGCCTTCCCGGTAAGGTCTACGCCAGGGTACTGGAGAGGAGAATCCGACCGATAGTCCAACCTCGGATTCAGGAGGAGCAGTGTGGTTTTGGTTCTTGACGGGAAAAAGGTGCCTTTCTCCCTTTGGGTGGGTGGGGAGTCCTTGCTTCAAGTAGAGGAGTTCAAGTATCTCGGGGTCCTGTTCACGAGCGATGGAAGGACGGAACGTGAGATTGACACCTATGGTCATGAACTTTGGGTAATGACTGAAAGGACAAGATCGCGGATACAAGCCGTCTAAATTAGTTTCCTCCGCATGCCGGAGGTACTATGTCTCTCGGCAAAGGAGCTTGAGGAGGTGTGTGGAAAAGGAAGTCTGGGCCTCCCTGCTCAGACTGCTGCCCCTGCAGCCCCGACCCGGATAAGCGGAAGAAAATGGATGAATGGAGTTTAACTTTCTTTTTCAGAATTTAAACCAAAAAAACTGTTTTGTGCAGCACTCAGTGTCTGAGTCATATAAACCCGGAGACTCTGTACCTCTGAACTGTATTATAAACACTAATACCTGTGCAGGAGAACATAGTGTCTATTGGTTCACACAAGGCTCAGGAGAATCCCGTCCAGGAACCTTAGCCTCTCTGATGCTGGGACTTACTACTGTGCTGTGGCTTCATGTGGGGAGATACTATTTGAAAATGCATCACTGTATATAAAGTCATGTGACAAAGTACAGATGAGAATCCTGATGTTTCTCTCCATTATGAGAACTGCAGTTCTCCTCTGCTGTCTGGCCATCGTTATCATCTTCTGTTTCTTAAAAGAAATTAGGTAAGGGTGATATCCATCTGTTGGAGCTGTACTTTTTCATGTATGTTTACTGATACATTTGTTATATTAATTGATTTGCAGTGTGTGCAATTTTTATGTCTGAAAATCTATACCCAAAATAAATGTTGTAGATGTTTTGGTTCCATTGAACCTCAGTTGGCTTATCTGTACTAGATGGGTTTTTTCCTATTTTAAATAGAGCTTTAGACTAATGTGAGAAAAATATGTTGCCATGAAAGACGGGTGGCCAGAGCTAAAATATATTACTACAGTATAACCTAGCCATTATTGCCTTTTACCTGTACACAAACATACTCAGCACACATACTAAACACACATAGTAATGAATTGTTTAATGTTATAACTGATAAAATTCCTTTGTCACAAAGATTAATTGACTAAAGACAAGAAACATACTGTGAAATCGTGAAGTAGTCGTAGCACTGTGACAATTTATCACACGTTATAAACATTACAGACATTTTTTAGCCTGAAACCGACACATGTTGTTGCTCACTTTTATCCTGTTGCCTGACAGTTTGTGGGAAAACATTCCACAAACACAAAAAGGCATGTTATTGTAAATACATATTCATCAAAGTGGTATGAGATCTTAAAGGGCGTGTGGATTTTCAGTAAACAGAAAAATGATGGTTCTGCACCTCAAAGAAAGTCATTAAGGTTCAGATCTGTAGCTAGCTATACTTTAGGTACAAGATTGTTCCACTGATGGAAACCAAGGGCTAGTAGATCACCAACAGCTGTCAATGCACTTAACTTGTTCAAGATGTTCTACAAGTGTAAAAATGGCCCCAACCTCGATATATCAGAAGGTAGAACTTGTATGAAATTGAATAAATGTATAGTGTTACACATATAGAGTTCTACTTCAACTGAAGTATTTGCTGAAAAGCTTACACCAAAGACAAACAGACTAAAGTCAAACTGTTCACATTCAAGGAATGTAAAGATGGTTATTGAGATATTGCAGCATCATTGCCTCTCCCACCCCAGATTTGTTTAATCAGCAGAATAGCTGGAGGAAAAATGCCTAATATGATCTCAAGAGGAGTAACAATAAGGGGCCAGTCCAACGTGATGCACCCGCTACAGTACCTCAGCAGCTGTGCTGAGGACGGATTATGCAAAAGAGGAGGACAATATGTCTATTCAAAAGAGGAAGACAATATGTCTATCAGGTAGGATTGTATGAAGGGGGACAACCATACTGCTTCCTCATGGATAAGTAAATTGTTTCTAAAAAGTTCCTTCCCTAGGTTCAAAAAAAGTTCCAAAAGCATTTCTTACTCAGTATTCTTTGCTCCAAACAACAACAAATGGTAAATAAATTATTATTAGCCTGAGTTAGATTCTTCTTGTATATTGTCAGGCATGGTCTGGTTTGACTGGTGTTGGACAACATACTCAAAGTTATAGAGAGGTTGACTTGATGGATCCGTGATAGACACCAGAAACTCTGACTCTATGAATTGTTAACTCTGATTGTGGTTGTCTGCAGGATGCATGCTACTGGTCTGGTAGTCTCACATTCCGTGCTTGGCAGCAACATGTCAATGGTCTTAAGTCACTTGCTATGTGGTAGACATATGAACATTTTTAAAGTATGAAATAACCCTTTTGAAGCTAATCTGCAAAACCTTACCCTGTCTCACAGTGGGACTGCAGTTCTTAGCTTTTGTCTGTCCCTCGTGCCCTCAGACAGACTGCGTGGACAAGCAACCATGCAGGACATTGACTATGTCTGCTCTCACTCTCTCGCTGTCTCACTCTCCTCTCAGTAAGGAGTGATGGTACAGATGTAAGCCATATTTCTGTTGAAAATAGAATCTTCTGTGTTGACCGGAACTACTTCACTTTGAAGTTCACTGACAAGAAAACTGAGCCCAGGAAAAACAAGGAAAACTCATTTTACTCGGAAGTGAAGCATCAAATTCACCAACCATAGCTGGAGGAGGGAACCCATCACTGAATTGCTCCTCCAAAAGTGTCTTCAATTTTTCATCCTCGAGGGAGTTTTTCTGGTATTTTTTTTCTGTCTTCCTTGAAGCTTTATGTCGGCGGCGGAGCAGTTTTATGGGCATTTCTCATTCATCTAAAACATCCAACTTATTCAGATAAGTATTTCTGTGTACGATATGGACAATCCGTGGAATATACGATTAAAGACATTTAGGAAGATAAAGTATGCTTCCAATGTGTGAAGGTGAGATTTGTATTCAGATAATTGCGTATCAGCAACCCAAAGTAGGCCAAGAATCAAAGTGAAGTGTTTTAAACCTTAACAAAAATTCCAGTGCAGCCAGTGCTTATTGCTCAATAAGCACAGACATGTAAAACATGTCTGAACATGTAAAACATGCGTAGGGGAATGCAATGTCTACTGGTTCATCTATGGTTTAGGGAAAGTCAAGCCAGGAATCATTAAACCCGTGGAGGTAGGAGTCAATGTGAATGGACGCTGGTTCTCCTATACAGAGCTTTGTCTACTCTAAGAGGAGGTTCATGATCTTGCTTATGGTATTATAGCTGTATCCTGTATGAACCTAGCAGTGACTTTGTGGTGTGCTTACAGAATAAGACAACAGTTTCACAGTCAGACCCCTAGCAAAGGCCACCCCTCTCTTTAGACAGGAAGCTTCCATCAAACTGTTGTGCAGCAGACCCACAAACACACAAGCCATCAAGAAAACAGCTTTCACAAAAGCAACTTTTATTTCCCATGAAGAGGACGGACATGACGTATTTAATAGTTTATTTTTGGCCTAGAGCTTAGAGGCACTTCCTGAACTAAGATATGCAACACTACCATGCCAAGTCAAACATTGCACCATAACATAAAGTTGGTAGCACATCTCTCAGTAAGTGGCAGATTAGCCACACAATATACTTAAGATAAGAAAAAATGCTGAGAATAGATTGATGAACTGTGCCTTTTTCCAAATGTGTCCTGACTTGTGAGTATTGCAGTCTGCTGCACAAATAATAAGGTAATCTAGACAGTATAGCCACTTGCTCAATCTCTGCATATTGTTGAATCTCATATTTTATTAAAGACAATAGACCTTAGTGGGCAAATTATGATAATGTATTATGATTTGTAAGCATTGTCAGACATGGTCTGGGTTGATCTGGTGTTGGACAACAAGCTCAGAGTTTTAGACGTGTAGACTCGAGGATGCATGATAGAGATCAGATCCTGTATCTAACATTATATACGATCTCCATGGAGACACGAAGTCACAGTGTTTCAGATATTTCAGCTCCACCTCCAAACAGAAAGTGTCACATACTGTAGGTCACCTGACAAAGGTGTATTAGCAGTGTTGGCATCAAATCAAAGTTAATTTGTGAAGCCCTTTTTCCAAGTAACATTACAGAGGGCTTCACATATACCCATAGAACTGCCCCTCAACCAACCTAAACCTTAAAGGAAGACAAGGAGAATCTCCCTGAAAAACTGTGGTCTTAGAAACTGCCGTTTAAACGTTTGTAAAGTTTGATGAATTTACAAGACTTCAGCATCCTCAAAGCTTGAATTGAAAGTTGACCAAGGTAAAAGAGGATTTATGACGTTTAATGGATAATGAAACCAAGACTGTGTATGCTGTGGTAAGTGCAGTGAAGATGGCACTAACTAGAAAGAAAGACGCCAGTTGTTCATTGTGTCCGTAGATGTGTATTGTGGGAGGTGATGCGATGCTGTTCAGTTTGTGTGTTTGTGCTACATGGGAGACATGAGGTGTGGGGGATGCATTTGCATCATTGTGTTTACTGATTTGGATTTGTCAGTGGTTGATCAGAAGTTTTCTGATCAATGTACAACCAAAAGCCAGGCTTGCTTCAAGTCTCGGTAACTTTAGCGAGAGGTCCGTTCCATTAAAGTGGCTAAATCCAGGTCAAGCTATTGAGTAGATTTCGTCCCGCACAGCATTTTTGTTTCCGTTCTTGTTAATTTTTTTTAGCGCTGTCTTTTTTTCACACAATATGACTCGTATAACTTCATTTACGGATTTACTTACATAGACCATTGTAAGGGCACCTTTTGGGGTACTGCTTAACTTTTTCGCTACTTTCAATACACTCATTAAGACAAGGTTTTATTTTATTATAGAGGGACACTATACATTTTATTGCGTTAAGGGGCATCCTGAGTATTCAAGCATACATCCCAATGTGAATGTAGTAGGGCACCTTTCTACTATTAAAGATAACTCTCCTTTCTATTAAGTTCTACTAAGGGTGGTAGGCTGCTCTATTATTTGTTCATTGCCATCCTTACGAGAAATATATACGATATATATACGATATACAAAGTTTCCGACGTTAGTGCAGACTTTTTTCCACACAATATGACTTGCATGAGTTACGGATTTACTTCATCTCCAAAGAATGTATTCATTTACATAAACGAGTTAACAAATATTTTAACTTTCACTGTTTTTAAAAGCCATTGATTTATTGATATAAACTAAGGTCTAAACTGCACAGTGCATCTTGAAGTTGTATCAATTATGTAAATTATGACGTATCCGTTCTTCAAAACAGTAGAACACAGTAGAAGGATTATACAAATGGCGTACTACACACACACACACACACACACACACACACACACACACACACATATATATATATATATCAAATGTATATATATACGATAGATATATATACTGCACTCCATGAGCACTCCATGAGCGCCTAACAGCACAAATGAACCAACTGCTGAGGGATGGGACGCACCCTGACTGGCTTACCAAAGGGAGTACAATCCTGATCTTGAAGGATCCCGCAAAGGGTACAGTCCCATCCAACTCTTGGCCAATAACCTGTCCCTCCACAACATGGAAGCTCATGTCAGTTATCACCTAAGATAACTGGGAACATGGATCAATACATGAGCAACACACAGAAGGGCATCGGCAAAGAAACATGAGGAAACGAACACCAACTCCTGGTTGACAGAGCAGACACCCAAGACTGCAGAACCCAACGCACCAACATGTGCATTGCTTGGAGTACAAGAAAGCATATGACTCAATGCCACACGCATGGACCACTGAATGCTTAGAGATGTACTACATCAACAGGACTTTAAGACACATAATTGGAAACTCGATGAGGCTGTGGACAACCAGCCTTGAGACCAATGGCAAGCCACTTGCACAAGTATCCATCAAATGTGGCATTTACCAAGGAGATGCTCTGACATTAGGATGTCATTTGGGCTGGAGAAGTGTAGTCAAATGGTGACAAAGAGAGAGAAGGTAGTCCACACAGAAGGGGTCTCACTCCAAGAAGGAACAATAGCAGACATTAAATATGGTTACAAGTACCTTGGAATACCACAAGTGAATGGCAACCTCGAAGAGGTAACAAGGAAAAGCGTAAGTAAGTAAGGTGGCCGTGGACTAGTGAGTGTGAGAGCCACTTTCCAGGATGAAACATCCACAAGTGCATCAAAGATAAGGGCCCAACAGATGACACGTGCTCAGTGAATGTCTCAGGAAATGGGGAACAGAGGAAAACGTTTTGGAGGAGGGACCATCATGGGAGGACAAACCCCGACATTGGGTGTATCACAGGAACATAACAGAAGTGGCTGATATCAAGAAATCCTACCAACGGCTAGAGCGGGCCGAACTAAAGGACAGCACAGAGGCACTCATCCTGGCTGCACAGGACCAGACCCTGAGCACCAGAGCAAAAGAGGCCCAGACCTACCACACCAGACACGATCCAAGGTGTAGGCTGTGCAAAGAGGTCCCTGAGACAAACCAGCACATAACTGCAGGGTGTAAGATGCTGGCAAGGAAGGCATACATGGAGCACCATAACCAAGTTGCTAGCATAGTATAAAGGAACATCTGCACATGGAATGTATGGAATGGAAACCTTGAGGTCAAAGGGGAGGGAAGTCGTGGCCAGAATAGAAGGTGGGGATTGTGAATAAACAGCACGCTCTCTGCCTTTGATACCATGACTGAGGTGCCCTTGAGCAAGGCACTGAACCCCCAATTGCTTCCCAGGCGCTGGAGCAATAGCTACCCACTGCTCTGGGTGTATGTTCACTGTGTGTGCATGCAGTTGCTCACTACTCACTGCTGTGTGTGCACTTGGATGGGTTAAATGCAGAGGTAAATTTCAAGTATGGGTAACCATACTTGACAATATGTCACTTCACTTCAAAGTGGGAAACACCCACAAAGGTGGTAGAGAATGACCAAGCCAAGATCCTGTGGGATATCCAGATTCAGAATGATAGAATGGTGATGGCGAACCAACCAGACATTGTGTTGGTGGACAAACAGCAGAGGAAAGCCATTGTGTTTGACGTGGCAATACCAAGTGATGGCAAAATCAGGAAAAAGGAACATGAGAAACGAGAGAAATACCCAGGGGTCAGAGAAGAGCTGGAGAAGGCTTGAAAAGTGAAGGCAACAGTGGTCCCTGTGGTCATCAGAGCACTCGGGGCAGTGACCCCCAAACTTGAGGAGTAGCCACATCAGAACACTAGACATCTCGGTCCATAAAAGTGTAATATTGGACATTGGTTGGAAATAAGACTGGATTTTCCTTGATCTACGTTGATGGAACACCAGCCTGGTCCCATCAGTCAGAGAACTTCTGATCAACAATGATGCAAATGCATCCCCCACACCTTGTGTCTCCCACGTAGCACAAACACACAAACTGAACAGCATCGTATCACATCCCACAATACATATCTACGGACACAATGAACACATCTCAACAATTACTGTTGTCTGTCTTTCAAGTTAGTGCCATGTTAACTGCTTCACTTGTCACAGTATACACAGTCTTGGTTTTATTATCCGTTAAACTTCATGAATCCTCTTTTACCTGGATCAACTTTCAATTCAAGCTTCGAAGATGTTGAAGTCATGTAAGTTCATCAAACCTTAATGTGGTGGAGGGGTTTGAGTGCTTGGATGATCCTAGGAGCTATGTTGTCAGGGGCAATAAGCCCCTGGTAGGGTCTCCCAAGGCAAACTGATCCTGGGTGACTAGCCAGACTAAGCGTGGTTCACCAACCACCTATGATGACAAGACCAAAGAGATTCACTACGTCGCCCAGAGTGGCGTTACCGGGGCCCCACCCTGAAGCCAGGCATGGAGTGGGTGCTCGCAAGCGAGCGCCTGGTGGCCAGGTCTTTGCCCACAGGACCCGGCCGGGTATAGCCTGAAAAGGCAACGTGGGACCACCTTCCTGCAGGGCCACCACCCACAGGAAGGACCGTAGGGGGCCAGTGCAGTGTGTTTTGGGTGGCAGTCAGGGGCAGGTACCTGGACGACCGAGGCCATGCACACGGTCTCTAGTGTTGGGGACATAGAATGTCACCTCGCTGGCGGGGAAGGAGGCCGAGCTTGTGCGGGAGGTTGAGCGTTAACGGCTAGATATAGTTGGCATTGCCTCCACGCACAGCCTGGGTTCCGGATTCATTATCCTTGAGAAAGGCTGGACTCTACTTTTCGCTGGCGTTGACTGCGGGGAGATGCAGTGAGCTGGCGTGGGCTTGCTTATAGCCCCGTGGCTCAGCCGCCACGTGTTAGCAATTACCCCAGTAAACGAGAGGGTTGCGTCCCTGCGCCTTCAAGCTGGGGACAAGTCTCTCACTGTTGTATCAGTCTATGGGTGAATAACAACGCGTGTAATAACAATAATAATGCGTGTCTTGGACACCCAGGTAAAGAGAGAGGTGGAGATGTCAAATGACCACCACCTGGTCATGAGCTGGATCCGCTGGTGGGGGAGGAAGCTGGACAGACCTGGCAGGCCCAAGCGTATCATGAGGGTCTGTTGGGAACGTCTAGCATAGCCCTCTGTCAGCAGGGTCTTCAACTTGGACCTCCGGGAGAGTTTCTTACAGATCCCGGGGGGGACTGGGAACATTGAGTCTGAGCGGACCATGTTCTTGGCTTTCGATGCTGCGGTGGAAATCCCCGAACCCGGTTGTGGACACCGGAAGTAAGGGATGCTGTCAAACTGAAGGTGGATAGAAGATGGAAGATGATGGAAGATGGGTATCGGCAGGCCAAGCGTGCCGCGGCACGGATGGTTGCAGAGGTGAAAACTGCGGTCTGGGTGGAATTCGAGGAGGCCATGTAGAAGACCTACTGGACGGCCTCAAGGAAATTCTGGCAAAACCTAACGGGGAGAAGCAGTGCTTCACCAACACCGTTTACGGTGCAGGCGATGAGCTGCTGACCTCCACTGGGGATGTTTCACGGTGGAAGGAATACTTTGAGGATCTCCTCAATCCTGCCGTCACGTCTTCCGTGGAGGAAGCCGAGGCTGGGGACCGGACTCTGGGGAGGCGGACTCATCGATCACCTAGGCAGAAGTCACCGAGTTGGCAAACGGTGGCAAAGCCCTGGGGGTAGATGAGATCTATGCTGAGTATCTTAAGTCTCTGGATGTTGTGGGGCTGTCGTGGCTGACACGCCTCTTCAACATTGTGTGGCGGCTTCAGACGGTACCTCTGGACTGGCAGACTGGGGTGGTGGTACCCCTTTATAAGAAGGGGGACCGGAGGGTATGTTCCAACTACAGGGGGATAACACTCCTCAGCCTTCCCGGTAAGGTTTACGCCAGGGTACTAGAGAGGAGAACCCGACCGATAGTCGAACCTCGGATTCAGGAGGAGCAGTGTGGTTTTCACCCTGGTAGCGGAACACTGGACCTGCTCTATACTCTTCATCGAGTGCTTGAGGGTTCATAGGAGTTTGCCCAACCAGTTCACATGTGCTTTGTGGACCTGGAGGAGGCGTTCAACCGTGTCCCTCGTGATGTCCTGTGGGGGGTTTGCCGGATCCGGGACCCTTTCCTCAGGGCCATCTGGTCCCTGTATGACCGGAGCATGAGCTGTGTTCGCATTGCCGGTAGTAAGTCGGACTTGTTCCCAGTGCATTTTGGACCCCCCCAGGGCTGCTCTTTGTCACCGATTCTGTTTATTGTTTTTATGGACAGAATTTCTATTGCACAGCCAGGGGCCGGAAGGTGTCTGATTCGGGGAGCACAGGATCTCATCTCTGCTATTCGCACATGATGTTGTCCTGACGGGTTCATCAGACCTGGACCTGCAGAATGCACTGGAGCGATTTGTAGCCGAGTGTAAAGCGGCCGCGATGAGAATCAGCACCTCTTAATCCGAGGCCATGGTTCTCGACTGGAAAAAGGTGGCTTGCTCCCTTCGGGTGGGTGGGGAGTCCTTGCTTCAAGTGGAGGAGTTCAAGTATCTCGGGGTCTTGTTCACGAGTGAGGGAAGGACGGAACGTAAGATTGACAGGTGGATCGGTGCAGTGGCTGCAGTGATTCAGGCTCTGTACCGGACAGTTGTGGTCAAGAAGGATCTGTGCCAAAAGGCAAAGCTCTCGATTTACCGGTCAATCTACGTTCCTACTCTCACTTACGGTCATGACCGAAAGGACAAGATTGCGGATACAAGCCGTCGAAATGAGTGTCCTCCGCAGGGTGGCCGGGCGCTCCCTTAGAGATAAGGTGAGGAGGTTGGTCAAATGGGAGGAGCTCGGAGTAGAGCTGCTGCTCCTCCACGGCGAGAGGAGCCAGCTAAGGTGGCTCGGGAATCTGTTTCGAATGCCTCCTGGATGCCTCCCTTGGGAGGTGTTCAGGGCATGTCTCACCGGGAGGTGGCCCTGGGGGAGACCCAGGATATGCTGGAGGGACTATGTCTCGGCTGGCCTGGGAACGCCTCAGGATCCAGTAGCTGGAGGAGGTGTGTGTGGAGAAGGAAGTCTGGGCATCCCTGCTCAGACTGCTGCCCTCACGACCCAGCCCCGGATAAGCCGAAGAAGATGGATGTATGGATGGATAAACGGCAGTTTTTCAGACCACAGGGACAATTTAACATACAATGATCTACCTTGCCTGTTCAAAAGTTGCACCTTTAACATCACCGCTTAGACACTTTCATTCATATCTTCTGTTTTAACACAACTTCCCCTGCTTCCCTGCACGTCTTTGGCTCCTGAACAATACACCTGCCCCGTTTCAACATCCGACAATGCCCGCTTCATGAGATAATTGAGCCAAAGACACACATATTCACATAGATTCCTGGCGTTACGGTATGATGAACTTCAATAAAAGGCGTCACCCAAAAAACTTTCAGCAAGAGTTCATCATTTTTTATTATATTCAGAATAATGAAATTAATTGTGCACAATGTGAAGCCAGCAACAAACATATCAGAGCAGCTTTCCTCTTCCAGCTCTATTCTCTAACACCAGAGTACACTGTGTTTATGTCCACACACTCTCTCTCTCTTCTGGGTTTGCTTTTCTTCTTCTCCAGATTCAGAGCAGCGTAATGGAGGTTTTCTGCATCTTGGCCCTAGCAGAGGAAAATTGTCTTTGAATTAGATAGTGTACTGCACTTATTAGTTTTTAGCTGTTCTCATTGTCTATCTTGTTCATCATAAAGCACAGAATTTGCAATCTAGCTAGTGGTCTAGTTTGTGTAAATGTAAGGCTATTTGCATTACATCACTGTAACATTCCTATAGAAAAAGACATACCTGTCTGTATTCAGGAGATATTGAACGTGTTGTTTGATGGAACGATCCAGACACTAAGAATGCAGAGTGTTAAGTTACTCAAATGCTTGAAATTCTGAAGTAAAAATGCAATAATAACAATGAAAAAATTATTAGCTGATTCGCTGATTGCTTTTATATATATTAGTATCACCCACCTCTGCAGTGAGGACATTGTTTCCTGATTATTTTAAATATAAAACAGGTTAACGTAAGGATCACCATGAAGAAGATTCCTACTGCTGCACCCAAGAAGTACACAAGGAGAAGCAGATCCGGAGGGCTCTCTGAAGAAACTAGACAAGAATTGTACAAATACATTATTTTATGATTTTGTGCTTAAATTAAAATACTTTTGAGCAGCAATTTCTGACCTTCAATAACCAGCGTGGTTCCATTTCCAAATAGTATCTCCCCACATGAGGCCACAGCACAGTAGTAAGTCCCAGCATCAGAGAGGCTGAGGTTCCTCTTTGGGAGGTTGTAGACACAGCTCTGTGCAGGAGACCCAGCCTCACGGCTTTTTTCACACTGATCTCTCCTGCCTCCATGGGTGTAAAGGATTCCTGGATAGGGTTCTCTTGAGCCATGTCTGAACCAGTAGACGCTATGCTCTCCTGCACAGGTCCCAGTGTGTATTGTACAGTTCAGAGTAACAGAGTCTCCTGGCTGGATGGACTCTGAAACTGGCTGCTGGACAATTGCTTTGGTATTAGAACCTAGACCGAAAAACATTTTGGCACATTATCTTGTGCAGGTTTTTCTCTATAATAACAAAACAAAAATCATAGGAATTTATGACAGAAAAGATCAGTGTCCCATACGTCTCTTCAAGTTCTACTACGGATGCACCCTGACAAGTGGATCTATAAAAGGAAGACTTAGGACTTGGACGTAAAAGTATTTTATACATTATCTTGTGCAAGTAATTGTGTATACTACTTTACACAATATTAATATTTCTTGAATTCTAATAATTCAAAATAACTCTTTTAATCTATGTCAAACATGTGTTTCGCTTGTTTTAAACCATACCTTTTACATTGAGGAAAACACTAGCAGCAAAATTCAGCGCATTTGCAAATACTTCACAACAGAAGTACATAGCCGAATCTGTCGGTTGAACAACTGAAATGATCAGATGATTTGTTCCTTCATCATACTGCACAGAGAAGCGTTGATTGTCCTTAAACTCATTGAACACTTTAACTTTTTTATCAGACATATGCAACGTAGATACCAGCTGTGGTTTATCCCCTACAG
Organism: Plecoglossus altivelis; assembly: GCA_036571765.1. Classification (NCBI taxonomy): domain Eukaryota; kingdom Metazoa; phylum Chordata; class Actinopteri; order Osmeriformes; family Plecoglossidae; genus Plecoglossus; species Plecoglossus altivelis. The sequence goes on from BROE01000023.1 coordinate 839,779, forward strand.
TTTGCCGGTACCAAGAAAGGTGCTTTGCCGAACCACCACTGTAGAAGCAGTCCAGAGTCACTGTGTCTCCGACATCGACAGACTTAAAATGACTGTCTAGACTTGCAGACTGTGTGGCCTCTCGCAGATGAACTGTAATGAAGAGGAAACATTGAAATAACCAAAAATCCACCAAATTCCATGTGTCAAATTGATCAAAAATGTCTTCAAAAGTCCATTTGAACATACCAAATTCCCAGAGAAGTAGAACTACCAAACTCAGCATGACCATCTTTGAAGCTCTCATCTTTACATCTGTGTCTTTGCTCAGAGGAAATGTTCATGTGCACATCCAACTCTTCAGAAGTGAGGTTGTGCTTGATTGGCTAAGATGAGTATTCTAGCTTTAAGCGACAACCCTGTTCCGGGAGCATTGCCTCACTGCCTTGCATTTTATTTATATGCTGAGTGGTTTTACAGACCGATGGAGAAATCATCATATGTTCTTGCTCATTGCTTCACTAAAGATAAGCACACCAATACAGTAGTTGGACCTAATCAGTTGACAAAAGAACCAATACTGTCTAGTACAGACAATTGATTGTTTTTGTACAGTTAACTTGCCGGTAGTTGATATATTTGGATGCCCTTTTACTGAAGCCGAAATGCATCTGATTTGATTCTCAATTGTTTTTCATTGAAACATGGACTATGTCTGTTATCACTATTTACTGAGAGAAACAGAGAGACAGAGAGAGATCAAACATTGTCTATGTCCGGCACGGTTCAATCTACACACAGTCTATCTTTACAAAGGACAAGAGAGAGGCAACAGCTCAGTGCTGTGGTCCCAGTGTCAGAGAGGGTAAACTTTTACAGATTACACTCAAAAGAGTAATTTCATACTTAGAGCATTCATATGTCCACAACATAGCAAGTTTCTTAAGACCATTGAAGTGTTCCAGCCAAGTACTGAATGTGAGACTACCAGACCAGTAGCATGCATCCTGCAGAAAACCTAAGCTGACAAGTAACAGAGTGAGAAAGAAAGAGGGAGAAAATAAGAAGGTGAAAGGTTGTATGCGAGACAACAATATACTTACAGACAACCACAGAAAACAGAACAAAAGTGGAGAGCATCTAACACTATGAACAGGTAGAATGACATGATTGTTTTTTTTATTCATTTACAATATTAGGATCTGCTCATTCTATTCAGGTGAACTCTTTATTGACATCCATGCAAACACATCATGACACTCATGCCAACACAGTTACAGCACCTTTGTCAGGTAACCAATGTGACACTTTCCATATTGAGGTGGAGCTGAATTACACAAAACAAAGTGGCTTCCTGTCGCCATAGAGACCATATATAATGTTAGATACAGTATCTGGTCTCTATCATTCATCCACCAAGTCAACTTGGCCACAACTCTGATTATGTTGTAAGAAAGAGAAACAAAGTTGGAGACTCCTGCAGTATATGAGGCCATTCTGTCTAGATAACATTATTATTGATGCAGCAGACTGCAATACACAAGAGTCAAAACACATTTGAAAACATTTTGAAGGAGAGTTTACCAAAAGCTGTTTAAGCAATTTTTCTTATGTAGACAAAAGTATTGTATGGCTTATCTGCCACCTACTGAGAAATGGGGTTCACATCTTCATGTTATGGTACAATGTTTGACTTGGAAATGGCAGTGTTTCATATCTTTGTCCAGTAAGTGCCACTAAGCTCTAGGCCAAAAATAAACTGGTAAACACGTCATGTCCGTCCTCTTTATGGAAAATACAAGTATTTTCTTCTGTAAAAGTTGTTTTCTTGGTGGCTTGTGTGTTTGTGGGTCTTCTGCACCAACAGTTTGAAGGAAGCTTCCTGTCTAAAGAGAGGGGTGGCCTTTGCTAGGGGTCTGACTGTGAAACTGTTGTCTGATTCCTTAAGCACACTGCAAGGTCACTGTGAGGTTCATACAGGATACAGCTTCAAATACCATAGGAGGACAAAATGATGAACCTCCTCTTGGGGTATACAGAGCTCTGTATAGGAGACTCAGCCTTCCTTCACACTCACTGATACTTCCATGAATTTAATAATTCCTGAATAAACTTCCCCTAAACTGTATATGTAGACAGGACAATGTCTGTATTTTGAACAGTTGGCCTTTATGGTGAAATTATTATTTTATAAATGCTGTAGTGGAAAAGGTGTACTACACTTCATTTTGAGTCTTAGCTAACTTTGGGTTGCTGACACACAATCATCTAAATACAAATCTCACCCCTATACATTGGAAGCATACTTTATCGTCTTGAATCATCATCTTTAATTGCATATTCCACCGATTGTCCATATCGTACACAGAAACACTTATCTGAATCAGTTGGATGTTTTAGATGAATAAAAAAATGCCCATGAAACTGCCCTGCCATCAACATAAATTCTCAAGGAAGACAAGGAAAAACTCCCAGAAAAACTGTTCAGGAGAAAAATTTAAGACACTGTGGGAGGAGTGATTCAATGAGGGATCCCCTCCTCCAGAGATGGCTGGTGAATTTGATGCCTCACTTCAGAGTAGATTGGGTTTTCCTTTTTTCTCCTGCGCTTAGTGTTTTTGCTGTCCAAAAACAGTTGTGTTTTTTGGTTCAAATTCTGAAAAGAAAGTGTAAACTCAAATTCAATTTAATTACCACAAAATGATGGAAATCACATTTGACTCAAGGTTGTTTTTGTTCTTTGATGTTTTTGGTAAGGTGATATTGTTACTTTTTCAAGATTTAGTCCATTTATTTTCTATTTTCAGTTCGTTTATTCATTTTGGTATGTGATGTGCATATGATTGCTTGTCAGGGAACTTCATGTTTGCATGACTTGCTAAGCCTTTTATTCAAAGAGATTTTGATAGCCATTCAGTGTTTTAACAGTGTGGCCTGTTTTTGACGTTAAAAGCATCTTTTGACTTCATCCTTGCTGTGCCTTTGTTTGGGGTTTAGTATATACCAACCCCAATATTCAGCCTGAACTTTACTCAGTTTCTGACTTGCCCTTGAGTCCAGTTGCCTTGGATTTCTTCTGACAAAAATAATTGATGCGCTGGAGTGTGAGGAACCATCCCTCTCCGTTCCCATGTTGTGTTCATTACATTGATCTACAGTATATTACAGTTCACAGAATGTACTAATCGGTTCCATTATAGCTGTAATTTAAGTAAATAATCATGAGGTGCACCACTAAACTCTACAAGATTTTAAAGATTACATAAGTCTTTACCTTTAACAATGAGAAGAGTTCCATCTCCAAATGATGCTGGTTTTAGTTGCATTGTAATAAGAGGCGGAATCCACTAGCTGAATCAGGGCGATGGTTAGATTAAAATTATTGTTTCCTCTACTCACATTAATATGTTTAGTATCAAGTATCAAATCGTTGGTGTTAAATATAGAGGTGTCCTTAAATGATGTAACAATGAGAACTGGCTTCTGTCCAATAACCTGCTTGAACCACAGAGCAACCGCATTATATGTATGGATGCAAGTTAGAGCCACACCGTCTCCCTCCCTGACAAGCATGACACTATCTGGTTGCACAAAGACGTCCTTGTTCAATGTACAAACTGCCAAGGAAAAGAAAAAAAGGCTTTCAGATTAAAAACAATATAGTTAAATGAATCCATAGCTAATATTAAATATTCAAAGACATTCCTGATCTTGCAAGCTAATAGATTCCGAAAGGCAAAACTATAATATTTCATGTCCAACCTGATTTCATGTATAACAAAAAGATGAGCCCAAACAAAATCATTTCAATGTCAGTTAAGTCTGTATTTAACTAGGAAGTGGGCAAATCCAGACGTGTTTATATCAGATTGCTTGCATTAAGTAAGAAGACACACTGAACTGAGTGATGCTATTGGCTATCCAGGCAAAATCATGTCAATTAATCATACAGTTATCCAACTAAAGGGTGTTTAAATTGAGAATGAGTAGGCTCTCAATATTTTAAGGATAACTCTTGCATTTTGTAATTATTTATTGAACAGCAAAACATACATTTATTGTACGCTATATTTATCTAAAGACAGTGTCAATTATTTTAATTGTATTCACAGTTGATGTTTGAGCTATGTAAAGTACAAATACAATGCCCAACTATCATCATCTATAAAAGGAGCCTTTCTTTACATCACCAACACAATTGTACAAAAGATTCCATTGAGCTTTAGAATTCATAGAAAACGGTCAGTCTTTTATTAATGTGTTGAAGTTTTTGTGAGCGCTAACATTGACAGTTTACCTTGATGTAGGACAGTGGACAAATTAATCATAATATTATTAAAGAATATCGCAGTCTATAATACAGTGTAAGACTGCAGGCTAGTATTGCCTTTTCTAATATCTTGCAGACAATTTAATTTACAAGACATTTCAATATGGAATGGAATTCCAGTTCTGTGTTTTAGCTTACTTACCCACTCTTGGAACCAATAACTACATAATGACAAGAAAAAATAGAAGAGAAAAAAAGCTGTTGACACATGATGGAATCTGATTGTTGCAAAAAGAGTAATCTCCTTTAAATTACTTATTTTAAAAAAATAAACAAGGCAACTATGTAAATGTGAAATCATCACACAGATCAGAATGGTGTTTGAGCAGAACAAGGTACGAAGTGTATCCAAAACATAATGCCAGTTACGTGTGTGTTTGTGTGACTGTGGCCCGATTATCTCTCAAACTGGGCACTGTATTAAGTCCAAATTTGGTAAGTGTTTAGGTCGGAATCCAAGGTGTTGCAGTGAAGCGGAAGAAGTTGTTTGGATACATTTGAGGTGTTATAAAAGGCTCAGCTTTTGAACTGGCCAGGAAGACCAGTGCCCATGACACTATCCCTGAGGGCTGACAAACTGGTGTTTGATCATCAACGTTTATCAACTTAATTGATTTCAGTAAAATTTTTGAAGTTAGACTTTACGCTGAATGCTAAGAATCCTGGTCAGCTATTCACTCGATACAAAACGCAAAGGAATGACAGCGAGACAACTGTCGAAAAGGACAATGTTGAATTGAGTTTAAGTCATATTTTAAATCGTTAATATAACTACATCTTAATATAGCGAAATTAAGTATTTACTATTGTCTTTCTTTAAGTTCTTTCATGTAAGTTGAGTAACTCATCATCGTCTACTTATCACGGCATGGATGGTCATGCTTCATTATCCGTTAAACTTCATTAATCCTCTTTTACCTTGGTTGACTTCAATTCAAGCTTTGAGGATGTTGTAGTCATGTAAATTCATCAAACTTAGAGAACGTAGTTTCTTAGACCACATGGACAATCCTAACGAACAGTGACCTACCTTTCCTGTTTAAAAGATGCACATTTGACCCCACCGCTTAGACACTTTGATTCATATCTGCTGCTTTACCACAACTTTACCTGCTTCCCTGGAAATCTTTGGCTCCTAAGCAATACACCTGCCCCATTGTATCTTCCAAAAATGCCCGGTTTATGAGATAATTGAGCCAAAGACACACATATTCACGTAGATTCCTGGCGTTACGGTATGATGAACTTCAATAAAAGGTGGCATCCCCAAAAAATTCTGCAAAGTTCATCACCCTTGATTTCATTCAGAATAATGAAATTTAGCTGTACGTGTATTTGTAATTGTATGTATGAATGTATGTATGTAATGTGAAGCCAGCAACAAACATATAAAAGCAGCTTTCCTCCTCCAGCTCTATTCTCTAACACCAGAGTACACTGTGTTTCTATCCATACACACTCTCTCTCTTCTGGGTTTGCTTTTCTTCTTCTCCAGATTCAGAGCAGCATAATGGAGGTTTTCTGCATCTTGGCCCTAGCAGAGGAAAATTGTCTTTGAATTAGATAATGTACCGTACTTCTTACTTTTTAGCTGTTCTCATTGTCTATCTTGTTCATCATAAAGCACAGAATTTGCAACCTAGCTAGTGGTCTAGTTTGTGTAAATGTAAGGCTATTTGCATTACATCATTGTAACATTCCTATAGAAAAAGACATACCTGTCTGTATTCAGGAGATATTGAACGTGTTGTTTGATGGAACGATCCAGACACTAAGAATGCAGAGTGTTAAGTTACTCAAATGCTTGAAATTCTGAAGTAAAAATGCAATAATAACAATGAAAAAATTATTAGCTGATTCGCTGATTGCTTTTATATATATTAGTATCACCCACCTCTGCAGTGAGGACATTGTTTACTGATTATTTTAAATATAAAACAGGTTAACGTAAGGATCACCATGAAGAAGATTCCTACTGCTGCACCCAAGAAGTACACAAGGAGAAGCAGATCTGGAGTGCTCTCTGAAGAAACAAGACGAGAATAGCACAAGTGCATTATTTTATTAATTTGTGCTTGAATTAAAATAGTTTTGAGTAGAAATGTCTGACCTTCAATATCCAGCTTGGTCCCATTTCCAAACAATATCTCCCCGCATGAGGCCACAGCACAGTAATAAGTCCCAGCATCAGAGAGGCTGAGGTTCCTCTTGGGTAGGTTGTAGACACAGCTCTGTGTAGGATACCCAGCCTCAGGGCTCCTCTCACACTGATCTCTCCTGCCTGCATGGGTGTAAAGGATTCCTGGATAGGGTTCTCTTAAGCCATGTCTGAACCAGTAGACACTATGCTGTCCTGCACAGGTCTCAGTGTGTATTGTACAGTTCAGAATTATAGAGTCTCCTGGCTGGATGGACACAGACACTGGCTGCTGGACAATTGCTTTGGTATTGGAACCTGGACCTAAAACAATTTGTAACAGGATCTTATACAGATCTTTGTCTATAATACCTTGCAAAAACAATGCTAATATTACATTAAAGCTCACCTAAATTATCTAGGATTCTAATCAGTTCAAAATATATATTTTTTAACCTGAAATCAAATGGAAATATTGTGCTTGTTTAAAACATACCTTTTACACTGAGGAAGACACTAATAGCATTATCCAACATATTTATGTATGGTTTAGAACAAAGGTACATTGCTGAATCTGAAGGTTGGACATCTGAGATTGTCAGTTGAAATGTTTTTTTATCACATTTCACAGAAAAGCGAGGATTTTCCGCAAACTCATTGCGCAGTGTAGGTTTTTCCTGAGACGTAGACATTGTAGATACCAGATGCGGCTTTTCTCCTAGGGTTTGCCGGTACCAAGAAAGTTGGGTTGCCATAACACCATGGTAGAAGCAGTGCAGAGTCACTGTCTCCCCAACATTGACAGACTTGAGATGACTGTCTAGACGTATGGCTGCAGACTGTGTTACTTCTAGCACATTAACTTCAAGACGACAAAACATAATATTTATATTAATCTTAAATCCATCATATTATATCCCAAGGATGCATATACATGACTAAGTACATTTGAGCTTACCACGTTTCCAGAGAAGTAAAACTACCAGACCAAGCGTGACCATCTTTGAAGGTCTCATCTTTACATCTGTGTCTTTACTCAATGGAAACGTTCATGTACGCATCCAACGATATATAAGTGAGGTTGTGTTTGATTGGCTAAGATGACTCTTCTAGATTTAGGTGACACCCTATTCAGGCAGCAGTGCCTCACTACCTTGTATTCCATCTCAATACTGATTGGCTTCACCCACCGATGGGGAAATTACTGCACTTTTACTTCATTCTCATTGGTTCAGTAGGGAGTGTCACACCAATGACGTAGGTGGAGCTAATCAATTGACAGAAGAGCTAAATACTGTTTATTAGAACATTTCAATTGACTCTTTTTTGTATTGTTAACTTAAGGATGACAGATTTATTTTGATGTCCTCTCCAGAAGCCAAAATCTGTCAGATGTTATTTTCATCAGCTTTTCACAATAACATGGATGATGTCAGTGGTGTCACTATTTGCTGAGAGAAAAAGATAGACAAAGAGAGAAAGCAGACATTGTCATTTTCCAGCATGGTACAGTCTTTATGCAGTCTGTCCTTACAGAGGACAAGGGAGAGACAACAGTTTAGTAGTGTGGTCCCAGTGTCAGGGTGAGGTTTCGCAGATTAGCTTCAAAAGGGTTTCATACTTAGAATGTTCATGTGTCTAAAACATAGCGAGTGACTTAAGAGTCACTCACTCGAGTCTTAAGACTCAAAAGTCAGGACACATTTGGAAAAAGGGACAGTTCATCAATCTATTATCAGCATTTTTTTCTTCTTATTTTAAGTACATTGTGTGGCTGATCTGCCGCTTATTGAGAGATGAGTTTGACTTGGCATGGTAGTGTTTCATATCTTAGTTCAGTAAGTGCCTCTGAGCTCTAGACCAAAAATAAACTGTTAAACACCTCATGTCCGTCCTCTTTATGGAAAATAGAAGTTGCTTCTGTTGAAGGTGTCTTCTTGGTGACTTGTGTGATTGTGGGTCTGCTGCACTAACAGTTTGAAGGAGGCTTCCTGTCTAAAGAGAGGCCTTGGCTAGGGTTCTGACTGTGCAACTGTTGTCTTATTCTGTAAGCACACCACAAAGTCACTGTGAGGTTCATACATGATACAGCTATAAATACCATGAGAAGACAAGATCAATCATGAACCTCCTCTTAGAGTAGACAAAGCTATGTATAGGAGAACCAGCGTCCATTCACATTGACTCTTACTTCCATGTGTTTAATGATTCCTGGCTTGACTTCCACTAAACCATACAGGAAGCAGTAGACTGTGTGTTCTCCTACGCATGTTTTACATCTTCAGACATGATTTACATGTCTGTGCTTATTGTTCCATTTCTGTTAAGGTTTAAAAGTTTAAGGTTTACTTCACTTTGATTCTTTGCCTACTTTGGGTTGCTGATACGCAATTATCTGAATGCAAATCTCACCTTCACACATTGGAAGCATACTTTATCTTCCTAAATGTCTTTAATTGTATATTCCACGGATTGTCCATATCGTACACAGAAATACTTATCTGAATTAGTTGGATGTTTTAGATGAATGAAAAATGCCCATAAAACTGCTTCACCGCTGACATAAAACCTCAAGGAAGACAAGGAAAAACTACCAGAAAAACTCCCTCCAGGATGAAAAATTGCAGACACTTTTGGAGGAGCAATTCAGTGATGGGTCCTCTCCTTTAGCTGTGGTTGGTGAATTTGATTCATCACTTTCGAGTAAAATTAGTTTTTCTTCTTTTTCCTGGGCTGGGTTTTCTTGTCAGTGAACTTCAAAGTGAAGTAATTTAGGTCAACACAGAAGAGTTGTATTTTCAACAGAAACCTGGATTACATCTGTACCATCACTCCTTACTGAGAGGAGAGTGAGACAGCGAGAGAGTGAGAGCAGACATAGTCAATGTCCAGCATGGTTCCTTTTCCACACAATCTATCTGAAGGCACGAGGGACAGACAAAAGCTAAGGACTGCAGTCCCACTGTGAGACAGGGTAAGGTTTTGCAGATTAGCTTCAAAAGGGTCATTTCATACTTTAAGAATGTTCATATGTCTACCACATAGCAAGTGACTTAAGACCATTGACATGTTGCAGCTAAGCACTGAATGTGAGACTGCCAAACCAGTAGCATGCATTCTGCAGAAAACCACAATCAGAGTTAACAAGCAAGACTGACAGAGAAAGAGAGAGAGAATGAGAGGGTAATAAGGCAGTGTGTGAGATGACATTGTGCTGCACCTACAGATGACCACAGAAAACAAAACAATAGTGGAGTGTTTTCACTTTATGAGAAAATCTTTCATCGTTAACAACATTGGTACCCGGCCATTCTCTGGAGGTAACCACTGTTTTGACACCCATACACTCATACTTCACACTGATGCCATCACAGCTACAGCAGCTTTGTCAGATGGCCTATGTGATACTTTTCATTTGGAGGAGGAGCTGAAACATATGAAACACAGTGACTTCCTGTCTCCATGGAGATCATAAATAAACGTTAGATACTTGTTGTGGGTCTGCTGCAGCAACAGCTTGAAGGAAGCTTCCTGTCTAAAGAGAGGGGTGGCCTTTGCTAGGTTTCTGACTGTAAAACTGTTGTCTTAGTCTGTAAGCACACGTCAAAGTCACTTTGAGGTTCATAAAGGATATATTAGAAGACAAAATCAAATACCTCATCTCAGATTAAACAAAGCTCTGTATAGGAGAACTGGCCTTCATTTGCACTGACCCTTACCTCTATGGGTTTAATTATTCCTAGTTTGACTTCCCCTAAACCGTACATGAACCAGTGGACAGTGTGTTCTCCTGTGCATGTCTGTGTGTATTGAACAGTTCAGTTACACAATCTTAGTTTTAGTGAATTTTTCAAAAGTTTAAAACACTTTATTTGGATTCTTAGCTAACTTTGACTTGCTGATACAAAATAATGTAAATACAAATCTCTCCTTTACACATTGAAAACGATACTTTATTGTCTTTATTTGTACAATCATTTCTAATAGCATATTTCACAGATTGTCCATATCATCCTCAGCAAAACATCTGGATTTGCTGAATGTTTTAAATCAATAAAAAATCCCCATGGACGTGCCCCTCCACCAACACAACCCCCCAAAAAAGACAAAGAAAGATTCCCAGAAAAACTCCAGTGAGGAGAAAAAATTTGAAGACACCTCGAGAGGAGTGATTCAGTGAGGGATTGCTTCCTCCAGAGACGGTTGGCAAATTTTATACCTCACTTCAGAATAGATTGAGTTTTCCTTCCTTCTCTTCAGCTTGCTTTTCTTTTCAGTGAACGTTTGAGTGGAGTTGTTCAGGACACCATCAGTGACCTGGGACAAAAGAACATTACATAATGACAAAGATTTGTTACGATATGCAGGTAATATTTAATTCTAGTAAATAAGCAAGTTCCTTGTAACCACTCACAATTACAGAATATTGGTGACTTTTCAAATTGAATACAGAAGTAAACCCAAAAATCCATACGGTCACTAAGTCATCTAAGCATTGAAAGTACTGAACCAGTTTTATACATCAGATATGTATTTCTCCAAACTAACCTGTTCATTGTCTCTGCTGATGGAGGCAGTCCTGTAGTGTGTTTGGCAAACAGACAATTCTGGTCCTTTTTACAGTATGAACACAACAAAAACACTTTCAGTATAATCCAAACTTGTAACATTTTTGAGTCTGCCATATTAAACTTAACCAGTGCTTTACGATAATTCCCGGTGTGGAACTATTTTTTATGTAAAATAAGTGATTGGACAGCAATAATATTAAGGCAGGAACCGCAGATTTGGTTTCCCATATTTGAATGGTCCGCTTAAATGGTCGTACTACAGCAATACACAAGTGATCAATCATTGTAAAGTCATTCAGTACCTGTGCAGACATCACAACGTGTACTCTTCATTTTCCAAAAGACGATAATGTTGACAGCAATACTGATGATCAAAATGGTTGTCAACAGGCAAAATGGGATGAAGAGAAAAGGATGAATCTGACCTTCTGAAACATATGAAACATGAAAGGCATCCTACATTTTTTTATATCTCATCCAAATGTATTAAATATTTTAATTGTTTGTAAATTATGTTGAGTTCATTTGTTGTATTTGTATGAATCGACATTGATGAAATGTGTTTGTGGTTTACCTTGAATATCCAGCTTGGTCCCGTTTCCAAACAGTATCTCCCCACATGAGGCCACAACACAGTAATAAGTCCCAGCATCAGAGAGGCTGAGGTTCCTTTTGGGGAGGTTGTAGACACAGCTCTGTTTAGGATACCCAGCCTCAGGGCTCTTCTCACCCTGATCACTCCTGCCTCCATGGGTGTAAAGGATTCCTGGGTAGGGTTCTTTTGAGCCATGTCTGAACCAGTAGACACTATGCTGTCCTGCACAGGTCCCAGTGTGTATTGTACAGTTCAGACTAACAGAGTCTCCTTGCTGGATGGACTTAGACACTGTCTGCTGGACAATTGCTTTGGTATTGGAACCTGGACCTAAAACAATTTGTAACAGGATCTTATACAGATCTTTGTCTATAATACCTTGCAAAAACAATGCTAATATTACATTAAAGCTCACCTAAATTATCTAGGATTCTAATCAGTTCAAAATATATATTTTTTAACCTGAAATCAAATGGAAATATTGTGCTTGTTTAAAACATACCTTTTACACTGAGGAAGACACTAATAGCATTATCCAACATATTTATGTATGGTTTAGAACAAAGGTACATTGCTGAATCTGAAGGTTGGACATCTGAGATTGTCAGTTGAAATGTTTTTTTATCACATTTCACAGAAAAGCGAGGATTTTCCGCAAACTTATTGCGCAGTGTAGGTTTTTCCTGAGACGTAGACATTGTAGATACCAGATGCGGCTTTTCTCCTAGGGTTTGCCGGTACCAAGAAAGTTGGGTTGCCATAACACCATGGTAGAAGCAGTGCAGAGTCACTGTCTCCCCAACATTGACAGACTTGAGATGACTGTCTAGACGTATGGCTGCAGACTGTGTTACTTCTAGCACATTAACTTCAAGACGACAAAACATAATATTTATATTAATCTTAAATCCATCATATTATATCCCAAGGATGCATATACATGACTAAGTACATTTGAGCTTACCACGTTTCCAGAGAAGTAAAACTACCAGACCAAGCGTGACCATCTTTGAAGGTCTCATCTTTACATCTGTGTCTTTACTCAATGGAAACGTTCATGTACGCATCCAACGATATATAAGTGAGGTTGTGTTTGATTGGCTAAGATGACTCTTCTAGATTTAGGTGACACCCTATTCAGGCAGCAGTGCCTCACTACCTTGTATTCCATCTCAATACTGATTGGCTTCACCCACCGATGGGGAAATTACTGCACTTTTACTTCATTCTCATTGGTTCAGTAGGGAGTGTCACACCAATGACGTAGGTGGAGCTAATCAATTGACAGAAGAGCTAAATACTGTTTATTAGAACATTTCAATTGACTCTTTTTTGTATTGTTAACTTAAGGATGACAGATTTATTTTGATGTCCTCTCCAGAAGCCAAAATCTGTCAGATGTTATTTTCATCAGCTTTTCACAATAACATGGATGATGTCAGTGGTGTCACTATTTGCTGAGAGATAAAGATAGACAAAGAGAGAAAGCAGACATTGTCATTGTCCAGCATGGTTCAGTCTTTATGCAGTCTGTCCTTACAGAGGACAAGGGAGAGACAACAGTTTAGTAGTGTGGTCCCAATGTCAGGGTAAGGTTTCGCAGATTAGCTTCAAAAGGGTTTCATACTTAGAATGTTCATGTGTCTAAAACATAGCGAGTGACTTAAGAGTCACTCACTCGAGTCTTAAGACTCAAAAGTTAGGACACATTTGGAAAAAGGGACAGTTCATCAATCTATTATCAGCATTTTTTTCTTCTTATTTTAAGTATAGTGTGTGGCTGATCTGCCACTTACTGAGAGATGAGTTACACGTCTTTATGTTATGGTACAATGTTTGCCTTGGCATGGTAGTGTTTCATATCTTAGTTCAGTAAGTGCCTCTAAGCTCTTGGCCAGACAAACTGTTAAACACCTCATGTCCGCCCTCTTTGTGGAAAATAGAAGTTGCTTCTGTTGAAGGTGTCTTCTTGGTGGCTTGTGTGTTTGTGAGTCTGCTGCTTTAACAGTTTGAAGGAAGCTTCCTGTCTAAAGAGAGGGGTGGCCTTGGCTAGGGTTCTGACTGTGAAACTGTTGTCTTATTCTGTAAGCACACCACAAAGTCACTGTTAGGTTCATACAGGATACAGCTATAAACACCATACGATGACAAGATCATGTTCTCTGTAATATCGGTAACATATGTATGTTAACATGCTCATATTGCACATGTACAGTACTCTTTGCACATGTACAGCATTCTTTGCACATGACCAGTATTCATCGGAAAGCATTCGTACAGTTTGTATGGTTTGTATTTTTCTAGTCTATGTATAGGAAAAATGGTTATATATATTTTTACTTGATTGTTGTATGCCTGTACTTATGTAGCACCGTGGCTCTGTGAGGCACGACATTTCGTTCCACCGTATGCCCCCGCATGTAGCGGAATGACAATAAACCTCAACTTGACTTGACTAAAGCTCTGTATAGGAGAACCAGTGTCCATTCACATTGACTCTTACTTCCATGAGTTTAATGATTCTTGGTTTGACATTTCCTACACCATACATAAACCAGTAGACTGTGTGTTTTCTTACGCATTTTTTACATGTTCAGACATGTTTTACATGTCTGTGCTTATTGTTCCATTTCTGTTAAGGTTTAAAGATTTAAGGTTTACTTCACTTTGATTCTTGGCCTACTTTGGGTTGCTGATACATAATTATCTGAATACAAATCTCACCTTCACACATTGGAAGCATACTTTATCTTCCTAAATGTCTTTAATCGATATTCCACGGATTGTCCATATTGTACACAGAAATACTTATCTGAATTAGTTGGATGTTTTAGATGAATGAGAAATGCCCATAAAACTGCTCCGCCACCGACATAAAACCTCAAGGAAGACAAGTAAAAACTACCAGAAAAACTCCCTCCAGGATGAAAAATTGAAGATACTTTTGGAGGAGTAATTCCGTTTGGGTCCCCTCCTTTAACTATGGTTGGTGAATTTGATTAATCACTTTAGAGTAAAATGAGTTTTCCTTCTTTTTCCTGGGCTGGGTTTTCTTGTCAGTGAACTTCAAAGTGAAGTAATTCAGGTCAACACAGAAGATTGTATTTTCAACAGAAACATGGATTACATCTGTACCATCACTCCTTACTGAGAGGAGAGTGAGACAGCGCGAGAGTGAGAGCAGCCATAGTCAATGTCCTGCATGGTTCCTTTTCCACACAGTCTATCTGAGGGCACGAGGGACAGACAAAAGCTAAGAACTGCAGTCCCATTGTGAGACAGGGTAAGGTTTTGCAGATTAGCTTCAAAAGGGTCATTTCATACTTCAAGAATGTTCATATGTCTACTACATAGCAAGTGACTTAAGACCATTGACATGTTGCAGCCAAGTGCTGAATGTGAGACTACCAGACCAGTAGCATGCATCCTGCAGAAAACCACAATCAGAGTTAACAAGCAAGACTGACAGAGAAAGAGAGAGAGAATGAGAGGGTAATAGGGCTGTGTGAGAGATGACACTGTGCTGCACCTACAGATGACCACAGAAAACAAAACAATAGTGGAGTGTTTTCACTAGATGAGAAAATCTTTCATTGTTAACACCATTGGTACCCGGTCATTCTCTGGAGATAACCACTGTTTTGACACCCATACACTCATACTTCACACTGATGCCAACACAGCTACAGCAGCTTTGTCAGATAACCTATGTGATACTTTCCATTTGGAGGAGGAGCTGAAACATATGAAACACGGTGACTTCCTGTCTCCACGGAAATCATATATAATGTAAGATACAGGATCTGGTCTCTATCATGCATCCTCAAGTCAACATGTCAACAACTCTGAGCATGTCGTTCAACACCAGATCAACCCATACCGTGTCTGACAATGCGTACAAATCATAACACATTATCATAATTTACCCACCAAGGTCGTTGTTTGGAACAAAACATGAGATTCATGAACATGCATAGAACATGCAAGAGGCCATACTGTTTAGATAACCTTATTGTTTATGCAGCAGGCTGAAATGGTCAAAAGTCAAGACACATTTGGAAAAATAAAATTAATGGGCAGTTCATCAATCTATTTTCAGTATGTCTTCTCACTGTAACTATATGGTGTGGCTGATCTGCCACCTACTGAGAGATGAGTGACACATCTTCATGCAATGGTACAATGTTTGACTTGGCATGGAAGTGTTTCATATCTTAGTCCAGTAAGTGCCAGTAACCTCTTGGTCAAAAATAAACTGTTAAACACACCATGTACATCCTCTTCATGAAAAATAAAAGTTGCTTTTGTTAAAGTTGTTTCCTTGATGGTTAACCTGCATGGTCCCATTTCCAAACAGTATCCCTCCACATGAGGCCACAACACAGTAGTAAGTCCCAGCATCAGAGAGGCTGACGTTCTCCTGCACATATCTCAGTGTGTATTGTACAGTTTAGAGTAACAGAGTCTCCTGGCTGGATGGACAACTGCTTTGGTATTGGAACCTGTACCTAAAAACATTTTGTCGCATTATATTTTGCAGATTTGTGTCTATTGTAACTTTCCAAAGTAAAAAGCATAGGAATTTTCAATGATCTTTTGATTATAGTGTCATACATCTCTCTAAGTTAGTTACAGATTCTCCTGGTTTGTGTTCCTAACACAGTCACAGCAACACAATAATTATGCTTCAAATAGACCATCACAAGAGGACCTACATATGTTTTGTAGATTTAGAAACAAGAATGTTACTATTGCATAAATGACCTAGGATTCTTACCTACTGAAAACATCTCATATTATCTGAACTCGAATGGAAAAGCTTTGCTTGTTTAAACCATAACTTTTACGCTGACGAAGACACCATCAGTAAATTCCATTGAAATACCTGTGTTTCAGAACAAAAGTACATAGCTGAATCTAATGGATGGACATTTGATATACGCAAGTGATTTATTCCTTCATCACTTTGAACAGAGACGCGAGGATTGTCCTCGAACTTATAGTACAGTCTAACATACACATTAGGGATAAAGCATGTTCCTCACGTGGAGGGGCACAGCCCCTAACAGCTCAGCACAGACACTCTGGTCGTTTGAACACGTCACTCTGGTGCTGTAAATACTCCTGTGTTCCTCCTTGCCTACTCTCCCCCGTCCTGTTCCTGCTGCACCAATTCACTTTTCTACTTAGCCAATCAACTTAATTAGCAAGCAGTGAGTCAAAACCCTCCCTCTCCAGCTCCTTCCTGCAACAATTCACACCGCTGTACCTGTAGTTGTCCTGACAACTTAAGTCTATTGATACTTACGAGGAGGCCTCCCATTCTCTCACTCAGAACTACGTAAATAACCTGTGTTTTTCCCAACCTCTTCTCGGTACTGGCCTGCTAGGGGAACGGTAAGGGTACCCCAATCTCGTCAAGCAGCTGAAAGGTGGATGAAATACCAGCATTGGACTGCAACACCGGCTTTGGTGTGGCTTCCTAGACGTCTTGTTCCAAGGGAAGCCTGAAGTTAGGGTAGGGGAAAGGTCATACATGATTCCTATGTATTGTTTGTGACTCGCCAGCGCCCTCGGGCCTAACCCACAGTTCTGTCAATCCAGGCCGTAGACTCCCCATATCAACAAAGGGTTGGGATTGCCACAGAGGGGCCAGTTGGCTCTGGTCCCGCCTCCCAAAGTACCTTAAGAGCAGTCTCTCCCCTGCTAGCAGAGGTAGATCCTTTGCCCTCTGGTCATACTGCCCCTTGTCTTGGGCTTGTTGCTGTTGTGCCTTGGCCTCCACTCAACCATAGACTCGTCCAAGTTGTTTATGGTGGTGATGCACCCTTTTTATAGGTCTATTTACTCTTTTTGGGGCTCTGCACTAGCAATCAACAAGACAGGAAGCCGGCCAGACATCACAAAAAATGGGGTTAGTCCAGTTGTGCTGTGTTCGGTATTCTTATAGGCCTGCAAAAGCATGGGTAGATGTTCAGGCCACACCTTATTTTCTTTCTCCCCAAGGGACCCCAGTAGAGATAGAATGGTTTGGTTAACACATTTGCCCCATTCCCCTGCGGGGCAAATTCCCCATTCCCCTTGTAGTACCATGCGGCACCAGTCTGCCATCACCATGCGTCTTCGAACTGGTCTCTGACCCGACATCTGAGGACCCCACTCCACATTGATAGTCGGTCCCACTCTCTCCAACACTGCCTTTCTTCCAGAGGAGCCTCTCTTCGGTCATAGGCATCCGGCATCCTACCTTGGCGGACCCTCTCGGCAAGCGCCCGCAAGAGTGTATCCTCTTCTTGCAAGCTTTTCCAGTCCGGTGCCCCAGTTCTCCCTTCTGGCTCTGCTAGGTGGCTGTGGATATTTTTCCGACACACCAGGCCTTCAGTTTTGTCCAACCAAGAGAGGAGATAATTATTTTGGTTAGAACACCCCAGGCGATATTTCACTAGACAATGGAAAGCTGAGTCAACCATAGTACAGTATATTCATAATATTTGCACCCAAACTGTAAATACTATGAACTCTGCCCCCCATAAGTAGTCCTAGAATGTATCTGTCACTGTCCATTTAAGAGCCAGCAGCTCTAGTTTGAAAGTAGTAAAACTAGTCGTTCCTCTTCACTGGGGACAAGCTTCGACTTACCTAAGCGATAACTGTTTCTTTAATCTCTTGCTCCAGGGACAGTACCGCCCCTAGGCCCACAAAACTGGCATTTGTGTAAAGCGCATGGGACTTCTTAAAGTCTGCATAGGCCAGTATTGGCATATTCAGGACTGCTGACTTCATTGGATCAAAGGCTTGACTCTACTCTAGTGTCCACGTAACAGGATGGCTCTTGCTTGATAGGGTCAGTGGCAACCTCAGCTTGACTTAGTACATGTCCCAGATAAGCCACCTCCTTTCGCAGGAAGTGACATTTCTGTAGCTGCAGATTCAACCAGTGCCTACCTAGGCTCTGGAAAATCTGCTCTAGGTGGGACAAATGTCTTTCGAAGTCAGGGGAATACACTATTACGTTGTCTAAATAGATCAACAACAAAAAAGTTTACCTTGTCTCCCAAACCCTTCTGCATCAGCCCCTGGTAGGTGTCTGGGGTGTTGCATAGCCCAAAAGGCACCCATGAGAACTCGAAAAGCCCCTTGGATTTTGTGAAAGCGGTCTATTCCCGGTCCAACAGGTTGACCTCCACCTGCCAAAATCCACAGGCTAAATCCAAGGTAGAATACCAGGCCAATTCCTTGAGGCAGGTCAGTGATTCCTCGATATGTGGGAGGGCATAATCATCCTTGTGCGTGACAGAGTTCAGTCGCCTGTAGTCCACACCAAATCTCCAGGATCCGTCTTTCTTCTTCACTGGCACTACTGGTGCAGCCCAAGGACTTGAATCTCTTCAATCCCCCCAGACTTTATAATTCCAGCTAGCAACTGTTGCAGTTCTGAAAAAAGGCTGTCAGGGACAGGGTGGTGATGTTCCCAACTAGGAGAGGCTGTCCCAGTGGATATGTAATGAAGGACTGCGTGTGTTTGCCCAAGGTCCTGTTCATGGCTGGCAAACATTGTTGAGCACTGGGAGGGAAATACTTTAAGTCGTTTTTCCTGCTAGGCATCCCACCCTTCCACAGGCTGGAGTTTCAACTTCTCCCCCCTCTCTGATTGGAACTGGACGGCCTACATGCACCTCGACTTCTCCTGGTGCACCGGGACGCGGCACCATATCACGAGCTGTGAGAGGTCCAGCACTGTCACTGTAGTGAGAGGCATCATATGCCCAAGTTCTAGGGGTTAAGGATTTACATTAAGTAACCGTAATAGTAAGCGCCCTTCCCAAACCCACACAACAGTGCAAACTACCTGCCACTCGGCCCTTTCTTCTGGTCTTTAAGGGCAAAGTAGTCCTTCAAGGCACATGCCCCACAACTCTGGCTCAGATGATCTTCTCCGAACAACAAGTTGGCAACACATTAGGATCCCCTTTTGATCCCCTTCCCTTGTGGGGAAGTTGAGCTCATAGAGCCCCAAAATACTTCTGGAAGAGTCTCAAACTCATCAGAATCAGAATGAGAATCCTGATGGACCACAGCCTCCTGCCAGAGGGGAGCAGGTGAAGCAAAGAGTGTCCAGGGTGGGAGGAGTCGGCCACAATCTTCCTCACTCGCCTCAAGGACCTCGAGGTGTCCAGGTCCTCGAGAGATGGCAGGTTGCAGCCTATCACCTTCTCGGTGGCACGGATAATACGCTGAGGTCTGCTCTTGTCCTTGGCAGTGGCAGTAGCGTACCATACGGTGATGGAGGAGGTGAGGATGGACTCAATAATGGCCGTATAGAATTGCACGATCATTGTCTTTGGCAGGTTGAATTTCTTCAACTTCTCCAGGAAGTACATCCTCTGCTGGGCTTTCTTAACCAGTGAGAGGATGCTCAGCTCCCACTTGAGGTCCTGGGAGAGTGTGGTGCCCAGGAAACGGAGGGACTCGACAGTGTTGACCTGGTAGTCGCACAGGGTGAAGGGGGAGAGTGGGGCCGGGTCCTTTCTGAAGTCCATAACCATCTCCACTGTCTTCAGAGCATTTAGCTCGAGGTTGTTCTGGCTACACCAGGTCACCAGGTTGTCAGCTTCCCTCCTGTAGTCAGATTCATCCCCCCGGAGATGAGCCCGATCAGGGTGGTGTCGTCTGCAAACTTTAGGAGCTTGACAGACGGGTGACTGGAGGTGCAGCTGTTGGTGTACAGGGAGAAGAGCGGAGGGGAAAGGATGCAGCCTTCAGGAGCTCCGGTGCTGATTGACCTGGAGTCAGAGACTTGCGTCCATCTCGACGCGCTGCTTCCTGTCAGACAGGAAGTCTGTGATCCACTTGCAGGTGGGGTCAGGCACGTTCAGCTGGGAGAGCTCATCCTGAAGCAAAGCCAGGATGATGGTATTGAAGGCAGAGCTGAAGTCCACAAACAGGATCCTGGCGTAGGTGTTTGGGGAGTCCAGATGCCGATGGGTGAAGTGTAGGGCTATATTAACTGCGTCATCCACAGATCTGTTGGCTCTGTAGGCGAACTGCAGGGGTCCAGGAGGGGGTCTGTGATGTTTGTGAGGTGTGCCAGCACCAAGCGCTCAAAAAACTTCATTACCACAGATGTCAGTGCGACGGGTCTGTAGTTGTTCAGTCCTGCTGGTCTGGACTTCTTGGGCACAGGGATGGTGGTGGAGGATTTAAAGCAGGCTGGCACGTGGCATGTCTCCAGGGAGGTGTTGAAGATGTTGGTGAACACCAGGGATGGCTGGTTCGCACAGTGCTTAGCCTGCTAAGGGAGACAGTGTCCAGTCCAGCTACTTTGCGGGGCTTCTGTTTCTTGAACACTTTGTTGACTTCCCTCTCTTGAATAGAGAGAGTCAGCATAGTGTAGGTGTTGATGGTTGATGTGGTGGGGGGTGGGGGAGGTGCCTGCGGTGGCATGGGGGGTGTTAAAGGACTGTCCGATTGTCTTTCAAATCTGCAGTAGAACTCATTCAGGTCATCAGCCAGGTGGGAGTCTTTGGTGGTGGGTGTGGCTCTGGGTTTGTAGTTTGTAATCTGCCTGAGCTATCTCCAGACAGAAGTACCATCGTTTAGCATCCTTTACCACCCTGCTAAATAACTTTTTAGACTCCTTAAATCTGTACTTGTCCCCACTTTTAAATGTCTCCTCTTTCTTGGACCTCAGACTTCTTTGTTTAGCTGTAAATCAGGGTTTGTCGTTGTTGTAGCTCACCCTGGTTCCTGTTGGTATGCAGGAGTCCTCACAGAGCTGATGTAAGGCGTTACAGCCTCAGTGAGTTCATCCAGGCCATTTGCGTTAGCAGCAAACA
This sequence comes from Plecoglossus altivelis, assembly GCA_036571765.1. Classification (NCBI taxonomy): domain Eukaryota; kingdom Metazoa; phylum Chordata; class Actinopteri; order Osmeriformes; family Plecoglossidae; genus Plecoglossus; species Plecoglossus altivelis. Next base: position 861,227 of record BROE01000023.1, read on the forward strand.
CTTCCCAGTCAGTGCAGTCCAAGTTAGCTCTGAGATCCTCCACAGCCTCACTGCTCCACTGTTTGTGTGTCCCCACTGCAGGTTTGCAGAGTTTAAGTTTCTGCCTGTATGCAGGAATCAGTTGGATCATGGCGTGGTCGGAGTATCCCAGTGCTGCACGAGATACTGCATAAGCTTTGCTGGCAGTGGTGTAGCTGTGATCTAGGGTATTCACTCTCTGGTGGGGCAGATGATGAATTGTCTGTATTTGGGGAGTTCCTGGCTGAAGTTGCCTTTGTTGAAGTCCCTGAGGACGATGATTAGTGAATCCGGGTGAGTTCGCTTCACTTTCAGAATCTGGTCTGGAGTGCGGGTCCAGACGTTCTACCCTGGAAATAGTAAACAGTTGTTGATTGCGCAGGTGGTAGTTCATCACACCATCGTCCTGCTGTTGATCACAGTCAAAAAAACAGATATCGGCTGTCGGGGGTGACTCTGCAAGACATCTCTTGTAGGGCCACCCATAGCCTAAAAGGTAGACTCCTTAGCTCCCCTTCCAAAAATATGGCTTGCCATTCAGACCTCCTATCTAGTGCGCCCATGGTCATGTCAACCTGCTGCTGCCCAGTTCATTCTTGTGCTCTTATTATAGACTCCATGGGTTCCCGCCACCTTCCAAAGTTCATTCCCCTGCCCTCAGTGGTAAACTTGGAGACCAACAGGGAGCACATAAACCAGGACATTGTCATTGGGGTGGCTTTAGCTGCCATGGCAGGGGTGATGGAACTAACGCCTGCTGGGCCGGGAGCCCCCCTGAACTACCAGTTGCTTGCTCCATAGCCCCCTTTGTTAACTTTGTGCCAACTGAGATCCTGCAAACTACGCCATCAAGGTGTCGCCAGTACAGTGAACCCAGCCTACCCGTGCAGGGTTAAGATCTCCGCACGAGGCAACACAGAACACTACTAGAGGCTGGCGTACAAAAATATATATTTTATTATTTGGTAAAACAGGTATCTCCAGCCCCCCCTACTAGGACAGTACTCCCCGGTTGCCCAGAGTATTGCCAGAGAGTCAGTATCAACTGGAGCCTGGCGTAAAAAGGCACCCTCACTGACAGTTTTCAATTCAAATCACCCATAGGACTGGTCATCCGTTGGTCGTTTGGATGCATCGCTCTGGTGCAAGAACCTACTTCTGCGTTCCAACTTGCCTACTCTCCCCCTTCCTGTTCCTGCTGCACCAATCCCCTTTTCTACTTTGCCGATCAACTTAATTAGCAACCGGTGCATCAAAACCTTCCCTCTCCTGTTACAAAACATCTAAATCCATCTTGATGCACAACTGTTTTTCATTCCAACATGGACTATGCCTATGCTATCACTATTTACTGAGAGAAGGAGAGAGACAGAGAAAGAGAAGACATTGGTAATGTCCAGCATGGTTCCATCTCCACTCATTCTGTCTTTACAGTGGACAAGGGAAAACAACAGTTCAGTACTGGGGTCCCAGTGTCAGACAGGGTAAAGTTTTGCAGATTAGATTCAAAATGGTTATTTCATACTCAAACAGCGTTCAGATGTCCACAACATAGCGAGTCACTTCACCATTGAAGTGTTGCAGCCTAGTACTGGACGTGAGACTACCAGACCAGTGGCATTCATGCTGCAGAAAATCACAATCAGAGTTAACAAGCAACAGAGAGAGAGAGACAAAGAGAGAATGAGAGGGTAATAGGATTGTATGTGAAATGGCACTGTACTTTCAGACAACCACAAAAAACAAAATAGACGTGGAGAGCATCTGACACCACGAGCAGGTAGCATTACATTATAGTTTTAATTTAATTTATAATATTAGAATTAGCTCATTATTTCTCTTTATTATCGCCCATGCAAACACATCTTCACACTGATACCAACAGGGTTCCAGCACATTTGTCAGCTGATTAATGTGACACTTTCCATATTGAGGTGGAGCTGAACTACACAAAACACCATGACTGCCTGTCTCCTTAGAGGTCATATATCATGTTAAGGTTAGTACCAGTTGGCCAGTATCTGGTCTCTATCATTCATCCACCAAGTCACCTTGGCTACAACTCTGATTATGTTGTTCCCATCAGATCAACCCAGCTATCATCTGACAATGCTTCCACATATTATCATTATTTAGCCACCAAGGTCTGACGAAACATGCTTGTTAGGAGGAGAGTTAGCATTAGTGACATAGATCAAAAACATATGGATAATTTAAAAAGGAGCTTTGATGTGATGCAACAGATACAGATATATTTTACCATGTGAAAAGACAGAGTGAAAAAAGAGAAACAAAGTTGGAGAGTCCTGCAGTATATGCAAGAGGCCATTCTTTCTAGATAACATTATTATTGATGCAGCAGACTGCAATACAAAAGAGTCAAAACACATTTGAAAACATTTTGAAGGACAGTTTACCAAAAGGTGTTTAAGAAATTTTTGTTATGTAGCCAAAAGTATTGTATGGCTTATCTGCTACCTACTGAGAGATGAGTTACACATCTTCATGTTATGGTACAATGTTTGACTTGGAAATGGCAGTGTTTCATATCTTATTCTTGTATGTGCCACTAAGCTCTAGGCCCAAAATAAACTGTTAAACACGTCATATCCCTCCTCTTCATGGAAAATGAAAGTTGCTTCTGTTGAAGGTGTCTTCTTGGTGGCTTGTGTGTTTGTGGGTCTTCTGCACTAACAGTTTGAAGGAAGCTTCCTGTCTAAAGAGAGGGGTGGCCTTGGCTAGGGTTCTGAGTGTGAAACTGTTGTCTTATTCTGTAAGAACACCTTAAAGTCACTGTGATGTTCATACAGGATACATGAGAAGACAAAATCAAATACCTCCTCTTTGATAGACAGAGCACTGTATAGAAGAACTGGCCTTCATTTGCACTGACCCTTACCTCCACGGGTTTAGTGGTTCCTAGTTTGACTTCCTCTAAACCATACATGAACCAGTAGACAGTGTGTTCTCCTGCGCATGTCTGTGTGTATTGAACAGTTCAAATACACAATCCTAGCCGTAGTGGATTGTTTAAAGATTTAAAACACTTCATTTGGATTCTTAGCTATCTTTGGCTTGCTGATACACAATAATCTAAATACAAATCTCTCCTTTACACATTGGAAACAATACTTTATTGTCTTTATTTATACAATAATCTTTAATTGCATATTCAACTGATTGTCCATATCATCCACAGAAAAACATATCTGAATTAGTTGAATGTTTTAGATGACTAAAAACCCATAGACAAACTCTCAGAAAACTCATTAGAGGAGAATGAAATTGAAGACACCTCAGGGAAAGCAATTCAGTGAAGGATCCCCCTCTTCCAGAGACGGTTGGTGAATTTGATGCCTCACTTCAGAGTAGATTAGGGTTTCCCTCTTTCTCTTGGGCTTGGCTTTCTTATCAGTATACTTTATAGTGAAGTAGTTCAGGTCAACATCATCAGTGACCTGGGACAAAAGAATACAGCATAATGACAATGATTTGTTACAGTATGCAAGTGATGTTTAATGCTAGTAAATGAGCAAGTTCCTTGTAAATACTCCCAATTACACAAGACTTGTGAATTGTTAAATGGAAGTAACTAAATCATCTAAGCAGTGAAAGTACTGTACCAAGTTTATACATCAGATATGCATTTCTCCAAACTAACCTGTTCATTTGCTCTGCTGATGGAGGAAGTCCTGTAGTGTGTTTGGCAAACTGACATTTCTGGTCCTTTTTACAGTATGAACACAACAAAAACACTTTTAGTATAATCCAAACTTGTAACATTTTGGAGTCTGCCATATTAAACTTAACTGGTGCTTTAAGACATTTCCCAGTGAGGAACTATTTTTGATGTGAAATAAGTGATTGGACAGCAATAATATTAAGGCAGGAACCATGGGGATTTGTTTTCCCATGTTTGAATGGTCCGCTTGAATGGTCGTATTACAGCAATACATTGGTGATCCATCATTGTAACGTCATTCAATACCTGTGCAGATGTCACAAAGTGTACTCTTCATTTTCCATAAGACGATAATGTTGACAGCGATACTCATTATCAAAATGGTTGTCATCAGGCAAATTGGGATGAAGAGAAAAGGATTAATCTGACCTTCTGAAACATCTGAAACTTGGAAGGCATCCACATATTTCTATTTATCATCCAAAATTATTAAATGTTTTAATTGTTTGCAAATTATGTTGAGTTCATTTGTTTTATTTGTATGAATCCACTTTGATGAAATGTGTTTGTGGTTTACCTTTAATATCCAGCTTGGTCCCGTTTCCAAACAGTATCTCCCACATGAGGCCACAGCACAGTAGTAAGTCCCAGCATCAGAGAATCTAAGGTTCCTCTTGGGGAGGTTGTAGACACAGCTCTTTGTAGGAGACCCAGCATCAGGGCTCTTCTCACACTCATCACTGCTGCCTCCATGGGTGTAAAGGATTCCTGGGTAGGATTCTCCTGAGCCATGTCTGAACCAATAGACACTGTGTTCTCCTGCACAGGTCTCAGTATGTATTGTACAGTTCAGAGTAATAGAGTCTCCTAGCTGGATGGACTCTGAAACTGGCTGCTGGACAACTGCTTTGGTATTGGAACCTGGACCTACAGACATTTAAATTGAATATACTGTCATGTTATCTTGCACTTTTATTACGTGCAATGCTTGATAATAACAACAAAAAATGCAACATAAAACCAATAATTATTACTAATTATAAGTTTAGTCCATCACTCCAAATCATTGGTAAAAAAAATAGAATATGAAAGATGATTAATTACCCAATTTAAGTAAAAAGAACAGGTTCTAAATACCTGCACATTTTACATTAGTATAGATAAAGTACCACTCTAATTAAATCATTAGTAAACAATTTAAATAAAAGAAGATGGGTGTTTACCTTTAAAAAATAAAAAAGTCCCATTGCCAAATTCAATTAAGTGTGATTTTTTTGAAGAACAATAGTATGTGGCTGAGTCCCCAGACACTGTCTTTGAGATAGTCAGATTACAGATATTCAGTTGTTTTTTCAAACTCATACGGTTGGTCACTTTGAAGTCATTGTTAAAGTTATTTTGAGGAAATATTTCTTGATTGTTGTCATATGAGGATACCATAAAAATGGGTTTTTGTCCCATAGTTTGCTTATACCAATGAACGGTCAAAAATGTTGGCAAAGGCAAGTGAAAGTCACACTGTCTCCCAAAGTTGTCACAATTATAGGATCTGACTGGATTATGTCATCCGAAAATGCACAAACTGTCAAAAGAAACAAACGAGTGTGGTCAGACAATGGTTTCCACCGCATGCAATTACGTACATTGTCATTTACAGTATGATAATGAAAACCAAATTTAGTAGAGTATAGGACAAGCCAGCATACTCTTTAGATAGTAAAATAAAATAAAGGATGACGTGTCTTACCCAAGTTTATGTTAAAAAAAATAATGATCCAGCAAACAATCATTTTACTGTCTGTCATTCTGGCTCGTACCTTGCAAGTGGTAATGTTGAGAACACATATGCACACTGAATCACATTACATTTATACATTATACACAGTACATTTTTTTACATTTATAATTTACACATAACATGTATTTAATTTACAATTATTACATGAATCAAATTAAACAAGGGTTTGATTAGGCTACACAATTATTAGATAATTGAAGTAAGTCAACTTACTTTCATAGCTTTCCAGCAATGTATATCTGTGTATTTCATTCCATTTGTCACCATCTTTCACCACACTTTTCTTCTATTGCATTGGTTTGGTTCGTCTCTATATCCACTCACCATGTGCAATACTGTACTTTGAAAAGCCACTTTTGTGTCTTGAAGCTCATGCCAACACAATCATGATATTTGTCAGTCTTTCAAAAAAGGAACCAATTTTTTGTTTGTTTTCTATTTATTGTCTTTGTTGTGTCTTTCTCTGTTTGGTTCACCTTTTGTTCAGCATCCCTTTGTAAACCCACATCCCTCCACCACCCAGGTCGTCTTGCTGGGTGTGAGGCTACACAGAGCTACATTCAACCTGGTGAGTGGTTCCTCTTTGGCCCGCTCGTCTTCATCTTCAGCCGCCATGTTTCAGATAACTATACTCTAGTTCTGGTCATCAACGACACACCTGTAGAGGAATTCTTACTTGTCGCTACACAGATGACGGCAGGGGCAGGATTAGCACCTGCTGACCCGTCATTTTTAATTGACAAATATAATTTTTTTTTTGCAGTGAAACTAGAATAGGAAAAATAGCATGTCCGTGTTAATTTTGCATATTTAATAAATTTCCTTTATGTGGTTATGGGTGAAGACAGCCCTGTAAATAATGTATGCTCTAGACTCAATTTAAGGGAATTGTGCATCTTTTAAACATTCTGTAAGACAACCACAAACAAAAACACAGTTGGCAGTTGTTTTAATAATAGATAATAAACTAAAATCTATGCTCTGACGGTTATCAGGCCTCAAGGTCCAAAAACCTTTACTAAAGTATGGTTATCTGTTTCACAATGGCCTTTACAGACTCTCTTCATCCCCTGCTGACTGAGTAAGAGTTTAATTATCTCTTGATCTGCAGTCAAATACAATGCTAGAACCCAGAGGTGGGCAACCCTGGTCCTCGAGAGCCACAGTCCTGAAGGTTTTAGGGTTATCATCAAGCTCTGTGGAAGCCTGATAACGACCCTTTATTAAAAAACAGGTCTGCTAGAGCAGGGAAACCTCTAAAACATTCAGGACAGAGTCTTTCAAGGACCAGGGTTGCCCATTCCTGCTCTAACCACTTAACTGAACGAACGGCGACGTGATCGACTAACGTTTCAATCCAAGATTTGTGTTGGTTGCAATTACACTCCAAGTCCACCAGAGTGCAGCATTTTCAAATACATTGTATTTGAGCGTGTCGAAAAACGATGACGATAATTGCCAATTTACGAGTAGCCTAGGCTTGTTTCACCTTTACACAGTGGGCTACACACCACAATTCGCTAGAAAAAACGTGTGTACGTATGGCTAGCTACTTATAAGAAAGTCAGGATCTATCTGACCTCACGCCCATTTCAGTGCTCTGGAAAAAAACGTCGAACCGTGCTATTTAATATAGTTTAGACGTGCCTTGGCTTGCAGTTAGTGAAAGTGGGCTTTCACAGAGACAGACAGGTTCTTATCAGCCAATATGACTGACTCATGAGTGACTACTGGCTGAGGAGGCGAGTGGGGATGCTCGAACCAGCCTCTTGTTACCCACTCGCCCCGCCTCACTACGCAACCGCTGGTCAACCACCCGCATCTGTCACAACTGCTGCTGTTCGGCATGCTTACACCGGGACAAAGATAGTTGTAAAGAGAAAGATACAATGTCCGAGGTGCGAAAATTCACCAAAAGGTTGAGTAAACCTGGGACGGCAGCGGAACTCAGACAAAGCGTCTCGGAGGCTGTGAGGACGTCTGTGGTCGTGGTTAGTAGCTATGTGAACCTTTTATTCTCAATCTCTCATTATCCGGTTGTAGCTAACGGTTCCTTGCTAACGCGTTTATCTTTACATTATATCCATTGTCAGATAGGCTTGTCAGATAGCCTTACTAGCCATCGGTACATAGGCTATGTTTGTACATTTGGCACAAGACGGAGGCTGCCCTTGTAATGTAATATATTTTGTATATGATACTTTGTATGCTTTTGTGGTAGTATTATTTGTTGCTACTATAGCTGTGAGCAAAAACGTTTACCAAATGTCACATGCAAGCCGACACCGGCTGCTATTTGACTTTATCAACCGGAAAACCAGTATAAGGGATGCAAATTCCGTGATATTAAAACCACACTACTTCGTCGTGTAGCTAGTTGCGTCTTTTTTGTGTGTGACTTAAACTATTATCTTCCTTGGTATTCCAATACTCTATGCATCATCTTCGGTGTCTTTTGTACGCTTGAGAAATAAAAGATGTTTCTGTTGGCCAAGACCTGCATGGTCGTGCTCTTGATGTCCATTTAAGATGTTTTCCATTATGATTATTTAAGAATGATTGATATTGAAATTTAAAAATTCCATTGTCTCTATTCTATGCTGGTGCCAACAACTTGCAACACACTGGCTTGAAACGCTGTCATTGAACGTATTTGAGATGATTCGCTGATAATGCTGATTATGCATTTAGAGTAGTGAGCTTGCCAACACTATTGTTGCATTTGCAGATTCTCACCAGTGCGTCTGCATGTTGTGTGTTTGTGTGTAGTAGTGTGACTTTGACGCCATTGATTTGTTTTGTTGGAGATAAATTATTAAATAGAAATGCATATGTCAGTGGGTGAAAGACATGATTCATTGCGTGACTTCAAAGAAGGAACGTATCTGTGCAAAGATGTCTCTCACAAATGAAAATGGACTCAATTAGCAGACAGTTTTATATAATGCAATGCACAGTACAGAGGGGTTTCAAACCTGCAATCACTTCAATTGCAGTCAAGCACTAAGACTCCCAAACAATACTCCCCCTCAAAGTTTGCTATCATGAGATTAATAAAAAACACAATGAGGACAATCATGGGTATGGGATTCACAGTCTCCACCTGTCTCAAAAGGGTTAATGGACTGCTGAGTACCTACAGCCTCCTGCCCTCTTTAAGGTCTTATGATGGTGATCATGATGATGCTGACGCAGAAGCAACATGTACAAATCTTGTGATAGGGAAAAAAAAACTATTACACGCACACATCGCTCACTAGAAGACTCTAAACTTTAGAGTCTAAAGTTTGTCTGGCCAAGTGGTGGATGAGCCTCAGGGAAGTGGTAGACATGGTTACAGAGAACAAGCACTGTTTTGTCGAGGGTGCACGGCTGGCGTTCTCACATGGGAATTCCCTTGAGCCATGCTACAACCATGCTTCCTGTGTGTGTGTGTATCTGTGTCCTAATTGGTCAATTGTTCTACTGCCTCTCGTCCGTCGCCCCTACCCTTCTGTTCTGTCATTCTATATGTCTCTTGTGTTGCCCTGGAAGGTGGTGTTGCCGCTGGGTCCTCCAATACACATGATTCAGGAGGTCCGTTTGCTCTGTGACCGATTGAATCAGGAAATGGCGTAACCAAATCTATGACTTAAAATGGAGAGACTGCCAATCAGTCCTATTCAAATCAAATCAAGTTCATGACATCATATATAAATATAGCATCCTTTGAGGCAATCTGAGACCGGTGTCTGTGCTTCATAGTAAATACACAGATTGGAGCACTTACTGGGGGTCAGAGATGGGCCAGTGTACTGTTGAATATGTGTGTTGTGTGTGTGTGTGTGGGGGGGGGGGGGGGTGTATGGGTGTGTGCCACACGTGTGTTTGCAGTCTGCTCCATTACTTACAGCCCATCTGGTTGTATTTTCTTTGGTCTCCACTGAACCGTATTCAGACAACAGACATCTGGAAATGTGCTTTTCTCCCTTCCCATTATGACCTTATGCTCTCCAGCATGTTGAAGTCCTAGTTATTGTTCGTCAGCTGACGTTTGAGCACTCAGGTCAGACGGATAGCCGAGTCGAGGGAAGGAAGCAACGTGTGCCGTAAACAAGTTGAGAAAGTGAGCGTGTTGTGGCAGAGCAAGGCGGCTACGCCCCTTAGTCAGGCCCTGTCTTTTGTCATCATCTCCCTGTTGTTTTTTCGAGCGTCCTTTCGTGCTCTTTCTCTCGCCCTCACCTCTCTTGCTCTCTCTTCTGTGGATCCTTTTCTCTCTCTTTCTCTCTCTCCCCATCATTGTCTTCCTCTGTGTCTCTCAATATCTCTTTATATCGTCTCTCTCTCCCCTCCTCTGTCTCTGAGATTATTTTCTCTCTCGCTCTCTCTCTCTCTCTTGTCTAGGTCTCTTTATGTCTTTCTGTCTCCTGTCTATTTTTCCTCTCTCTCTGTCACTTTCCCTCTCTGTGTCTCTCTGTCTCTCTCTCTCTCTCTCTCTCTTTTTAACATGATCGGTGTTGTAATGGAGCGACAATGTTGCCTGCTGAAGGTCTCTGTGGTTCAGTACTTCCCCAGGCACAGGTCACATGACAGGAAGCTGTTGTGCTGCTCAGCATGACCTGATGTGTTCAGCAGGCAGGGCCTGGGTTACTGTAGGACCACTTAGTGTTTTCAACTGCTAATGAGTTTGTGAGAGTTACTTTGAGGAATTCAAGAGCTTGTAAAACTTCATTGCCAATTGTGTTGTGGTTTGATGGGGTTTAATGGGCACCTTATGCCTACGGTTTGGACTGATTTGTCAATAGTAAGAAAAGAGTGCTTGAGAGGAGTGTTAAAGCGAGAGAGAGACAGAGAGATAGAGACAGTGCTGGGGAGGTGTTCGCTGTGCATGCTTTAGCCACTTGGGTTAGCAGAAAACTTGTCTCAATTTTCTTCAAAGGCAGAAGTCTGAGACAGGTCGAGGAGACAATTGTGTATCAAGCTGTTGTGAGCACCAGCTGGAAGGGAAGTCGAGACAGACAGAGACCTAAACTTTACCCCTTGGATAGCTGTGGGATGTGCGAGCTGCCCATGGAACATGACCTCCCCTAAGACCAACACACTCGCGCACACACACACAAGCACGTACAGCTGTGGACTGAGCTATGTGTGTGTATGGGATGCCTGGAGAAGAGCTGATGACGTCTTAGCCACAAGCGACTATGAAGGAGGCTCAAACTATGCTAGTTCTATGACATGCTGAGCTGATTCGAACGTAGACCCATTAGCAGCCTTTATTAGAGAGAGCAGACCAGCTGCACTTGCTGCTTAAGCAGTCCAACAATGAACAACCTGAAATTCAGCCAGAACGTGTACTCTAGGTCAGGATATTTTTGCCTATTCTTCCTGTAGTACTACACTAGGCACTCGCAGAAACGGGCTAATTCTATAAATTCATTATTCATTGTTTATAGCTTGTTGCTTGGCACCATGACCAAGTTGTGGTGGGACCAGGCTTTTCTATGAAACTTAAAACGGGATGTCACACTGCAGAGTTAATGGGGCGGCCATCTTTGTTGAGTTCATTGTTGTCTTTACCTTAGTCATTCTTCCTTTTGAGTGATTTGTCAATGGCTGAACATGTCACTAACACTTCTAGTCTAATTAATGTTTGTCTTTTAACTCCTCTAAATTAGCTGTAGTAAATGAGTCAGAGTAGTGAAGTACTAAAGTCGCAGACACACTCAGGTTGTCATGGAGATTCCTAAACCTCTTCTATGTTTCTGTACTTGAGATGCTATCGGGTGACATCAGTCTTGTAAAGGCCATCCCCTGTTCCACCTCGAGCTTGACCTCAGTGATCCCTATCCTGTTCCCAGAGTTCATACCCTTCCTCATACTTCTCTGTGTCTAACCACTTTCCTCTCTTTATTCAATTCAATTCAATTTATTTTTGTAACGCCCAAAATCACAACAACAGTTGCCTCGAAGGGCGACAAGGATTCCATCATTGGTCAATAAACAGAAAACCACGTTATAAAAATGTACTTATGATTTTAGCAAATGGACGACTGTCCCGGAACATCTCCTGTCCTTAGACCCTCCTTCTCGGCAAGGAAAAACTACAACAAAAAAAACCCTGTGGGAAAAGGTAGAAACCTCGGGGAGAACCACAGTGAAGGAGAGATCCTGCTCCCACGGACGGACAGGCTGTAGATGGTCCAGGACTGGCGTGCATCCATATGCAGATGGACTGTAAAGAAAGAACCCCTCAGGCGGAGGGAGGGGTTCATCTAGTGCGAGGAGTGTTCGGCTGTTCAGCGAAGTGGGTCTGAGGGAAGCAGTTCGTCTGTTGTACAAGCACCTACGACAGTTGAGGAGCACCCGGGTCCACAGATAAAGTCGCTAGGCGGGGCGAGGCATCTAGGGTGAAGTCATCGCCAGGGCAGCATCCAGAACAGAGCCCACCTCGGAGGGAACGAAACTTGTGAATAGCAATGAACAGACCATAGTGAACTAAGATATTAACTAATGCCCTGCCCATAAGCTACTTCGAAGAGAAATGCTTTAAGCCCGGTCTTAAATAAAGAGACTGAGACGGCCTCTTTAACATGAACACGGAGCTGATTCCATAACACAGGAGTTTGGTAGCTAAATGCTCGACCTTCTACTGTGCTTTTGGAGACTTGAGGGACCACCAATAGTCCAGCGCTTTCGGAGCGAAGTGCTCTGTCTGGATGATATGGTACTACAACATCTTTGAGTTAGTGAGGGGCCATGCCATTATGGACTTATATGTGAGGAGTAAGACCTTAAATTTGATTCTAAATTCAAAAGGGAGCCAGTGAAGAGACTATAACACCGGTGTGATGTGGTCTCTTCTTTTGGATCCTGTTAGTAGTCGTGCTGCTGCATTTTGAACCAACTGAAAGCTATTTATCAAGCTTTTAGTACACGCTGCGCGCAGCAGGGCGTTACGGTAGTCAAGTCTAGATGTAGCGAATGCATGGATGAGTTTTCAGCATCACTTCTAGTCAAAATCTTTCTAATTTTAGCTACATCACGCAGATGAAAGTAGGAAGTTTTGCATGCCTGGTTCATATGTGCTGTAAAGTATAGTTCTTGGTCCAGTAGGGCGCCAAGGTTTCTTACAGCCCAACTGGGCTACACTGATAGTGTCCAGCGACACCATCTGGCCGGCTAAAGAGTCTCGCAGACGTTCCGGGCCTAGTACGATGACCTCGGTTTTATCTGGATTGAGAAGTAGATAGTTAAGTGTCCAGATTTTCATATCCTTCACGCAGGCACTAAAAGTATGTGTAAATGATCGGTCTGATCAGGTCTAATTGATAAATACAGCTGTGTGTCATCCGCTCTCCTATAGCTTAGATGGAGTTAAATTGCCATGAGCTTTCTGATAATGTTACCTAAAGGCAGCATATAGAGCGTAAACAGAATAGGACCGAGTACAGAACCCTGCGGGACACCGTAAGTGACTTTAGCGCAAGGGGAACAGCTTTGGTTTACATGAACAAACTGGTACCTATCCGATAAATAGGATTTAAACCAGCTGAGGACTGTCCCTCTGACACCTACGTCACATTCCAACCTCTGAAGCAATATTGTGTGGTCGATGGTGTCAAACGCAGCGCTGAGGTCCAGCAGAACCAGGATAGAAACCATTCCATTGTCAGCAGCTAATAATAAGTCGTTTGTGACTTTAACTAATGCAGTTTCCGTGCTGTGATGGGCTCTAAACCCAGACTGAAAAACCTCAAACAAATGGTTGGCCTTAAGGTGGTGAGAGAGCTGCTTAACTACAACTCTTTCAAGGGACTTTGGACACAAAAGGAAGATTCGAAATAGGTCTATAATTGGCCCGGGTCAAGATTTGTTTTTTTCAGCAGTGGCTTAATAACCGCATACTTGAAGGACTGAGGGACATAACCAATTTCGAGGGAAGTATTTATGATCGTAAGAATAGAGCCTATAATTAAGGGGAGGATTTCTTTGAGGAGTCTCCTTGGGATCGGGTCTAAAATACAAGTGGATGATTTCGAGGACATGATGACCGAAGTGATCTCTGCCTGATCAACAGCAGTGAACCTGTCCAGTGAACCTATTCATGCTTGTCGTCTGCGCATACTCCTCTATCTGTTTCTCTCTAGGACTCCCCTTCTCTCTGTCTGTCTGCCTGTCTACCCGTCTGTCTCTCTGCTTTCGTAGCTTTCCTCTGAACCCTTCGACTCTCTCCCCAGCTTCTTCACCCTCGCGTGGCTCGCCATGTTCAGATGTCATGACCCCTCCCTCCTTCCCCCTCATCGAATCTCACCTTACCTCTTTCTCTCTGTCCCCATCTTTGTCTTCCTCTATGTCTCTGTCACTATCTCTCTTTATTGTCTCTCTCCCCCTCTGTCTCTGATTTTCTTTTCTCCCTCCCTCCCTCTCCCTCTCTTTTTCTCTCCTTCTGCCTTTCTCCCTCTCCCTCTCTCAGAAGCCATCGTTTTAGTTCCTTAGGCACTAGTCAGATGTGGCTCTTCAAGTTTGTTGTACTGCTGTGCAATGACAATACATCTTCCAAAAGTCCAGCAGTCAGGTCAGGTGAGTGGGGTCCCAGATCACATCGTGTTATCCAGCCTGTGTGTCTGACCGTGTTCTGTTTTTAACGCAGGAGCAGCCCAAAATCATCGAGCCGCTGGACTATGAGAACGTGGTGTTCCAGAGGAAGGCTCAGATCCACAGCGACCCCCACCGAGACCTGCTGATCTGCCCTGTCGACGACGTCTCGGTGAGCTGATCCAGAGTACCCGGTACCCAAGACTGGATGGGCCTGTCGCCAGGCTTCAGTTTTAGCGTGATGGAGGAATTTATAATACATTTAATTGTACATCTGTTGCAAAATAAGTTTTTGTATTTAAAGTTAACACTTGTTGTCAGTTTCTTAAAAAACATTTTTTTCTAACCATTAGGTCTTAGAGTATGCAGCTTAGTTTGTCAGCTCTGCAGTTGTACATTGGTGGATGTGTTTAGTCCAATCAGATCGAGTCTTGTCTTGCGTTAGCTCATTCCCAGACAGTTTATTGTGTCTCATTCGCATGTAGTTTTGCTCTGAGGCATAACACTATGTGTCGTTACCATCCTCATAGACTATGTGTGTGTTGTGTTTGTGTCTGTAGGAGTCCCAGATCTCCCGCCAGAGGCGGACCCTGGTTCCCTCCGTGCCCCAGAATGCCGAGCGAGAAGCCCGGAGTCTGTTTGCTAAAGAGGTAGTCTCTCATTCCATGCTAGAAAGTAGTTCAATGAGATTGTACATACTATTGTAAGGAGTCAACAGTTTGATTAAAATCTTTAATTAAAAGATTAAAACAACAGACATGAGAATTCATGAAATCCCATGTAGAGTAGGGACATTACTGAAGACTATGTATTTCAGTGCATGTATGATATAATGTAAGAATTTAATAGCTTTTCCTGAGTATGTCTGTGTCATGTCAGTTCCTATGACAATTCTCGCTTCAACATGATCCAATTTTTATCCTGTAAATGTAAAGCCTGACTTCACTGGCTTTGCGTGCCAAGACATACAACACACTTCATACAGCAACTGGCTCACCATCAAGCACAAATATGGAGACTCGAGCCTTCCTCTTCAAACCTTCTCCATAGTGCAACGCAAATGGAATGTGCAGTGAGATCGCTTTAGAGTGATAGTCCCATCATGCATATCAGGAAACCTTATTTGTGCATCAATAGGCCTCGAGTTGAGGTGGTCAGTTGGGTTTTTATTACAACTCATCATATGGAAAAGGTTTCGTGTTTTGAGTGTTCCTGATGGAGTTGTGTGTGTGGTACTGTTGGCAGTGCATCAAGACGTACAACACGGACTGGCACGTCATCAATTACAAGTACGAGGCCTACTCCGGAGACTTCCGGATGCTTCCAAAGTAAGGCTGCGAGCACATACACAACATGAAACAGCATATTCATAGAGTATAATATTTAGTTATCTTAAAAATGCAAAAAATGACTCCAAATAGAGGATTATGATTAATACTTGTTTTAATTACAGAAATTACGCTACAACCGTGTAAAATGGGGTTGGATTTATAGCAGATAGGTCAGGCAAACACTCTCTGACCTCCCTGACATGTGTTTTCTCAGTAAAGGCTTAAAGACTGACAAGCTTCCGCCTCATGTGTTTGAGATCGATGAGGACTTTAAAGACGAGGTAAGTTTGGGGCCTTTCGGATTTAGCAGGCCTGGGGGGGGAGGAGGGGGCGTCAAACCAGAGACATTGATTATTCTCAACAGACGATGTCCAGGCAACTGAATAGGCTTGTATTTCATAGTGAGCATGTGCTTGACTTCCAATACATAACCTGTGATTAGGTCATTTGAGGCGCTTGCGTCTATCAGCATTCTCGCAATCGTAATCGCTTGTTCCATGAGCAATACACAGCTGCCCTGTCTCTAAGGTAGCTTACTACACACACAAATAAAGTACTGCCGGCAAAAATGGAATGGACGAGAGGGAGGCGTCTTTGACAGTACTGGCCCGCTGCGAACGGCAGCTTTGAATCTCTTACGCCACACTCTTTCATGCAGCATACAGTGTCATCAATAATGCTGTGTCACTCCACTGAAGCTCTGGGGGAGAACATCCTGACTATCGAGGCCTGCTGGCTCTCTGGAGTCTCATCCCTGTGAGAGCCTGTGAAACCAGAGCCCAGCTATTAATAGCCCTTGCCTCCCCTCCCACCCCCCCTCTCCACCCTTTCCATCCTCCTCTGGCCGGATGTGGATAAACTTAGACAAGGAAAAAAAAGGTCTGTAATTGTAAGAAATAAATGCTGCCATGGTATGTTGCTGCTGGGACGGGTGGAGACTGAGAGAGAGCAAGGAGACTATCTGGCCCTAACTTGCTTCTGCTCTAATGGTCTGGTGTAACGTTCCACGACTGTGCATCCTGCGCCTGTGTCTGCTCCAGACATAGTACGTTTGAAAGATGTTCTGTAATGGTAGAACATAGATGAACGCACATATTCATCCCTTCACGGTCTTATGGAAGGCTTTTTATTCTGTTTTCGACGGCCCTCCTCTTCTTGACCGAGGAGAAGAGGAGGACGCGAATGAAGGAAACGCTGAGAATGAATCGATGAGAACTCAATCAGGGAGATTGGTGTCGAGGGGGGTGGGGCAGAATGGGCCTGGCCATAGCAGTACACCTCAGAGCCACACAGAAGCTGGCGTGACGAGGCAGGAGAGCGAGCAGCCAATTAGATTACAGGATTGCAGCTTGGGAGAAGCATGTACCATCCGAGGACGTGGCACTGCTTCAATGTAATTACAGCTCTGACACACACACTCACACAATCTGACACACTGCCTACACAAAACAATGCAGGCCTGTTTAGAGACACAAACAATCTTCCCCAATCCCTGTTCGCCTTACCAAATAAAAGCATTGTATAGCCCGATAACACAGCTGTGCGCGCGTGGTAAATAGATTACACGCTAACTCAATGTTCAGATTCCACGTGGCGCTAGGATACATATCTCCTGTGTGGGTAAGTGGAGGGGGTCTCCCTCTCATTATGGGCGTCAGTGTGTTTGATTGTGATGAACGGTCGCACAATGGGCCTCACATTGCAGCGCAGATTAAACGGACGGCCAGGATTGGGGTTAATCGATTTCCCCCCCATTACGGGAAGATGTTCTCTCCACATCTTGGGTTGGCGGTAGACAGTTCATTCTCCAATGGGATGAACCAATTTAGACCTCTTTTACTGTTCATGTCATTACTTGGTGTTTGGGGAAACCTTGTGCTTGTGCTTCAGTCGTGTACAGGAAATACACTGTGTGTCATAATACATACTGAAATTCAAGTGCACAAACAAGTTCTAATTGTGGGTGTTTCTGTGTGTGTTTCTACATGCATGCATGTGTGTGTGTTCCTTTGCATGTGGTGTGTCTGTGTTGGGTGTATTTCTGCTTGGTGTGCTTGCATGTGTGGTGTGTTTTTGTATGTGTTTTTCTGTATGGTGTTTTTGTGTGTGGTGTGTTTCTGTGTGGTCTGTTTCTGCGTGTGTAACAGGACACGGCGTCCCTGTGCTCCCAGAGGGGAGGCATCATGAAGCAGGGCTGGCTGCAGAAGGCCAACATCAACAGCAGCCTGTCAGTCTCCATGAGGGTGAGTCAGCATCTCCCTGGGTAACAACAGGTCCGCACCATTAGCAGAGTGTCAACACATTCACTCTGTCCACATCAACAACACTAGACCTGCAGTACCCTCGCAAGACAGCTGATTTGCTTTGAATGATTACGTGAGCATCATTTTTGCCTGAACCCTGTTGGTTTGGACAAATCCAGGTTCTATGAGGAGCTGCTAGCAGCTATCATCCAATCAATTGCAGAGCTTTAAAAAAAAATTGCCTTCCCTTTCCTAACAAATTTCCAGAGGATGACTTCCCGGATGGTTTTGTTTAAACCATCCGCTGACACTAGGTTAACAGTGCCCTGCGATACACTCTGTTTATTTAACCTCAATCCTTCCATTCTCAATGCTGTATACGCAGTGCCAAAGCAACACCTGTCAATGCATTACACAAAGCACACATTCTACCAAGACCTCCAAGCACAACATTGTGCCTTTGAAAATCAAACAAATCTCATGCTGTCAAAGGTTTTCTGTGAGTATTCGTAAAGCAGAATGCTTATTTGGCTTCATCCAAAGTCACATACAAAAAGTGCTTATAATTACCACATATACTTTTGTAATACCATGAACACGTGCAGCAGATAATCAGAAAGGAGACGATTTAACAGTGACAGAAGCCAAGACACTCGTAGACAAGTTTCTTCCACTACGCGCAATAGCCTAGCGTTCTCCTCATAATCTGGTTGTCCTCAGGTTTTCAAAAGGCGATACGTCTACCTGTCCCAGCTGCCCGACGGCTCCTACATCCTCAACTCCTACAAGGACGAGAAGAACTGCAAGGACACCAAAGGCTCCATCTACCTGGACTCCTGCCTCGATGTCATCCAGGTAGGACGTCCCCTGGACCTGCTGCAGATGTTTGCCTTGGAAGGCTTCACGGTGATGGGATTGGTCTCTCATGGTCTTTCGACTCAGTCAACGTAGAAGGCAAGACGAGAGCTGCCGCTAGGTGGGATGTCAGCGAGTGGAGTGCTTTATCGATTGCGGGGAGGAAACTGCACTGTCATGGCCGCATTGACATGCACAATACAAAACAGACCAACCGATAGGATCCTTTTTTGCAAATAGTCCTTGGCATAACTTGTACAGTTATGATGATGTGATGTAAGTTGTTAAACTCCTTCAGTAGCCTCTTAGCTCAGGGTCTGGGCTACACTGTCCAGACAGTAAAAGGATGCATTGTACAGTCTGATAGGCAGCTGGTTGGAAGGAACTAGAAATTAGATGTTGAGTATTGCAGAAGCCACATTTGCCTGTTTCATCAACAGCACTCAGAGCGTTTAACGTCTACTCACAAGCATGTCATTTTGAACTCTGGCCCCCTGCGGCTTAGTCAGTGAGCACAACTTGCAAATTGTTTTGTGAAGTGGTGTTTTTGTGTGCTGCCGCTGTTGCGGCTTTTAATCATCGCTAATGGAATTAACCCCTAATCTGGAGGTTTCAACACGAGACCTAACGGATCGCTCATGAAGCTCTCCGATGGCTTTCCTGCGAACGGATGTGTCTTGACTACTAAGGCGAGAGAACGTCCGTCTAAAGACAGTCTAGTCATCATAATAACGGCATTCCTAGTTTTATTAACCCCCCCCCCCAGGACTCCCACTGGGCTGCTGGTTCTGGCACCCTCTGCCCCTCCCTGTGAAAGCCCCCCCCTTCTCACTCTTGGGGGCTTGGCGGAGCCATCTCTGCTACATTCCTATGACCTGGCAGAAACTCAAGACGTTTTACTCCCAAACACCTAAATAGGCCTGTTGAAGCCTGGCACTGCACAGCGCCTAAGTCAGGCCTTAGCCGACTGTCAGGGAGCTGTCGGATGGAAGGAACTATTCTTTCAGAATGCTTACGTAGACACAGGACGGATGGTCGTCCTTCCAGGGAGCAGGAGTTGAATGAGAGCTTGTTAACGTGGGCCTGATATGCAAAGTGGGTTTGCTGGTAGGCCAGCGCAAAGCTTCATTAGAATCATTCCGTCCTGTACTAGTGATAACCTTGTTCTCTGTTGCGACGTTGCCTGTGTCACAATCAACAAGCGTAGGGAAGTGGGGAGGTGTAGTAGTTTCTACCTACCTGTCCCAGTTCCAAGATTGCAGGTCCGTGTGTTCGCAGTAGTTGCAGCATTTTCTGTGTTTCCTGTTCATGGACAGACCACGCTTTGCCAATTTATCTGTCAAAAAATAGTAAGAAACTGTTTTGGTCAGCAATCCACATGCGATTATTCTGTGTAAGTCAATGCTAATTGAACGAAACACTTAGTTTTAACGATTACTTTTGGCTAGTTCAGCTAGTGATCTTTGTCTCAGGTTTAAGGTTCACCCTGTGTCTGTTTATACAGTCAATCTTCAATTTACCAAAGTCGCCCTCGCCATGTTGAATATTGTTTTGAGGTTCGCCTATGCATGTGGGCAGTGATGGGTGCAACAGCTCCAACAGAAAAGCCTCTCTCTTACCTCCTCAGTGCCCTAAGATGCGTCGGAACGGCTTTGAGCTAAAGATGCAGGAGCGCTACAGCCACTTCTTGGCTGCGGACAGCGAGTCGGAGATGGAGGAGTGGGTCCTGACGCTGAAGCAGGCCCTGCTCAGCAGCTTGGAGGGCGGCGCCGAGCGCAGGAATGGGGGGGAGTCTCTGGACTGTGTCCTAGGTGAGCCGGGGACACACACACACGCATTCTCGCACACTGCTGTTATACACACATGCACTAATGTCATACACACTCAGACACACACAGACACTACTGTCTTACACACATAGGCACACACTACCGTCAAACGCATAAACACATGCACTCACACACACTACTGTCATACACAGGCACACTAAACACCAGATGCAGTTTTGACCCTGTTAGTTAATAGAGGAAAGGATAATCAGGTGTCGGGCAGGCCCCTTGTATGACTGGGATTTGAAGTGAGGCTTTTTGTTATGACATTTTAACGATTTGCCTCAGTGACTTCCTACAGCGTTTACCCCCAATCTGAGGTCTCTTTATCTTCGCCCCCTATCTATTGAAAGGTTCTCCAAATAGTTTGAAATGCACAAGCACAGACCGATATCGTTCGTCCTCAGTGACAAGGAACTCAGCAGGTTTTCAAGTTTACCATTTTGAGTTCCATTTGCGATTGTCGTTTGTCATCGCAAAGAGGAAGTTATTGCATAGTGAGAACATTGTTTTTTCATCGGTGGACTGGTGCCAGCAGCATTTATGGTGTGGGTGTATTTGCGCAGTGCACGTGTACACAACTATGGTGTGTGTGTGTGTGTGTGTGTGTGTACTCCCACTGAAGTACCTCATAGTAGGAGGGCATAGTTAACCCACCTCAACATAGCAGTTTGTAAACACATGAACAGAAAGTGAAGAGATTTGACCCTGCAAAGAAAGGAGCTCTCCAGGACCTCGCACACAAAGCACTGACGCCGTCTACTATCTAAAACCCAGAGGAAATCTAGACGCAGGACACAAACCTGTCGTTTCACTGCCTCAACGGTGAAAATACGATTTAACGTGCGCGCGTGTTGTCTTGAACGCTGTTGCGCCACGTTCCTTTGCCCGACGATCTCATTGGCTAGCAGGATACGGCGCAAGCCCTCCCCTGTCATTTTGTGCATTTGATTGTTTGACTGACTGCTCTTTTGTCCAATCACAGATGAGGACAGCACAAGCCAGGGGAGGGGAGAGAGTCTGCTGGAGAGTGTGGGGAGAAGTCTTCATCCTGAACTGTTGAAGGTTAGAACATGGGACACTTACTAGTTCAAACGTGAACTAAAACAGGATTTCTACACAGTATTCTTTAATGGATGTTGTTCAATAGTACGGCCGTATGTGTCTTGTTTTAAATGCAATGTGGAAAATTATGTGCGTTTATCCGAGAGGGCTTGGGCTTTAGGATTCATTATGGGATATCAACCATTGATTAATGTGTACATACACTTTCTGACACAATCTGTCTCTTTGTCGAGAGGCAGTTGGAGTGTGTGTGTGTTTGTGTGTGTGTTTGTGTGGACACACTTCGGGAGTTATTTTCCTTTCTCTTTTCATACAAAAGAGAGTTTATCTTTCTTGTCTGGAGACTGCATGGTGTAAGAGAGAAGGAGGAGCTTTCTAGACTTGTGTCTGACCTGAGGTGTTTTCTATGTCTCTTTGCTCCTTCTCTCTCCCTCCTTGTCTCTGTCTCTCCCTCTCTCTGCAGTACGCCAGGGAGACAGACCAGCTCAATAAAATCAACAGGAACGAGGGCAGACAAAAGCTGTTCTCCCTGGACCCAGACACGCAGGTTTGCTCTCCCTCTCTGAAGTCTCTACCAGGGGCCATGGCAACGCTCAGGGCTTTTATCAGTATGGATTTTTTTTGGGGGGGGGGGTTGAAGCAATGCTGCGCTGTGGTTTTGTCCATGTAACATGTTTTCTGTGCATATGCAGGCCAGAAGAGAACCACAGTTTCCTTCTACATCCCTTTCATATCATGCCTTTTGTTGATAACGCTTGTTTGATCTTACTGCACTTTTATCTTTCTTTACTTTCATAATATTTTTATATTACGAGGTTTATTGTTATGGACCAACCTATCAGAGCAAATTGTACGTGTGAACTTTGGCAACAGGATTCAGATTGTTTGTCTGCTTCCCCCCCCCCCATTCCTTTCTATATTTTCTCTATTTTCTATTATCTTCATTATCTTTTCTCTTCCCTTTCTCCGTCTGTTCCTCTTCATCCTCCATCGCGTCGGGGCGACGCCTCTGTCCATCTTTATTCCTTTTATCTGGTTTTCCTTAATCCTGTCATCTTCTACTCTCCCTTTCCGTTCTTCCACTCGCTCTCCCTCCACCTCCTCCTCCCCCCTCCTCTAGCGCTTGGACTTCTCGGGCATTGAGCCGGACGTGAAGCCATTCGAGGAGCGTTTCGGCCGGCGCATTGTGGTCAGCTGCCACGACCTGACCTTCAGCCTGCAAGGTTGCGTCAGCGACAAGGGAGACGGGGTCCTCACCAACGTAGGCCACCTCAAACACACACACACACACACACACACACTACTGTTATACACACAGATACATGCCCTTTCTGGGGACAACACTTCACATTCCCGCCATTTATATCAGGGCCAAAATCCTGATATCAGCTATGGGGGGCCACACTTCTCAAGAGCCGTTCTTACTGGGGAACACACCGAAACTTGTAACACATGGCTTACATTGAAATTCATAATGATTTGTGTGCCTGGCTGTATAATCATAATCTATAATCAACTCCAATTATGCGTCCTCATGCCTGCTCCACTTAATCAAATTGTTTACCAGTTTCCTAGTTTATTGAAGGAATAATATGTACTTTTGTACATACTCGTACAGCATTAAAGCTTTTAAATGGGATTTACCATCAGACAGGTCTATTCGAACATCCCAGCTGCTATCTTAGCAGCCAACCGCTGCTACATTTCAGAGTCAAATCCCCTCATTTGTAGAGCCGTGAGTAAACATTGGATGACGTTTATGGGGAGTTGCTGAATGGCTGCATCAGACATGTGGCCTGTAGTGACCAGACCAGACCCAGCTCGGTTAGTGCTCCTTCACACTGGATTACTCTGGTCATTAAGAACAGGGTGGGATGTTGTAGCGCTTGCTGAAGTTTCTGGCAGAGGCAGGGAGAGGGGCGTGTTTCAGCAAGGCTGTGCCTTCCTAACATCTCCCATCTTTCTGCCGGAGAATGCTTAGTGGCTTCTAGAAGGACGTTCTGCCCGCCAAGCTAATTCAATTGTGCGTTTTGTAGGGCAGCACTTTCACATGCACGTGCACACACACAAACTTACATAAACCCCCCCTCCCCCGGATCCAGGTGGAGCCCTTCTTCATAAGCCTGGCCCTGTTCGACGTGTCCAAGAGCTGCAAGATCTCCGCCGACTTCCACGTGGACCTCAACCCGCCTTGTGTGAGGGACATGCTGGCAGAGGGCTCCCTCGCTCAGCTCTCCCCCTCCTCCGACTCCGACGGCGGAGGACCGGGGGAGGAAGGAGGAGGGGGAGGCGGGGGAGCAGTAAACGGAAATGGAGGGCGAGGGAGTGGCTTGCCTATCGTCCAGAGGGTGTCTGAGTCGCTGCTGCACTTCCCCACCCAGGTAGGGACTACAAGGGGGCAGGGCTGACTGAGGTTTAAGCTTCCTAGGAAAGATGGCTTTGACCCCCGTTTGTTACAGTCAGACTCTTCATAGTTTTTATATTGACCGTTTGTCGATGTCCTTTGCCTACGTTGAGGGAATTAACCATTGATGATCTGTAGGAGATGGATGTGGCAATCTAGAAACACAACAAACACGTGCACACCTGCACACACACACACTGTGAGACAGCGCGAGCCAGCCCTAGTCATGAGGATGTGGTTTTGTTGCCAGTGTGTGACTTCGCCCATCCTCTCCTCCAACACCAGCAGAGCAGGTAGCAGCCAGTAAGGAGTCACCGTCCCCCAGCCAATCACAACCTTACACCGCCACACATTTACAGGACAAGTGCTCCACTTGACTGATTCCCCTGGTTTCCCTGGCAACCCCACAGCTCTAAATCTGCTGACTTCATGAATACTGCTGCGGTCACATGGCTCACATACATGAGGAGGGACTGCATTGTGTTTCCTGCTTAATCCAAAGTACGCCGAGCTATAGTCAGATGATGAACTAATGCTGTGTATTTTGGTCTGTTCAGTCACAGTCTCTGGACCAGATTTTCCACTGCTAATCTGTGACGTATTTCAGCGGCCGTGAATTCTGCTCCTTAAACTGTTCTTAATACTTGACAGCTGCAGCCTTGATCCGTTAGTCAGCCAAGTGTGTGATATTATCACTTTCTCTTTGTCAGCATACAAGCCATGGGTGCTAGAAACTGTTTTGTTCTTTTTGGCCCTTAATGCCTCTGTAGTGGACGGCGCCAACACACTTAGGAATTTGCACGTGCAAACACACGCACACACATGGAGGCCTCTTTCCCTGTTCCTGCTGTGGCCATTAACAGGATTAGGGCAGCAGCAAGTGGCACCCAGCAGTAAATCACAAGAAGAGTGTGACTGCTCCGGTCCCCTACCTTCATGTTTTCTCCTCTACCCTCCCCCCCAACTCCCCCCCCGCCTTCTGGACTGCAGAGATGACAGATCAGTCCCTTACACAGATAGGAAACAGAGGGAGGGAAAGACGAAGAGAGAACCAAGGAAAAACCTTTAAAAAAATACAGGGCCTCTACTAAACCACGTATCCAGCCTGGAGACGTTTGTGCCTGTGGATGCTCAAGCTTGGGATGGAAACATCTGAGCATGCTCGGAAAGTCTGCGCCTCTGAGGAGAATTACGCAATAGGTCGAAACTAGCTTGTGTCAAGGGAAGATTTGGGCGGGATGTTTTTTCAGAGTCCAATGCAGGGCTACGTACAGCAGCACAGGTCAGGGCCAAACCTTGGTCCTAATGAGAACCCATAGTCAGCAGAGCAGGAAGAGAGAGATTTAGCAAGGGGAGGAGGAGAGAGGAGAAGGCCTACCTCTGTGATTAAAGAGCCATTCCAAACTGTGAAACCACATTCTACTTTAGGTGCAGCTGGGCGTTGTCAACGTGCCATTCTCTACGCTCCGGAACGCGCCAGTGTTAGCCAATAAAACCACCACGTGAAAGCTCCTATGTACTTTTCTATGTTGTCTCATGATACTACAAGTATCTCGGGTCAGTGTGAGGTACCAGTAGCCTAGCATGCAGGCCTTTACCAGTCTCAGTTGGTCAGGATACTAAGCGATGTTGCTAACTGGCTCATGAAGGTCATTGACTGGCTCATTTTTTTCTCCGCTGTTCTCTGAGTTGGCTCAGACAGACCGTTTTCTCTTGCATAACTTACGCCTGTGCTCACAGACACCACACACTCACCCCCTCCTTCTCTTCCTCCTGCATTCCCCCCCCCCCCCCTTTATTCCATCTCACGTCATCCTGCCTCTTTCTCTTCTTTTGCTTTGGTTAATCTGTCTCCTCCTTCCTCAATCTGTCCTCCATTTATTTTTTCCTTAATGCCTTTCACCTCCCCCTTTTCCTCTCTCTCCTTCACCTTCCCCCCATCTACTCCATCCCCCCGTCTCTGCCTCCTGTCCTGCTCCTCCTCCATCTCTCCTCCCTCCATCTTCTTCCAGGGTATTTTCTCCGTGACCAACCCCCACGCGGACATCTTCCTGGTGGCTCGGATCGAGAAGGTGCTCCAGAACGGCATCACCCACTGCGCCGAGCCCTACATCAAGACCTCGGACGTCCCCAAGGTTCCAATCCACCACACGCCGCCCGCCAACCACAGCACAGCTATCGCACAAACTACTGCTACAGTCTTACTATCAGACTGACACACTGTAGGACCAATGTCACCAAGCTAAAATAGGAGTTAGTTGTTGCTACAACTTACTACACTTCCAATGATGTTGATATTTCTGACGCAGAAACGCAACCTGTGATGCATGCGTTCTTTCTTACCAGACTACCTTTTAGTCAATCCCGTTATTCCTACTTTCTTTTGACCTTCGAAAGCATCTTTATTCTCCGTGTTTGTGTGTGTCCTGCAGACGGCTCAGAAGGTGCTGAAGGCTGCCAAACAGGCGTGCCAGCGTCTGGGCCAGTACCGCATGCCCTTCGCCTGGGCTGCCAAGTAAGACAGGCCCTCAGCCGTACCAATCCTTCTCTAATTTCACACCGTCACCAAACCAAACACGCTTCCGGTGCTTGTTCTTGTTTATCCCCGTTAGACTGCTCCATCTTTATTTCTGTTTAGTTTTTAAATTTTTAATGTACTTATTGCTTGTCTTCTGTTTGTCCTGGTGTAACGATGCCTTAAATCTTCCAGGCAGGTGTTTAAGGATGGTCAAGGTGGTCTGGACATGGACGGGAAATTCTCTCCCCTCTATCGCCAGGACAGCAGCAAGATCTCCACAGATGACATCATGAAACAACTGGCTGACATCAGGAAGTAAGACTTGCTGATAAGATGCACACATCACATGGGTGATGTCAATGTTCTGCCGAGTCCAATGTACTTCCTGAATACTCAGTTTTAGTTGTGTATTAGCTGATTGTTTGGTTAAACAGGACAAGGTGCAGATGGTCTGTGAAGCCATGCTAGAGCAGAATTCATTCAGCATGTCATGTTGTTCAACAGTGGTCCTTTCTTGTCTTCTCTCCAGGCCTGAAAGGAGCAAGCTGCAGACCATTCCAGGCCAGCTGAAGGTCATCATAGAGTGTGTGCCACCCGACTTCTCAAGTGTGTACCGGTCTTTAGACGATAGCTACACATGGGTTTATCCAGGCAGGGCAGATCTGCATTTGCAGTGATTTACAGACACACTTGCTTGTCGAAACATTTTTCTCGCCGAGATTTTTGATCTGTAAATGAGATGTAACACAAGCTTGACAGCACTGGGTTCAGTCCCCTGCAGTCCTGTGTTTTATAGGCAGAAGGTATACACAGTGAACTGACGTTTTAAGTGAAGCATGTGACACTCGTAGTTCTGACTCCCCCCCCCCTCCTATACCCAGACACAGTGACGTCGTCCTATGTTCCTGTCAAGCCCTTCGAGGAGGGCTGCGAGCGGGCGAGCATGGAGATGGAGGAGTTCCTCCCGGAGGAGGCCAAGTACAGCTACCCCTTCACCGCCTACAAGAACCAGCTGTACGTCTACCCCCAGCAGCTCAAATACGACAACCAGAAGACCTTCGCCAAGGTCAGAGCACTGGGGGGGGGGGGGGGGTGTCTTATATTGATTGATAGGTGATATGATGCTCCCTGTGGAATTCATTGGTTAGTCAGGTGATTAAATTGTAAGAAGACTAATGAATGTGTGTTTTGATGTTTTCCTCAGGCAAGAAACATAGCGGTGTGTATCCAGTTCCGAGATTCTGACGAGGAAGCAGCAGCCCCTTTAAAGGTGTGTGTTTTAGGATGTCAGCCTAATGCACTGTTGCAGCTGAAGGGTTAGGGATTTGAAGGGAAGTCGGTACTTTCTGTATGGACATCCAGCACTTAGCATGAACAGACAGGAAAAAAGGAAGGGGGGAAAAAAGAGCACAGAAGTTGGTTTTGACAGCTGGCAGAGGGAGATGGTGAATGTTCAGTCTGTCTCACTTGCTGTCCCTCCCTTCTTCATAACTCTTCTCTTCATTTCTGTCTCTCTCTCTCTCTCTCTCTCTCTCACTTCCTCTCTCCACATCCATGTCAAATATTTGTGGGTTAGGGAAATCTCTATCAATTTGACGTTTTTTTAGCTTTCTTTCCCTCCAGACCCGCAGAAAATGTTGTTCTGGAAACTTTGTAGCTGTCTGGTTAAACAGGACAGACAGGCAGATGTAGACACAGACAAACATGGGGAGTAACACAAACAGATTCAGCACAGCAGATTGACAGAGAGCCGCACCAGTAGACTGATAGATAGATGTAAAGATTCTCAAACGCAGATAAACCCTCAAGGCTTCACGCATGAACAGCTGAGGCCAGGCCTGCAAAAGACAGAATTTGATCAGTGTAGCGGAAAACCTGAGTTCCGGCCTTGACACAGGGTCTGATAACATGAGTAACATGATAAGGAAACACATACAACATTCTGTTGGTAAAAGACATGATAAGCGCCACCACACCAGCCTAGTGTATGTATAGATCCTAACTTAGAGTACACCACTGGAGATGCCACGTTAGAAAAACAGAATGCAGATCTCCAGTGCCTCGCCTAGTACATGTATGAACAAGGGAGTCTATCTCTGCCAGCCTGACCATACATAAGATATGTAATTCTACCGTTCTACCAAACCCAGCCATCAGCTTGAGAGCCAGCCACCCAATCAGTTAGAGAGCCAGGCAGCCAGCCAGTACCTCCAAGACTGCCATCAGTGGAGGATAATCAAGACTTCCATCAGACCAAACCTCTGTGTATTGTTGACGACCGACCGCCATTGTGTTGTTTCCATGCTGGTAGAAAAGCAGTAATCCACAGATCTGCAACAACAACATACTTCTGGCTACTGTTACTCTAGACCCAGCTGCTTAAGAGCTGCTCTCCATGTTGGCTCACAGTTCTGAGCTGGATCGAAGTCCCACACACTCTGCTTTTCACACAAGGTTCTGCTAGACGTGGCCTTTCCGGTTCTGATGTGTCCTTTTTTGGTTCTGACATTCTAGGCCATTCTTCACAAGAATTCTTGGGGGGGGGGGGAGCGCTGGAGTGGTCATTAAGGAGTGACCAAAGCGATTAGCGTCCTAATTACAGGTCCTAACTGATCATCGACCAGATTTTTATGCTCCTCCCTCACTGGTCTGACCCTGTCAGGGCCTGTTATCAAGACATCTGACTGGACTTGGGAACCCTCCAGCAGAAGTTGGCACTAGAAAACAAGCTCTGTGCTGCATTCCCACTAGTCAATAGAATACAGTTAACCTACTAGTATTTATTTGGACAGCTTTTCATTAGGGTGTGGTATTCAGCCTCTTAGCAAGGCATTTGGCACCAGGGCCCTGAGTTTGGAAATCTCAGACTTTTAAGACCCCCCCCATCTTGTAGATTTAGTGTAAGAGGTTGCTTTAGCTGCATATTCATTTTGCCATCTTAATCTGGTTCAAACAATTTACACATTGTAAGACAGTGTATTGAGAGTGTGGAAAGGGCATCTAACTCCACTGCATGGGCTTGTTTTGCCAAACGTTTCCTCATTGCATGACTCATGAACATCTGACCACTTCTTCTCTGCTGTGTCTTTACGGAAATCGACCGATGCATCCCCTTTAAGCATAATCCCTGCCTTTTTAGTGTATCTACGGCAAGCCGGGAGAGTCAATGTTCACCAGCAGCACCTACGCGACAGTTCTGCACCACAACCAGTGTCCGGAGTTCTACGACGAGGTAAGGTCCCCGACCCTGGAGAAGTCCTGCCATCATCGGGACTGTCCTGCAAGGTAGCTTCATTCAAAGTAAAGTGTTCATCCAGCCCTCAATCTCCCACACCGCTTCACATGGTGGCTGTTGAAGTACACTATGGGGGGTTAAGTGTTCAAAGTCCAATGTTCAAGTTGTTCAAGTTCAATGCTGAGGATTAGTACCATAAATCTGGATAAAGGTCTAATGGGAGTCTCACACAGTGCCCGCCACCCATTACACACACGCACGTTCCCCCACATGCTCACACACATTACATATTCACCCTCATGCTCACACAGGCACCACAGAAGAGGGTGGGAGGTGAGGACAGAACAGTATCTCAGCCTCAGAGGGGAAACAGAGACATATGGTTCATGTTTTACAGGTTAAGTTAGCACACACAAACAGACACACCCTCACACAATCTGAAACCCACTGACTATACTTTGGTCTGGCTCGAATCTGTGGGGGACTACCTAATGGAGGCCCAGCCAGGAAGAACTCTGACTGTGCAGGTTCTGACACGAGACCAACTCATCCTGTGGACAAGACTAGGCTTAAACAGCAATGATGTACCACTTCAGAATTTGAATTGGTGTTCAGGGGAAACAATTTAGGGCTTGGTGTTACACAGTGTGCGTCAGAGGAAGTGACACGAGCACATGTGCAGACATGACTGGGAGATCAAATTCTTGCTGATGCTGCCTCTTTGTGGTAGATAGGTGAACTGCACTTCCTTGTCTTTGTTATGACTTTGCCAATCTCCATGGCCATTCTTTATTGAACCAGTCACTGGACAACCAAACGTGTTTTGTAAATAAAGATGGGAAATGATTTCAAGACGGTCACTGAATCTGACATCAGGTGTTTTCCTCTGAAAGAGCAGTGGCGCCTCTTTAAAAAAGTGTGTTTATATGACAGCGACATACTCTGGAAGAATTTCCTACTGCAGCTAAAAACACACCCAAGATACAGCCTCAGCTGTGACCGCATACCGGTTGGCTCATTGTTCCCCATTTCATTTCTGTATTCCTCTTACCTCTTTCACTTGTTTTTGGCCGTTTTAACATGTAACCAAATCACGTTTTAGGCTTTTTACTGTAAATGTTCTAATTACATCTTAAAATCAAACACAAGTGGCCAAGGAGGCACAGTTGACTCCGTAACCCTTGGTGTTACTGACCCTGGGTCTGGTGTGACCTGTTTTGGCCCCTCTGTGTTAACACATGATAAGATCACAAAAATATAAAATGTTGGCGTTTTCCTGTGCAGGTGAAGGTTGAGCTACCGGTACATGTGCATGAGAAGCACCACATCCTCTTCACCTTCTACCACATCAGCTGTGAGGTCGGCAGCAAAGCCGGTACCAAGAAAAGAGAAGGGGCAGAGTCCCTGGGTAAGAGCGTGCATGTGTGTGTGCACGTCTTTGTGTGCGAGTGTGGCATCTATTCCTCCACGCAAAAGGTCCTGCTTGTGTGTGCGCGGTGTCTTCCTCAACGCAAAAGGTTCTATGTGTGTGCGTGCGTGTAACGCACAGCATGTGTGTGCGCACCAGTGGGCTACTCCTGGGCGCCCCTTCTGAAGGAGGGCAGAATGCAGTCCATGGAGCTTCAGCTGCCTGTGTCGGCCACCCTGCCTGCGGGTTACCTGTACGACAAGAACCAGGACCCCAAGAAGGTGAGCCACCAGATGCGTACATACAGTCCAGACAGGATTGTTTCAGTCTGTCAAGGCAGTTTTGACTGGAAATCTCTGATGTCACATCCTCCCAGTCTGCACCAGATATAAAGTGGGTGGACAACTCAAAGCCCCTTTTCAGAGTGAGGACCCACGTGGCGTCGACGATCTACACACAGGTGCGTCACTCCAACCCGAACCCTGTTCTGTACCTTCTAGCACTGTACATGGGTCATAGAGACACAGTTTTCCCCAGCAGCATGTGTTCCCACAGCCGTGTGTATGTGCTGTGTTCCGTTCTGCAGGACCTGCATCTCCACAAGTTCTTCCAGCACTGCCAGCTGATGTCCTCCTCAGCGGAGGGAAGCACTGCTGAACTCATCAAGTACTTAAAGGTGAGAGTCTTGTCCACATTATCGTTCTTTTGAAGTTCCTTTTTTAGGATTTTTATCAGTTACCTGGCAATTGTGTTATACTTGTATATTACGCTGGGGGGGGGGGGGGGGGGGCTGGTCATGCCTGGTGCTGACTTACCTCCTGCCAAGAGAATTTAATCAAATCAATTATTCTTGGCGCCTTTTGATGATATGGGTTCGCTTCCTTCTCTAGAGTTTACCTTTCACTCGGTTGTCTTTCTTCCTTGCTTGCATTCCTCTCTCTTTCTCTTCATCTCTCTGTCCCAGTGTCTGCATGCCATGGACACTCAAGTTATCATCAGATTCCTGCCCACCATTCTGATGCAGCTGTTTGGGGTCCTCACTGCAGCAACCAACGAGGCCCTTGAGATCGCTGTCAACTCAACCCGGTGACTCACTCCTGCCAATCGCAAGACTGTCTGATGAAACTTAGTAAAATACTCTGTAAAATAATGATCATTCTTATGTAACGTCCAACCATCAACTGTGGGTATCAACTATCCAACTAGTTAAATTTTCCATGATCTTTGACTTGCACGATTGTTCCGCAAATGTGCTGAACCTGCACCGGTCCTGTTGCTTCTCCAGAGTCATCATACATATAGTCTCTCGGTGTCATGAGGAAGGGCTGGAACACTACCTACGCTCCTTTCTCAAGGTAAGAGGATTAAGGCTAACAATGTAAGGTACTCTGTACAGACCTGTGTAGGGTTTTTTATCAATGTGATGGTCTTGAAGACACAGATGACACAACGACAAACTCAGAGATCCCTTTCCGAGTTTAATAAATACGACCGGTCGGGAAGAGGTACAGGGTACAGTCTTCAAAGTATAAAGTCCACATACATGAGTTTATATAGTTTTCAGAGACAAAGAAAAGTTATTCAGCCTATAGGATTCATACACGTTCAGTTACACAAATGTCCAATATAAACTATAGTGTTATGGTCTTGTTGGATCGAGGCCATTTAACCTAAACAGAGACTTGACAGATAACTATAACTATTTTCAAGTGCTTTCCATATGTTAGAGGCACAGAAGAGAAGGTTCAACCAGAGTTCAACAATAGCTTACATACGAACCTATGGAATCGCTAATGTGTCCTCTATAAACTATTCAATGTTTAATAAAACAAATCAAATACATAGCTTCACTTTCAGCCATTACCCATCACCTGGGTGTCTTTACTCTCCTAGGACTATGCCCTGTCTTAGACCAAGAAGACCTGACCGACCAAGAGTAACGTCAGGTCCTGTTTTTGATGTTGCTAGTCACTATTGCTTTTTTGTGTCTGCACATTTTGCGCTGTTGTGTTTCGTCCTCAGTACGTTTTTGTGATCAACAACTGCACGCCCGGGAAATCGTCTACCACACACGAAGTCCTCGCCACCGCCGTCACTGCCATCCTCAAACAGACAGCCGACTTCAACACCAGCAACAAGCTGCTCAAGGTGAGCGCTTGTCTTCCTTGGTTTCTGTAAGTCGTCAGCAGCTGTAAAGGGAATGTCGCCATGTTTTCCCTTCAGGATCTGTCATTCCTGTTGCGAACAGAAGGTGGGGCTCGAGCGTTCATCCAGAGACTAATGTCTTTCAGGAACAAGGAAGAACATTGTCATCATGCACCACCTCGCACGGGTCCACCTTATTTCATAACAACTTTGACAGTGCATGACAGCGCGCCACCTCATTTAAACAGTGACATGTTTTGAATGGTTTTGCCTGCCATCTGAGGTTGCATATAAGACATTTCCTTTCGTCCTGTTTTCAGTACTCCTGGTTCTTCTTTGAAACCTTGGCCAAGTCAATGGCGCTGTACCTGCAAGAGGGCAACAGGGTGAAGGTTTGTGCGCGGTGCCTGTTTCTTGAACTGTATTGAGGAGTGTGTAGCAGAGGGGGAGGAGGAGTGTGGAGCAGAGAAGGAGGGGAGGAGGAGTAATGATGGAGGCATGTGACCTACTGCGTAGTTAGACATCATGCATGAGAAACCTGTTTGACAAGCAACTGCTGTAGCTCTCTGGTTGTGATCCAGAGGTTTGGATTGACTGTAGATGTTGTCTCTCTGTTCACTCCCAAAACACTCCCAAACACATTATACTTCCCAAAACAAAAGGGTTATGTCAGTACAGTGGGCCAGTTTTTCAAACATGGATTAAGCTGAATCCTTGACTAAAACACTTTTCAAAAGACTTCTTCATTCCATTTTTCCTTGTGCTTCAGGATCAGGTTTAATCCATGTCTGGGAAACGGAGACATACACTACTTGATTCATCAAAAACAGAAATGAGAATGTACAAAAAATTTTCTCTGTTAAGTCAAGACTCCATTTATCATGATTTGTCGAAGGCTATGCTCTCTTTCCTGTTGTAAGTTGATGCTGGCCTATCTTCTGAGGGGCCGGTGTGTATGTGTGTACAGATGCCACGAGCCCAGAGGTTTCCGGAGAGCTTCCACCAGGCCCTGCAGTCACTGCTGCTCTCCATCATGCCTCACATCACCATCCGCCACGCCGAGATCCCAGACGAGGCCCGCCAAGTCAACCTCAGCCTAGCCGCCTTCATCAAGGTGGGTCCGCACGCCCAACCAACCCTCCATTTCTCGGTCTCGTGCATGATACTGTGGCATGTGTTTGGATGGTGGTGGTAGGGGGGGGGGTGTAACCGGTGTGTCAACGATGCAAAGATAATTTTTTAGATCGGCTTCTTGTTTCTCCTCAGAGGTGCCTGACTTTCATGAATCGAGGCTTTGCGTTCAGCCTCGTCAACGACTACATGTGCGGCTTCTCTCTCAAAGACCCCAAGGTAGAGTACAGTACGGACGTAAAATGAGAGGAGTTAACTCTCCATGTAATGCCTTTGTGTATTGCAACAAAAACATTAGGTCAGATGGAAGTGGGTGGGAAGAAAAGGTTTTTCCTTTACTAGACCTTTTGAAAGTGAAAGGTCAGAAAGCTTCGCATGAACTTGGCAGAGAAAGTCATGTTTACTCTCTGAATCTGCGTTCACAAACCACAAGCCCTGTTATACACACACACACACACACACACAGTAATCCACTGTACATCAGCACATTTGAAAAATGTGCTCCCAAATGAAAGTGTTTAGTAATTTACCTAAAGAACACAACCAGCAATTGTTTTGGCTGCAGGTTCTGATGGAGATTAAATTTGACTTCCTGATGTGCGTGTGCAACCACGAACACTACATCCCCTTGAATCTGCCCATGGCATTTGGACGCACCAAACTCCAGAGGGTGCAAGGTAAGGTGGCTGACTGTCCTCAAATCTCATCTAACCTGCAATATGCTTAACCGCCACCCGCACACACACCCCAGTACTCACTAGCAATCTTCCCTTCCATCACCCACAACCCTCTCTCCCCCCACCCCCCCATTAAATTGCTTGAATGGTTCGTTTCACTCACAAACTTTAAGCACCATGTCTATTACAGAGCAGTTCATGTGGAGTCCAGTGATGGGGTTTGTTGAGGAATAAATAATACTGATGTTCACCCCAACCAGTACTTTACAGTGTGTTCTGGCAATACTGCATGGTATATTCATATTTTTTTAATTTGTCCCCCCCCTCCTTCCTTCTGTTTGTTTTGTTTTTTTGCTTGTGGTCAGATTTTATTTCGTATGCGACGGAGCTTTTTGGTGCAGTAGGTAGGTGATGCCCGCTACATCAGCCCCTACATCAACACCATGCCGGCCGTGCAGATGCTGTTATGACATGACCTGCTCCTTAGCTGACATGCCATGCTAACCCCCCTTCCCGCCACTCTCTCCCCTAGGACTCTCATCCCCACTCACTGATTGCTATTGCTAACACTTTTCGCCACCCCAAACTCTGCTTTAGCCCGGTGGTGTCCTACCTCTGCACTTCTCGGTTCTGGAGCGTGTGCGTCAACTCAAACGACCTTTCGGCTTGGTTAGATTTGCCAAAAGAAGAGCAACAGGACTCTCTTTTGTTTCAGGTTTCAAGTGTGTCTGTTGCATTCCTCTTATTCTCTTGTAGTTTGTCAGCATCCTTCGGAATGCTGTGGTTTTATTTATCTGTAAGCTCTCACAGTGTAGCACAACTTTTGCTCAGGAAAGAAAGGCTGAGAACCTGTCAGTCTAGTTTTGACTCCAGGACGATGGCGTGTCTTAGAAAACATCAAACATCCAGCAAGGCACCACCCAAAGCGGATTTATCAAAATTCCAATCTGCTCACTCCAACAGAGCAGCCGCCCTTGTTGTCACAGGTTATCTGATGATTATTTTCGTGTAAGGGTTTGGCTGGAATGTCTGACCATAAAAAAAATTTCGGATTGAAAAACTCACGTACCTGTGGTATTGTAAAAGAGTGTGTAGCGGAATTGGAAAAACACATCTTTGAAACTTTCTGTCAAGCTTGCCTGTGTGCCCCAACGCAAGTCCGTGTGACTGTTTGTTCGACCCGCCACATGATGTGAGTTTGTTGACATGCTGACAACATTTGCCCACCCCCTGTCCCCCACGCATGTAAACTGAACCTTGCTACAGTAGCACACCGGATAGGGTGCCCTTCCACCTGGACATGACAGTTGATCTCCCCTTGCTGTCGTCCAATCCCAGACCAGAGCCTGGAGTTCAGTCTGACGGAGGACTACTGCAGGAACCACTTCCTGGTTGGCCTTCTTCTGAGAGAGGTGGCTGAGGCCCTGCAGGCCGGGCCCGAGGTCAGACAGCTGGCCGTGGCCGTGCTGAAGAACTTGCTCATCAAACACGCCATGGACGACCGCTACACCCTGTACAAGGTGAGGGAAGGTGTGTGAGAGGACAGCGATGGTGAGGAGAATGACAGAGGGCAGGTTTTTGAAAGGACAACATGGGGTGGAGAGAATAATAGCGGGCAGAGAACATGAGTTGCGTGCAACGCCACAGGGCATGGATGTGGGGTCAGTCAACTGGGTGTTTGAATGCATCAAGGGTGTTTTGTTTCCAAATACTAACCAAGTGTTTTGAATTATAACGTGCCTGCCCCTGTCTTAGAAAGATTAGAGTCTGTTATGCAAACTAGTCTGCCTTTCACATGCAAATAGTCTTATTGAGATTATTTCTGTATGATTCTACATAATGTGCTGCTCTGAAATATAAATACTGTGGAAGCACTGTTGCAATTTCTTTTTTGACATTTCTGCTGACTTGAACACATTGCCTATGGTGTAACATATATGGTGGGGCGAAAAAGTATATGGTCAGCCACCAATTGTGCAAGTTCTGCCACCTAAAAAGATGAGAGGCCTGTAATTTTCATCATAGGTACACTTCCACTATGGGAGACAAAATGAGAAGGGCAAAAAAATATATATATTGTGCAAGATCACATTTAGTTCCCTAGAAAGTTATTGCGGTGGGTACAAGCATGTATCCTATGTAGATGTGGTAATGTACAATGGGTGTTTGTAATGTTGCAAGCTCTTGTTTTTTCGAGACGCTTAGTAGGACAGGTAGCATGTCTGGTTGTCTGCAGACAATCATGTATTCTCGTAGACCTTTGGGCAGGATTTATCCCCCAAAATCTGCTAGACTTTAAAAAGAACTGATAAAAGTGAAATAGAATTGATTAATCTTAATTTTTTATCTCGTCGCGTAATGTTGGGCATACCATTCCCACCATAGTAATAATAATAAATTTAAAAAGATATATTGCTTTTATATAGTGCTTTTCAAAAAGAACTAAAACATTTCACAATCAACATCATTTTCTGTCTCAGAACCAGCAGGCCAGGATTTGCCTGCTTTACCTCCCATTGTTGGAGCTCCTCTACCAGAACCTGAAGCAGCTGTCTACCCTGCAGCCCACCTGTAGCTCCGGCCTAGCCTTCAATGTGAGTCCCTTCCTCCTTTGGAGGTCTCGGCTCACACATCGAGTGTCTTTAGATGAAATACTCACCCTTTGGAATATTTGGATAGGCAAGTTGTGTCTCTATATTTCTTGGGCCTTTCTAGTAATGTGCTCAACTGGACCAGAAAACGTATTGGTCAGCCTGTTACAGCGATGGAAACAATGTAAGCACATTTCTTCTAAGTCATCAGGGTGTGGTTGAATGACTGGAGAAAGGCTTGTGTTCTTCTCTCCATGTTCACTGGCGCTACGAAGGGATCCAAAGACGACTCGATTTCGACTTGCTCCATGGACAGTCGCCGGACCAGCACTGCCATCGAGAAGGACTCCGGTCAGTTCCTTCTGGAAGTTTCCACCTCCCTACGTAAACACGAAGCCCATAGCTGTCAAAACATAAATCCGTCTGACGGCAAATATCTCAGGACACTTTTCAGGCGTGTACCACTCAAAAGTTACCTTTAACAAGGCACATCTGAGCCATGTCTGCAGACTAATTATCATCTTCAGAAGCTCTTTGTAGGTCTTTGTAGTCATATGCCCACTAGATATGCAAAAGAATGTGTCATTTCCCCAGCTGTGGAAGCCACTCATCAGA
This sequence comes from Plecoglossus altivelis, assembly GCA_036571765.1. Lineage (NCBI taxonomy): Eukaryota > Metazoa > Chordata > Actinopteri > Osmeriformes > Plecoglossidae > Plecoglossus > Plecoglossus altivelis. The sequence continues at coordinate 899,346 of BROE01000023.1, forward strand.
ATCAGAATTGGTTTTATTCGCCATGCAAGATATACAAGCACAGAATTTAGTGTGGCAGGGAAGTGCAAACATAGAACATGTATGAACATATATCACTACGTTTGGTACAATGAGAGGCACTCTGAACTAGGATGTTATTGTTCTTGGCAGGTCTGCTGGCTCAGAATGGCCACGTGAGGAGAGAAGATTCCAGAGGATCCCTGTTTATGGACCCTGGCACACCAGACAGTCATGAGGTAAAAAGAGGAGCAGCCTTTTGCAGTCTGCCACGCACATTTGGATATGAAGCATTTCGCGGGTGCTTTTGGCCAAAACGACACACTACTAGTAGTAGTAACAAGTTGTGAAGTACATGAATATTTGAATTAGCAATTGACAGCAATTTTTTTTCGTAGTTTCAATCATATTTCCTTGTTGAATAAACAACTGCCTCACAGAGCATTCAGAATCAGAATCGGTTTTTATTCGCCATGCAAGATACCCAAGCATAGAATTTACTGTGCCATTCAGGAGCCAGGTTGGATTACAATAAGAAAGTGGTGAATTGTGTGACCTGTTTATCTTGAATGGTAGTCCCTCTGAACTTAATCTGTTGAAGTGTGTCATTAAAACTAATAACACTGTTGACAATGTTAATGACCCTACGTGGCACAGCCAAACACCAGATGCGACAGTTGGGCATCATTTATGTATGTTTCTTTGAAAACATTTTACATTTATGCTTTATTTTGATCGTGCTAGTATGTAGAGAGAGGTGACGACCTGCAGTAAATGGCCTGGGTTGGAATTGAACCCGGGCTGCTGCGGTAAAGCCTGTTTGGGATGAATAGCCACCCAGTATGTACAGTTAAAGCTGCCAAACATAAGAAAGATGTAAGGAAGAATACAGGATTCATGGGGAGCTTGGCCACTTCTGTATATTTGATGGAAATGTTGAATTTGAAATCTCCCGTGTTAATGTGTGCTTTCAGCTGCACAGACGGGGCTCCACCATGAGCAGCACCCTACCTCCCATTGGTCGCCTTGGCCAGTATGAGATCAAAGGACTGCTGTTTTGCTTCCTGCACATTATCAGGACCGTGACTGAAGGTCCACAACACAGACACACACACGTCTTACCTCAGCAAAGCCCTGAAGGACTTGCTGGGCCAACCACTGCATCATAAGGGACATGCTTGTGTTTTAACCTAGCACACATTAATTAATCCAATTTCTGCTGCTGTTCTTCGTTGTAGAGACTCTGCTGGCTTACTGGAACAAAGCAAACCCACAAGATGTCATGAACTTCCTGAGTCTGCTGGAGTGAGTAGTTACTGAAGGGCATTTCCCCAAGGGGACTTTAAGCTGTTACCTCAGCTGACCACACACACGGCTCACTCAAGTCTTGGTTCTTGCAGGACATGCGTGACGCAGTTCCGCTATGTTGGGAAGAGGAGCATTGGCAGGTACGGATGGCTCGGATGTTTTAAAGTAAATACACTCGGACATGGGTGAGAACACCGTCCAAAGTGTAATGTTTGCTCTCTGTGAATGTGTGATGTGGATCGTCTATCATCTGTGGATCATCGTCGCTCTGTTTTGCTGTCGCGGTGTCGCTTTCATTTACGGGCATCCATTTCTTGGAACGTGGATGTAGGGTTCCAGTTCATTTGCGATCCTTTTTCCAATTAATGTCGCTTTAATCTCTAAACACATTTCACGCATGCCTGCTTTCGTCTGCGTCGGCCTCTGACTGCTTTACTGTTGCTGGATTTTCAGGAGCCAGGATGCTTGGGTGTCCAAGTTGTTCTCCCCAGACAGGAAGTCTCAGACAATGCCAGTGATGCGCTGCCGGAACAGCCTCATGCAGACCAAGATGCAGCAGTTCAGCACCATGGACACCTCTCTCACCCTCAACATAGGTACTCACCACCATCATGTCCAGGAACATGGAGGGAGAACTTCAAATAAGATGGTTTATAGCTTTTTTCTTAGTGTGTATGTTTGTGTGTGTGATTGGATGTGATGTGTGCATGTGTTTGGATATGTGTGTATATGTTCGGATGTGTGTGTTTGGATGTGTGTGTGTCCAGGGATGGGGCCGTCTGAGGCAGAGGTCCACCACCACGCTGTACTTGAGGGCAACATCTCCACAGAGGTGTGTCTCAGTGTGTTGGATGTCCTCTCACTCTTCACTCAGAACTTCAAGGTCAGTCTACACACATACACAAACACACACACTTTCAGTAACTTTAAACAACTTCCTCCCAAACCTCTGAATTAACATTCAGCCTTTCTATACTGAAGTATGTTTAAAAACTGATTGAGGCATCTATCAATCATCATCTACCCAAAACTGTTTTTGTTGGATATTTGCATGCTCAGGTTAGTGGCCCATGAGTTCTGCTTATGTTATTTACTTCACCCATTGTGCATTTATACCCAGACCCAACTGCTGGACAGTGATGGTCAGAACCCCCTGATGAAGAAAGTCTTTGACATCTACCTGACCTTCCTCAAGGTCGGCCAATCAGAGGCCGCCCTCCGTCACGTGTTTGCCTCCCTCAGAGCATTTATAAACAAAGTAAGAAATATAAACAGGAACGGGAGCCGACAGGGTTATGTTATTGGGATTGTAAAGATTTCATAACGTTTTTCTATTCCATTTTTTCCCCCTCCCTTAGTTCCCTCCGGTGTTGTTTAAGGGCCGCGTGACGCTGTGTGCGGCGCTGTGCTACGAGGTGCTGAAGTGCTGCGTGTCCAAGATGGCGTCCCTCAGGGCGGAGGCCTCTGCACTGCTGTATTTGCTCATGAGGAACAACTACGACTACACCAAAAGGAAGACCTTCCTACGCACCCACTTGCAGGTCTGGATAGAGAGAGGGAGTGCGTGTGTGTGTCCATGTGTGTGTGTGTGTGTGTCTGTCTTCATCATCTGAACATTTCCAGTTGTGCAAATAGTTGATATGCTGAGTTATATAGATCATGTATTTACACGGGCAGCTATGAATGGTTCTAGGCCCCAGATGCATACTATTCTGTTTGAGCCTGAGGCCCAGGCCGACATGGCAACCCACACCACTCTCACTTTGATCATTTCACCAGAGGGTCTAGAGCAACAGATAACCCATCGGCTTCCCAGAAGCCAATGCAGCTTTTTTATTCATTCTCTCGTTACTTTGTTGACACATCTCAGAGTTTGCAGGCCCAGCATTCTTGCAGTGGGACAAGCACAGGCTTGACCCGGCGTGAACACCAAGATTTTCCTTTTTTGATTTTCCTATGCAGATCATCATTGCTGTGAGCCAGCTCATCTCAGACGTTGCCCTGACTGGCAGCTCTCGCTTTCAGGAGTCGCTCTCCATCATCAACAACTTTGCCAACAGCGACAAAGCCATGAAAGTAAGTGCCCCGTCCAACGTTCCCCTCGGATGTTCTAATCTCCCGCTCTTGCATTGGCGTGGCTTCATTGATCCGATTCTTTTACTGAATTACATGTATTATCCTCCAGGTAGGAATGCATAAGTACGTGTATGAGAAAATCTAATATTGGAAGCGCTAGAAGTGGACAGTTCGGACAGTGATGCAGTGGTTAATACAGTAGTGCAGTAGAAGGTACAGTAGTCCAAAAGAAGGCATAGTAATGCAGTAGAAAGTACAGTAGTCCAGCAGAAGGTACAGTAGTGCAGTAGAACGTGCAGTTGTGTAGTGGAAGGTACAGCAGTGCAGTAAAGGGACAGAGTTAGTGATGATGATTGTGGGAGTCAAAGAGACGAGATGAATGACATGACTCAGAGGTTAACAGAATCCAGGTCCTACAACACTGGGACTATCATTCGGCAGTTTATTTATCTATTCGAGTTCCCAAAGTAGATTGTAAGCTGTTATTTTAGTAGGGAGCAAGAACTTGAGCAAACAATTCTTGACTAACTGGAAATTATTTGGCTGTTGGATTTCTTGGCCTAAAGTTTTTTCTGTGTGCATGTGCGCACGTTCTCATGACAGTCCACGGCATTTCCGTCGGAGGTCAAGGGCCTGACCAAGCGCATCAGGACCGTGCTGATGGCCACAGCCCAGATGCGGGAGCATGAGAAGGACCCGGAGATGCTGCTGGACCTCCAGTACAGCCTGGCCCGGTCCTACGCCAGCACGCCCGAACTCAGGCGTACCTGGCTGGACAGCATGGCCCGGGCCCACTTCAAAAACGGAGACCTGTCCGAGGTACGCCCTGCTTTATGTTGTCTCTCCTTTTGTTGAGTTAGCTGAGTTTCGGGAACACCTCGATAGTTTGGGTAAAAGTTCGGGAAAATGTAGGTGTTTTTTTTGTTTTTTTACCTACTGAATCTCCATTTACAGTATAATAAAGAAACTGTTTATTTGGTTGTTCTATGCATGAACAAGTTTCATATTTACTAAGGTTAATGTACTGTAACCATACTATATATAGCCTATAGTAATTGATGATGACAACGGCAAGAGGGATATTTGTGTGTGTGAGTGTGAGTGCTTGTGTGTTTATATGTTATTCAGTACGACCTGGTGTTTCTCTTTCTTTGTGTTAAGAAGCAGGATAACTTACCCTTGTGTAATAATGCAAGGCTCAATGAAATGCCAGTTTTAAATGCTGAAGCACATACGATGAAAGAAAGGGAAAAAAAATCAAGATGTCATTCCAATTCAAGATTTCTACTTACCAGCACTGGTGTCTTGGTCTTGTCTCAACAGGCTGCTATGTGCTACGTCCATGTAGCTGCCTTGGTGGCAGAATACCTGAACAGAAAGAGTAAGACTTCCCATGTCGATCCTACACTCTCACTTCCACCCAGGGTCAGATTCCACACTGTCGATCAACCGTGGCGTTAGAGAAGCAGAGTTTAGAAGTTTGGCAGTGTTAAGATGTGCTTCTCCTACAAGATCCTGGAACTTTCAGTTTGCACACCTACGTTTCACAGAGCTAGAAGGTGCCCTTCCCCAAATGACTTATTATGCAAAAGGCAAATTAGGCTGACGTTAGTACTGTTTGTACATTGAAATGAATGGAACATGCTATGTTCGGTATTTTTGAGAATCTTCTCAGGGAAAATCAATGAGAGAAATATTGGGCCACAATTAATACAGGACAATCGCTCCTGCTTTTCTTCAGGCTGGTTCCAGCTGTGAAAAACACTTGTACCTAGCTGTCCTCCTCCTAAAAGTACAACGTGATAAAATCGAGTATTTCTTGATAATAATTGAATTGAATTGGATTTCTTTGACACATTTGGTATTTCTTTTTTTCTGCATCAATCTGATTATGTTTCAACTTTTGTCAGAAGTAACTGGCCATTTCTTCAATCTTAAAAGCATGTAAATCATCCACATTGGCAATTCACCACGCACAATATTTTGCATGTTTCTATGTGTTCAAGCTAAGAACCATCCATCCATTATATCCTTCACAATTGTGGTATTTGGTTATGCATCTTATCGTTTTGTTTTTAGAGGTTTGCTTAAACCGTTGTTTGGTAACAGAAAGTACAAAGGTGTTTACCTTCGTTTTTGCTGGCCTGCTAGTTGCATATACTGTATTTTTACCCCAAATCAAACACTCCATCTGGGAGGGTCAAAAACTAAATTTGTCAAGGTCTCCATGGACATTCCATTTCAAACATGCACATTCCCTCACTTAACTGTTGTTAAATGTCCCATTAATTTTATTTGTAGTTAATAAGGTCCTTTCACGCAACGCTTCATACAATGAAATTTTTTATGAATACATGAATGGTAGGGGAAAGATTGCTAAGTGAATTCTGCATGTTGAGATTTAATCTCTGTTCTTATTATCCTGTCCTTGCACTTTTCCACTAACTAAATTATTTGATAGAGTTCATTTCCTTTTGAAATATGTTTCATTACGTGTCTAGAATACTTTAACAATGATGAAATGTTAACAAGTTGAAATTACACCTGCACGATTTATTGAAATAGCAGCAAATAGTCCAGTCTTTAAAGTTGTATATCTTGAGTGTGAATGACAAAAAAACCTGAAACATAAATTAAACAGGGTTTTTGACAAATGAGTGAACAGCTCGTACTCGTCTACTGGCGGAATAAACATTAGTTAGATTACATTCAGTCTATGATCAAGCATCAACGGATGTAAATACAACATTCAAATGTCAAGAGAGAAAAATAGCGATTGTATCATGTTTAGCCACTGTCTTGATGTGTAGATCCAAAGGCTCGTTGTGGAGTCCTGGTTTTCAAGGCTGTCTTCAGAAGTCCTTTAGAGCTTTTTAAAGTTACACTGAAGCATAATTTGGCCTAAGATTTTCCAATACAGGCCTGAATTTGTGGGCTGTCATCTAGAGTTGCGTGGAGGAGTTTACTTTAAAAATTCCATCCAGGCAGTGTTGCCGTTAGTAACGTAAATCCTCGGTTCAGGTGAAGTGAGTGTCTTTGGTTAAGGGTCACAAGGTCACTGCTCAGGCATCAGGGTTTGGTGTTGTCCAGTGATGACCCCAAATTAACAAATAGATGTAAACTGGAGGGTTTTTGAATGAACATGTGCTTAACATATCTAAGTATATTGTATAAAATACCCTAATATATCTATAAAATATGGATATATGATTCATTCATTTTAACACCAGTTGAACAGGCTCACTGCCTGACCGAGCCTTACAGGAAGGAAATTTCTATTACAAAAAAAACTTCTTTTTTTAAACAGTGTGCAAAGAAAAGCAGACATTTTCACACATCAACTCCTATCCTCTTTGTAGAGTTTATAACAGTGTGGTTCTTAAGAAAATGTTTTTAGAATGTCCACAAAGTCTGAATGGCACCATGGATCCTGGTTTGTGGGACTGATGATGATTTGTGTGTGCGTGTGTGTTTTCCCCAGAGCTTTTCCCCAGCGGCTTGGCAGCCTTCAAAAAGATCACCCTGAACATAGAAGAAGAGGCGGCTATGAAGGAGGACTCTGGGATGCAGGATGTCTACTACTCTGAAGTGAGTGCAGTGGCGTCACTAATGTCAGGGAGATAAGAAAGGTTCCCATGTCTCGTGGCTTGGCAAGGGCCCAGCATTGTGCATGTACCGCTAGTAAACAATGTGAAGTTCAATAAAATGGCTCAGGATTCCTTGGAACGCCTCTAGGAGTGTGATTCTAGGTGTGCATTTTTAGTTAAGTTAAGAAACGATCATTATGATTTGAAAACCATTTGGTGCCAAAACGTGAGTTCTTGGTTCTTATCCAAACTAATTGCTTCAGGGCCATAGTGACATCTTCGTAGTGTATACCTCAGGTCGTTTGCTCAAGGAGAGCATCCAGGATAACTTGTTTACATTTGATACCTCTTTGTGTTTCCCAGACGCTGGCTGATGCTATGTTGATCCCCTTCTGTGTTTGTTGACATTCAGGAGGTGTTAGTGGAACGGCTGGAGCTTTGTGTGGAGGGACTGTGGAAGGCTGAGCGATATGAGCTCATCACCCACGTTGCCAAGCTCCTTATCCCTGTGTACGAGAAACGCCACGAGTTTGAGGTGCGTTGCCTGAGAAAACTCACTGCATTGCGCCGAACGACAGCACAGTGACAGGAAAGCGGTTGTATATCTGCTAGAAACAAAGGCCACATGACACATTTATATCTAGTTATGTTCTGTAAAGCGTCCGTATGCAACACATACGCAACTACACACAGAAACTCACCCGGGTGAACTGATATTGTACATCCAGATGCACACAGATACACACAGAGTTTCCTTCCAAGTGTTTATAACACATTCAACAAACCAGCCCATTGTTTATGGAATACATTCTCTGGTGTAAACACTGCTGAAGGAAATTAAGTCTACCATATATCATGCTGCATTGCTACCTAGTCTGTTTTTATATAGTTGTTTTGGCTAGTTGTTTGCAAGGCTCTGTGTTGCATCTGCCAGCTGATTGGTTTAATCACAGGACCAATTCTTTTGACCACTCCAATACAGCTTCATAGAAAACACAAGGTGCTCACAAACACATTGCGCACATTTCCCAGCAACGTGTGTTATGTCTTGTCACCCACGGTCCCTTAGCGCTAACAAAGGTACGTTGTGCTCCATTGCAGAAGCTGAGTGGCCTGTACAACACGCTGCACCGGGCCTACAACAAGATCATGGAGGTGATGCACTCAGGCAGAAGACTCCTGGGAACCTACTTCCGAGTGGCCTTCTTCGGACAGGTGGGGAGAATGATGATGCGACTACACACCCCGCTCACACACGCTTCCTGAATCTGAAGACTTAATCATTGGAAGATATAAGAATCTGAATGATTTAGTTGTGCTGCATTAGGGTCAATGTGATTCACTTTTTGTACTACAACAGTGGGTCACAGTGACCCAAAGGCAGCACCAGGGTTAAGAGAATGACGCAGTGGGTCAATGTCACTTGTGACTTTGCGCTCTTGGGTTGCGCGGAAGACAGAGTCTGACGGCCACGTCTTGATCTGAGGAAACTCGCACAAGTGATGTTGGACAGATGGGTACCAGATTGAGCATTTTATTGTGTTTGAGATTTAGTGAACCTCACCCAATAAAACATTTGTATTGCCATCATTAAATAGGAAGCGAATTGCTTATGAATGTTAACTGAAATTGACCTGTGAAGCATGGATTGATACTGATTAGCCTGCATGCTTGCCAAAGTCACGCACAGAAAGTGAGAACTTGAGAGCTTGTCAACAGCAAATAACCCACCTTTTGATTGTGCTTCATGCTTTAATTGTAACTCTTTCTGGTCCCTTCTCGATGCCATGCCCTAAAACGCACCCCTCTGCATCTGAGTGATCTTCAAAGACCGGAACCAAGTGATTGTACCAAAAACTGATTGCAACGAGAGCTTGGCAGAAATTTTGGCCAAAGGAACACAGAACCAAGACCCGGACACCACCGTCACACCAGCGAGCGACCGAGCTTCAATCCAAAGCCGTCTCCTCGGCAACAGTAACGTAGCGACGTCCAATCCTCTCGTCCGAGGCTGAAGCTCACATGGTCAGCGGTGACGGTTTCTCTACAGCTCCATGTCCACTTCTCCAGGCATCCCACCCACAGGGGGATAGTGCTCCCTAAGTGCTCCTTTAATTGTCCCCTCCTTGAACCGCCACCTTAACGTGGTGGAGGGGTTTGAGTGCTTGAATGATCCCAGGAGCTATGTTGTCGGGGGCAATAAGCCCCTTGTAGGGTCTCCCATGGCAAAATGGTCCTAGGTGACTAGCCAGACTAAGTGCGGTTCACTATAAACCCCTATGACGACAAGACAAAAGAGAATCGCTACGTCGCCCGGAGTGGCGTTACCGGGGCCCCACCCTGGAGCCAGGCCTGGGGTGGGTGCTAGCAGGCGAGCGCCTGGTGGCCGGGTCTTTGCCCATGGGACCCGGCCGGGTATAGCCCGAAAAGGCGACGTGGGATCACCTTCCTGCAGGCCCACCACCCACAGGAAGGACCGTAGGGGGCCGGTGCAGTGTGTTTTGGGCGGCGGTCAGGGGCAGGTGCCTGGACGACCGAGGCCATGCGCATGGTCTCTAGCGCTGGGGACATGGAATGTCACCTCGCTGGCAGGAAAGGAGCCCGAGCTTGTGCGGGAGGTAGAGCGTTACTGGCTAGATATAGTCGGCCTCACGTCCACGCACAGCCTGGGTTCTGGGTCCATTATCCTCGAGAGAGGCTGGACTCTACATTTCTCTGGCGTTGCTCGGGGGGAGAGGCGGGGCCCTTTGCTCAGGGCCGTCCGGTCCCTGTATGACCGGAGCAGGAGCTGTGTTTGCATTGCCTGTAGTAAGTCGGACCTGTTCCCGGTGCATGCTGGACTCCGCCAGGGCTGCCCTTTGTCACCGGTTCTGTTCATTGTTTTCATGGACAGAATTTCTAGGCACAGCCAGGGCCGGAGGGTGTCTGGTCGGGGGGCACAGGATTTCGTCTCTGCTATTCGCAGATGATGTTGTCCTGATGGCTCCATCGGACCGGGACCTACAGCATGCACTAGAGCGGTTTGCAGCCGAGTGTGAAGCGGCCGGGATGGGAATCGGCACCTCGAAATCTGAGGCCATGGTTCTCGATCGGAAGAAGGTGGCTTGCTCTCTCCGGGTGGGTGGGGAGTCCTTGCTTCAAGTGAGGAGTTCAAGTATCTCGGGTCTTGTTCACGAGTGAGGGAAGGAACGTGAGATTGACAGGCGGATCGGTCCAGCGGCTGCAGTGATGCGGTCTCTGTACCCGGTCCTCTTGTGTTATTGAAGAGCGAGCTGAGCCGGAAGGCAAATCTCTCAATTTACCGGTCAATCTACGTTCCCTACTCTCACCTATGGTCATGAACTTTGGGTAATGACCGAAAGGACGAGCTCGCGGATACAAGCGGCCGAAATGAGTTTTCTCCGCAGGGTGGCTGGGCGCTCCCTTAGAGATAAGGTGAGGAGCTCGGTCACACGGGAGGAGCTCGGAGTAGAGCCGCTGCTCCTCCACGTCGAGAGGAGCCAGCTGAGGTGGCTCGGGCATCTGTTTCGGATGCCTCCTGGACGCCTCCCTCGGGAGGTGTTCCGAGCATGTCCTACCGGGAGGCGGCCCCGGGAAAGACCCAGGACACGCTGGAGGGACTATGTCTCTCGGCTGGCCTGGGAACGCCTCGGGATCCCCCCGGAGGAGCTGGAGGTGGTGTGCGTGGAGAAGGAAGTCTGGGCCTCCCTGCTCAGACTGCTGCCCCCGCGACCCGGCCCCGGATAAGCGGAAGACAATGGATGGATGGATGGCTTTAATTGTTAATTTGACAAAGTATGCCGGCCTTCGTTGCCGGTTATCCCTGATTTTTCTCATGTTGTGTCTACAGGGCTTCTTTGAAGAGGAGGATGGAATTGAGTATGTGTACAAGGAACCAAAGCTCACAGGGCTGTCCGAAATCTCTCAACGTCTCCTTGCGCTCTACGGAGACAAGTTTGGCACTGAAAACCTTAAAATAATACAGGACTCTAACAAGGTAATTTACATCCCAGAAAATGGGGTGCAAACAGTTAAACACAATATCTTTTTTGTTGGACTCGTATTGGATATCAAATCCAGTTCAGTCATGTTCACTATGTTCTACCACTACCGTTTTCACTATACAAACTACTATTAGTTCCAGCTGTTTTTTGGTGGGAAACTGCACTGGATGTTAAGATGTCTCTTCATAACATCTGGATGACATTGTGTTCCTCTGATTGGGTTGATTAGTTTCAAAAGGCTACAATTTGTTTAATCTCTGTACATGGTCAATCGATTTAGAAGGATGCTTTACCTGTGTTGAAAAGTGTTTTGCCATCTGTTCATAAACGGAGTGACTACGTTCAGTTGAGTTCTGGATTTTAATAAGTATTTATCAATCTGAGGTTTGGAATAGAAAATCAGACCCCAGACAATAAATAATGACGACACCAGGCTTAGGTGTCGATCATGTCTCTCTCCCCTCTGAAGGCCATAGGACCATCTTTTACAGGGCACAGGAATTTAAACATAGATAGTGACAGTCAGGCAGTTAGGACTTTACAACAGTCACAGAGAAAGAGATTCACAGCTCTCATCTCATGAGATTGTTGGAGCTCTCTTTCTCCTGACCCCAAACCTTCATTAACCCTGACACATAATCACAATCTACTTCTTATTAATAGCAAGCTAACATGAGAAACATACTAACTAGTCCATTGACTAGTTCTATTGGTTGGTGATTAATGTACGTACACAGGAAATCCCAAATTCTTCCACTCTAGTAACACTATTAACCTTTATTTCAATCAGGAGAGACCTGGGATGGTGACTATTTACAGATGTAAATGTATTACAATTGTTTGGGCTCTGACCCCAAGGGAATTATAGATCAAAGGGCGCCTGCCCTGCATAGAATAAGAATCCCCTGCAGAACCCAGACACCTGGCGGCGGCGGGGAGGCGGACGGGCGTGCACTTGATGGCATGAACAAACTAAACAAGGAGAGAATCGTATTTAAAAAGGCACAAGATCATAGTGATAGGCTGACGCTATTATGAATATTGACAGCATTAATTGAATAGACGTCAGCACCAAACAATGCGGAACCTGGATGACGCCCGATAGAAAGTAGAGCATTCCTTGCAGCGGAGCGAGAGAGATCAAATCATATGATGTGTCCGAGTGCAGGGGTCAGTCTTGCCTGATTGAACTTGAACAAAGCTTCATGAGTTACAAAGTGCCTATCGGTTCTAACTTTTCACCTCCCACTAGGTCAACCCCAAAGATCTCGACCCCAAGTTTGCCTACGTCCAGGTCACCTTTGTCAAGCCCTACTTCGAGGAGAAGGAGGCTCCAGAGAAGAAAACAGACTTCGAGAAGTGCCATAACATTAGCCAGTTTGTGTTTGAGACGCCGTACACACTGAGTGGCAAGAAACACGGCGGCGTGGAGGAGCAGTGCAAGAGAAGGACCGTGCTCAAAAGTAACCACTTCTTCTTACGCTCTTTTTTTGTTAAACCCCTTTCCACAATTTGAACGGACTTCTTCCACTGCGTTACCAGACACCAGAATATGAAGGTTAATGTTTAATTTGGTTTACAATGTACTTATTGACATAAGGTGTGTTTGTCTTTCCGATAAGGACTTCCCCTTAGGCTAGTAGCAGGTGGTAGATCTGAACTGGACTGGTCTTTCTAATTACACTCTATCTAAGAAACATGCCACTTATTTGCATAAACAAATTCTGCTAGCTGGAGCTTGATTACACTATCTATAACAGAAATGACCTCCTCGAGACAAGTGTTGATCTTTCGCTGGCACTGGATTCACCATTCGGTCATGTTGAAAAAATGATGAGTTGTGTATTTTAAAACTCAAGTTCGGTATTTTAACATATGTAGCAATCACAAAGTTAGCATAAAGATAATGGAATTATTTAGCATGCATTTTTATTCAAAAGACACATACAAATAGGGCACACGGAAAGGTTGACAGAAAGTCTTATAACTAAAGAAAAGAGCTGAACAAAAAATGTGGTTGCACTATGAAAAAACGATGAAGGCTTAAACGAAATAGTCTGGGAGGCTTCAGTCAGGGAAGCCCGGGTGAGAACAAGGCCTGGTTGTAGCATTGTAGCGGATGTTGCGTTGCCCATAAGGGAAACAGCTGGTAGACAAGCCGTGCCAGCTGTGCACCCACGGACTGCCGTCTCTGCTCTTTCTAGCTGCCAACACGTTCCCCTACGTGAAGAAGCGTGTGGAGGTGGTGGGGGAGAAGCACGTAGAGCTTAAGCCGGTGGATGTCGCCATTGATGAGATGAGGGCTCGCACGGCCGAGCTCCACAAGCTGTGCTCCAGCCAGGAGGTGGACATGATCCAGTTGCAGCTCAAACTGCAGGGCTGTGTCTCTGTACAGGTAGGCCAACAGTGTGCAGTTATATACAGTTACAGGTCATAGTGTTACAGGTCATGAAGTTACATACAGACAAAGTCATATACAGCTACAGGTCATACAGGTATATACAGCTGCAGGTCATAGTGTTACATAGTCTTATGGTGGAAGTTGTGGCCTGATGGTTAGGGAGTCGGGCTTGTAACCTGAAAGTTGCTGGTTCGATTCTCACACCGGCAGGAATTGAAGGTGGGGATTGTGAACAAACAGCACTCTCTCTGCCTTTGATACCATGACTGAGGTGCCCTTGAGCAAGGCACTGAACCCCCGATTGCTTCCCGGGCGCTGGAGCAATAGCTGCCCACTGCTCCGGGTGTATGTTCACTGTGTGTGCGTGCGGTTGCTCACTACTCACTGCTGTGTGTGTGGTTAAATGCAGAGGGTTAACTTGAGTATGGGTCACCATACTTGACAATACATCACTTCACTTCACTACATGTCATGCAATTACATACAGTTACAGGTCATAGTGTTACATGCCATGCAGTTACATACAATTACAGGTCATGCAGTTACATATAGTTACAGTTATACACAGCTACAGGTCACACAGGTATATACAGTTATAGATCATAGTGTTACCGGTCATACAGTTATATACAGTTACAGGTCTTAGGGCTCTATCTTGCACCCGGCGCAATTGACCTTGTGCACCGACGCAAGTATGATTCCTATTTTGCACCCAACGCGCAGCGGACTTTTCCATCCTCAGACACACTCAGAAATTATGGAATTAACTTGCGCTCTAGGGGGCGGTTCAGCAAGAAAAGGAGGTGTGTTTTGGCGCAAACATTCCCTGTAGCTATTTTGGTGGTTAAAAGTCATAATGTAGCTTGTGCACAACACGCATGCACTTCGCATCACTTCTCTACACAGACGCAGAAGTTCTCATTTTTTCAAACATGATTTCAAGGAAAAATATTACCAAAATCATTGTGATGTCGAAGAAAAAAGGCTAGCGTAAATCTAGCATACACTTTTACCCAACTTACAGTTTTTGACTATTGCTTTCACACATTTGCAGAATTTGGCTCAGTATCTCAAAACTATCACAAACCGATCATAGTATACATTGCTTTTGGGGAAACAACATTTGTCTAGCCTCCTTCATGGACAGGTCATGATCAAATGGCTCACCAGTGTAGACCTGATGTCATCTGATACATTGTTCCACATTGGTCCTCGTTGCAAGTGTTTTAGATGTGTATGTAAGTGCCTACAATTGAAAGATGAGTTTTGCATTTTGAACAGTGTTTTTTCAATGATATCAGGTGATTTCGTTTTTAGTGTCTAATATAAGAAAACGTATTTTGCAATGAGTGTGTTACAGAATTGCAACAATGTGCAAAGTTGACAGTGTCTAAGCAATGGTTGCACTGTGCTTTAATGTATGCTACAAAAGGTTGAGGTAAAAAATCAAGGCTTTCGTCTAAGCATTTGGTTTTGGTGTTTAAGCAATGAACACAAACTGTATTCAGGCCAACTGCATTTCTACCATCCCCATCAAATGTAACTTCTCGGTCTTTCAAATCTGCTGTTAAAATAGCAATCTGCCAAGCGCCTCTGCTTTTAAAGGGAGTGTGAGCTGACGCGCTGATTGATCCGTTACACTTAAACCACACCCATGACTAATGAAGCTACATCGGACCAACCTTTTTAAAATTTGCGCCGGGCGCAAGAGTAATTTATTTTGCAGTTATCTTAGCAACAGCGCGTGAGTCCCGGCCACAAGGTTATTTGCGCTTTGTGCTAGTGTTTCATATTGTGTAAATAGTGTTACAGGTCATATAAAATATACACTGGTCCTGATGCAGCCAGCAGCTTGCTGTCTCTCACTTATAATCTCAAAAGTCTGCAATATAGGAGAACCAAGCTAACCACTGCTGTCTCTTATGATACTTCCAGGCAGTGTCTTAAGTAAATATGGTGTTTTTCGTAAATACACACCCTTGCAATTCTTGTGGTTATCATAGGATTACTGAATAAACCATGTGGAAATACTGTAACAGTCAACCCTACCGCTAGGCTGTGTAGTAATAACTTGAGATAACATTGTGGAATTATAATCCCATTGAAACTACTTTGACCATGATTTAGTTATTATAAATTTATGAAAATAATGTAAAATCGTAATAAAATTGATTGTAACATTCCATATGGTACACAGTTGATACTTAGCATTAGAAGCTACTGTCCCTTGTACCAAAGAGTTGGAAATCCCCAAACCCTTTGCATAGTTGTTTTGTCATTTTCATAAGACGTTCAGGAGTGTGTGCTTCTTGCACTGTTTATTGTTGTTCTCATTACCTTGGTTATTGCCTAGGTGAACGCTGGGCCCATGGCTTATGCCAGAGCCTTTTTAGATGACGCAAAACCCAACCTGTCCAACACAAAGAAAGCTAAAGAACTCAAGGAAATATTTAGGTAAGTGCAAGATGGGCATGAGCCAAGAAAGGCCGTATGTGTTCTTGGATAGTCTAGTAGAAACAGTCTATTATTTGCCAGCTGCACATTTAAAGGGGACACTGCTGTAATTTAATGTGTCCTTGTAACTTTTACCATAGCAAATATTTGTACCACCCAATTCTATTACACAAGCCCTTTTTAACTTATGCTTGTGTGTTTGTTTGTGTGTGTGTGTGTGTGTGTGTTGTAGGCAGTTTGTCCAAGCCTGCAGCATGGCACTGGACATCAACGAGCGTCTTATTAAGGAGGACCAATTTGAGTACCACGAAGGTCTGAAAACCAACTTCAAAGATATGGTCAAGGAGCTGTCTGATATAATCCATGAACAGGTACTATCTCAACATACACACACCAATGCACACTTTCACTCTCTCTTTCTGTCACTCATACCTGCATCACTGGCATTTCATTTTCTAAACAAAGGCTGGGTAGTTCTTCCTGAACTTTGGACTTGGCAACCCCGCTGTCTCAGTTATCCCATTACAATATGCAAATTCCTGCCATGTCATAGTTTATGTTCAGCCAACACGTTCGTGCAAATTGCATTACGCTCCTCCTAGTTGTGATGATGAATTTCTTAATGAGATCATTTAGAAATTACAATTTTTTTCATTTATTGGTCAACGCTTTTCGTTTTCATTTGACTTTGTAATACACTTCGCTTTGTTTTTCATCCATGGTAATACAGTTTAGCGAGGAGAACTTGCATTTGCATTAAACTTGCAAATGCATTTGGACACAATGACCTATACACCAAAGATAAGACTATCAGGTTTGGGGTTCGATCCTAAATGGGCTTTTCTATTTGCCATAGAGCATTAATGAGCTGAACTAGGGTAGAAGCCCTGTGATAGCCTAGCAGCCCTGCAAAACTGTCTAACTATACAGCCATTTCTAGAAGAAAATAAACATTTACAATATCTGTGTGTTAATTGACTATGGCTATAAAAAGACAAGGATTTAGAGATTGACTCCTTAGATGTTTGATATTGGTGAAATGAATCGTGAGACGTTCTCTGTTGAGAAGTATTATTGTGCTGCAACCCGTTACATGTAGGAACGCCTGTAGGAAGTGGGTCTGAGGACCGTGAGGGTAAGACCTGACTTGCTGTAGAGTTGCACAAGAACACACACAATGCAACAGCTTGATTTCCCCTTATTTCCAAGCAGTAATGTGAGTCACCGCACTGCTCAGCAGTAATTGCTGATTTAATACCAGAACTGCGGGCTGTAGAGACGTTTTCTGATCTTTAAAAAAATGCTTCTTTCTCAGTCGTCTGTCTTTCCTAACTTTTCCTCTTCTTGTCTTTGCCACCCTTCAGCTTTAAGAAAGCCAGGTAATACGTTTATGGTTTTTCGTGCCTGTTACAATGTTCACTGCCAATTTGTGAATGTAGGCGCCTGCTGTGGAATGGCCATGGGGTGCGTCTATTAGCAACAGAACTCATAAATATCGCAATGGTCCATGATCAACTAATTTACTTTATGGTGTCACCATGCATTTCTATGGGTGCATGGTGGTGGTGCGGTTAGAGCCCTTGCCTCCCAGGAAGGAGATCTTGGGTTCGATTCTTGGGCAGAATCCAACATCACATGATCTCTCTGGGTGGAGTCTGCATGTCCTCCCCATGTTACCGTGGGTTCTCTCCGGGCACTCCGGCTTCCACCCACCGTCCAAAGACATGCATGTGATAGGTTAATTGGTATATTGAGAAATTGCCCCTAGAGAGTGGATGTGTGAGTGAATGGTTGTCTGTGTCTCTGTGTTGGCCCTGCGACTTGCTGGCCCCAGTCCAGGGTGTACCCNTAGTAATACCTTACCTGGTGATTGTCAGAAATAAGTTGACACAAAAGGGAGTGCATGTGTTCAGAAACAGCTAAGAGCAAATATGTTTTTATTGATCTTTTGAATTCTTTAGTTTTGTGTTGTCCCACTGGGCACTGACTCCACCAACTCATATTAGTCTCAGAGATTGTCGAGTCTGTGTGTGTGTGTGTGTTAGAGCTGTTAGTGGAGTGTGTGTGTGTGTGTGTGTGTGTGTGTGTGTATGTTAAGATTTATCTACACAATCAAACATTCCGTTCTACTATAGCTTGAGTCTTACTTGACTAATCGAATAAGTTTGCTTTTGTGAGACTATTCAAACACTCGGACGTGTTTTTGTAGTGATCGGCCCGGATATGTTAGTTTGTAGGCCTATATTTTGTCAAGTCAAGTCAAGTTCAGCTTTATTGTCATTCCGCTACATGCGGGGGCACACAGTGGAACGAAATGTCGTGCCTCACAGAACCACGGTGCTACATAAGTACAGGCATACAACAATCAAGTAAAAAAAAAAAAAATCCTGTACATAAACAAAAAAAATACAAACGGTACGAATACTTTCCGAATACTTTTTGTACATATGCTTCAAAAGGTGGCCCTCAGGATGGACGAACCAACCTCGTGAGAAAACAAACATTTTCCAGGAAAAACCTACAAACTTTTGGCAAGGCGACTGACCTCAGTATCTTCAGATGACACTGACGATCCTTCAGGGAAGCAAAGATGTCCCTTACATCGCCACCACTGGTCAGGGTGTCTTCTCTGATCTCCAGATCTCGCAGATGAGAGTCAGGTGACTTGAGGGATGAAGCTAGTGACAAGCAGTCTTCTCGACTGAGTTTCATGTCTGCCAGACTGGAGAAACAAACATGGAGTCGCAAAAGAAAACGTATTCGATTAGTCAAGTAAGAGTCAAGCAGAACAGGATGTTTGATTGTGTAGATGAATCTTAACATACTTTAAATATTTTCGTTTATTCCCCTAGGCTTTGAGAGCCCTGAACTCAAATCACCCCGCCCCTCTCTGACTCCCCATCTCCCTTCCCCTCTCTATCCCTAATCCCCAGAAACAGCAGGTAAGCTCGTTTTTAACAACCAAACCGTAGCTGCAACTTTTTATCTTATTTGTATTTTATACTATATTTGTATTATATTTCTATATATCGTCAGGCCCTGTGACTTGCTGGCCCCAGTCCAGGGTGTACCCCGCCTATGGCCCGAAGCTACTGGGTTAGGCTCCAGTCACCCGTGACCCCTCAAATGGGAACAAGCGGCACTGCAATCCCTCCCGGGGATTAGCAGTAGATAATGGATGGATGGATGGGTGTCACCATGCAAACAAAGGTGCAAATCAGAATCATTTTAGAAGATGAAATTTCATTGACACAAATTAAAGCGCACATTTAATTCCTGTCAGACGTTGGAAGGGTTATTATTATCATTATTTTATTTTTATATTTTTCTTGTTCAGATCTGCCGTGAGATTTAACATATTTTAACAGCATATATCTTTTTGGTAATTAATTTTTTTTTCCCTAGATCTACCAGGAGGACATGATGCGCTCCCTACTTCAGAACTCCATGCATGTGTTTCGTGCCATCAGTGGAACTTCAACAGACCTTGGCTAGTTCTCTCCAGTTCTTCTGTGCCATCGTCCCGCCTTAAAACAGAGTCTGCTTGGTATCTTTGTCTTCTACAGACCCTCCAGAGTTACTGTATGTGTTTCAGGAATGTCACCTTTGAGTTGGACATGGACAGCACTTCGACCTTGCAGCCCCCTCTTTCCTATGCCAAGGCTACCTAGTGATATACACAATATGTTGTGGGTTTGAAATAAAGAGCAGTATTTGGATGTTTCTATGGAATGTATGAGAGCAAAGTGACACTGTACATACACATGTAAGCATGTCAACCAGATGTAATGAGTCACATCTGTACGATATATTTGCACTTTCCTGGGAATGGTACGTTTTATTTTGGTTTTAGTGTCCAGGATACATATTGTATACTAATTGTTGTTAGCGTTATTGTTCATATCTTCTCTATGCAGACAACAGAACTCCCTACCTCTGTGTTTTCGTGTCAACCAGACGTCAGGCTGTGGGCTATGGAAAATGCTTGTCTGCCTTACATGCCAAGTCTGTATATGTTTTAGGACAGTGGGGTCTGTGTATGGGTGCATTATATGCCAATTAATCTGAGCGATTCGAACAAACATGGCTTTGCTGTTGTCTGTGTGATAAAGCCTATGGTATGGTGTAATTGCACCATGAGCTTGTCTTCTTACTGAACTGATTGTGTGCTGTACACACGACGTAATGGTTTCATCTGGTTATCCTAGATATGCTGTACAGTTGCTTACAGCTGACTGAGGTTTGAAGGAGCTTTTCTGTCTCCCTATAGTATGTTGTGCCTCAGCGCCACATCCTCCAACAGTCTCTTCTATTTCATTTCAAGTTCTGGAACTCAAAGTGCTGTTTGTCCAGTATTTCACAAGTGCTACACTGAAATGAACTGATAGATGATAATATGCAGATGTACATAATATATTATTTTGCTGTAAATGAATACACTATCTGTGTATGTATGTGAGTATTTATATTTGTATGATCTCGGACAAATATCAGGTCCAAAGTGTGGTCTAGTAAGATATGTTGCTAATGTTACAAACATGTTACTGAAATGTGTTTTTTATTTGATTTTTTTTTATTGCTTTGTGCTTATCAATCATACTTTGTAAAATAGTTGACGATTAAAACGTATTTGCATCAAATGGACTGAACACTTTTCTTGAAATTGATTTTGCATGTTTAAAACTCTTATAAATATTAGGACATTTAATAGCGTAAGAGGAACCAATGTGTTGAATCTCGATGTTAGAAATATGCTGTGCTCAATTAACTCCTCCTACCTTATTCCTACCACTGGGCTTGCTCTGTCAGTGTCACTCGTCTGCGGGAGTTTGTCATGGTTATGTCCATTTAGCTACGGTCAAATTAGTAATCTTACTGATTTTTAGTGTTGTTTTTTGTGTGTGTGCTAGATACGTCAGTCTGCTAAGTCCTTGACTTTTGTGACTTCAGTGTACCATGGAATTCTAAAGGTTAGAAAAGGCAGAGAGCAACATGTTTTTCGAGTACCTTGGAATGGTTGGGATTCTATTATGTTTTAATTTAATTTCGGGATCCGGAACAAACAAAGGTAAACTTTAGTTTAAAAACTGTCTGAGTAGCAAAAATGGGTCGTCAATTTGAATTGACAAGATTTTCCTGGAATCCAAACCAGGAAATTCCTGTTTTCCAGTAATAGCGTCAGAGAAACCTCAACTGACTGTATGACTGTATTTAATGTTTTTATGTTAGTTTAGTCTGAAATATATTTATACATTTGTCTATCCGTTTTTAGAGAACCAGATATCAAACAAGATAGTGCTCAATTTCAGTGAAATTTGTTCACAATTCAACTTTGTTCCAATATGTGTAGTGGGACAGTAACGATCCATTAATGAGTCATCTTAACAACCATTGACCAGGCAAATGCTCAGGAATACTTTACTACAGTAATATTGTTCTCCATCAGTACTAGATCTTAATTCCATGTGATTTAATCAAGTGCCATTTAACTTTGTTTAAATGTAAATTAAAAAATTCTTGCGACTCCCATAGTTCGGCTCCCTGAACCTCGTAACCTGTCAATACGCTGGCGCGATGAGTTCTGTCTGACTCTGTCATGGGAGGCGCCTCAGGAAGACTTGGGAACCTGCAAAGTTAATTATTACATACAAATTGACGAGGTGAGACGAACATATATATTGTGTAGGCTGTATTACAATAACAGCTAAAGCTTCGTGAACAATCGAATCGACTCGTCTATTGAAATTATTCTCATAGCCCCCCACTTCAGAAAGTAAAAGTAATCTAAAGCAATGTATTATTTTTATATATGGTTAAACTAATGTAGTCATTTTGTTTTACGACATACTGTGTAAAATGTGTGTAGTTTCCTATGAGAGACATGATCTGTCAAAATTACAAGTTGTCTTTATTTTGAAGGTTGAAAACTCTGGTC
Organism: Plecoglossus altivelis; assembly: GCA_036571765.1. NCBI lineage: Eukaryota > Metazoa > Chordata > Actinopteri > Osmeriformes > Plecoglossidae > Plecoglossus > Plecoglossus altivelis. The sequence continues at coordinate 921,108 of BROE01000023.1, forward strand.
CCTATAAACGACAAAATACAGAGTTTGAACACTGCCATTTCACCGAGAATAATGTGAAGTACACTGTAAAGACCGACCCCATGGAATGTGGAGACAGAGTCCGTAGTAAACCTGTGACCAAAACCATCCCTCAACACACTGGTAGGCCACTTAATTAAAGTACATCAACCACTTAACAGAATTGAACTGGACTGTAATGGAACACTTACAAATCATTGGTCACATTCTTAATTTGATGCACAGTCAATTTACTAATTTGCTGAATAGAATAGAGTAGAATAGCAACAAACAGTATTTCAAAAAGTTACAAATAAAACAGCTGTTTTATTACAATCATTATCCACCATACAAACACTTTGAACACTAACACTTAAGTTGTAAGGTACATTTTCCTTTAGCTGTTGAAATGGAAACAATTCACTAATAAGTGCTAAATATATTGATCAAATGACACACCTCACACATCAACGGTCATACAGACAATGCCTTGAAAATACGTAGGAATAAATGTGGACAGTGGAAATTGCTGTTATTGATAGGTTGATCTCTAAGGTCTGTTATTGTTTTGTCTTCTTTGTGCTCTAGAGCATGTTACGGACTTCAACTGTTACCTCTACTCAGAAAAGGACATGAACTGTTCCTGGCAGACATCTGTTTCAGACCTCCAACTCTTATATAGGTGGGAAGTAAACTTCAGTGGAAGTTCAGGCAGAACACAGAATGTTTTGTTTTTTTCACAATTTTTTTTGATTTGATCTAAATTATGACTTGTGGTCAAGTAAATAATCTAACAAACATTTGTTGTGATAGTGAAATGATTGTCACTTTGTTACATACGTTGGCTACGGTCACTTCTGTTTATAGTGTATCTCAGGATCACAACACAAAAACTAACTTTTGTTATGTTGTGATCCAGAGGTAAAAACATTCCCAACAATCACACTTTTATTCGTGGCCCCTCTGGATTACCATGCGAATGAAAACATTTCATTTCAAGTTTATGTACAAGCTTCCAACACACAGCAAATGTATTCAAATACATATATTCTATAACTAGTCAATTTGGAAATGTTTGTAATCTTTATCTATTCTTCTTATTTGTCAGGAGGGACACTGACACACGATTGGCAGAATGTACAAAGTATCTCTACAGAAATGGTGGGAAAACAGGATGTCATCTACATGACAAGCAGAATTTTGAGTCCCGAACAATGGATTCTGTATTCTTCTTGCTCAATGGTACATTCAATGGCTCACCTTTTCAGAATACCTTCAAGAGGAATCCACGTAAACTTGGTACGTACAGCACAAAATGTATCCTTTTTCCAGTCTATTTAATCAGTGGTGTAGTCTACGTGATACGCAGGTATACGCCCTATACCCACAAGGAAATGTCAAGGATTTCCATATACCCATTTTAAAAAGCACGAAGATACGTAACGACATCGTTTTGTGACAGAACCTTAACACATTAATTCATAAATTCATCCCGTCTATTTTGCTATTGGGGCTGCCATGGCGTGGCATGTCACCTGGGTCTGACGTCACCTTCATTGATTATTTGATTGTTGATAACATAAGAAGTCTTTCAGAATGTTTTGTTACATATAGAAGCATACTTTATGCATTAGTGAATGTGGTGATGCTTATGGGGTTTTGCTCTGGGATGGGTGAGTATGTGGCTGGGTGGGGAAAATCACAGTATACTCACTACAAAAAAGTAGACTACAGCACTGCATTTAATGTATTTCAAACAGATCAAAAGGCTGAAACCCTACTTTTCAAACGTATTATTTTTTATTTGACTCTCCACAGTCAGGCCCCCACACCCCAAACTCAAGATAAAACAAGTGGGTAAAAATCTTGTTCTTGATTGGGCGCCACCGGATATATTTGAGCCTCGCTGCTGGACGTACAGCTTGAAATACAACAAATGTGGGGAGAGTTCTGGCAAGGTAAGACATGGGAGGGTAGTGTGGATGTTCGGAGGACCTATGCGATACAGTAGTAGAAAGAGATTGATTGGAGTTGAGTCAGACTGTTAAGAAGAAGTGCGCCAATAAAAGTGTTTATAAACAGGATGAAAATAGAATGGTGTTCTCAGAAACCATTTTATTTAGGAATGAATTGTAATTCACCAAAATGTAAACATGGAATCAGAACAACAATTATTCTTTATATGTTTAACTTCACAGGAAATAACAAATAATTCAACCAGTATACCATATGACACAAGGTGCCAGTACAAGATCCAGCTTGGAACAAAATTACATGAAAATTGTGGGAAAGGCATCGACGTAGAAGGCCCGTTTGAAGTTTATGGTATTTTCACTTGTATTTTCATTATAATCACATCTATAGTGTATTTATTTGAAATTCCTTTCGAGCCAGTATTGAAGTAGAGTTTGCTAAGATATAGAAACCTTTCCTCGTTGGATCACAATGTTTTGGCTTTTGAGAAATCGCCGTATGTTTATTTGTCCGTTTCCACTTGTGACAGACTTTTTTTGTTAAGGTCCAACTCATTTTGATCATGTGTTCTGTTCAGGTCAGGATGATCATACCATGATAGTGGTGGGCATCATTGTTCCAATCATCATCGTTATTTCTGTCATTATTGCGCTTGTGTGCTTAACGAAGTAAGTGGAACTGTTGGCCTCCATCGTTTATATTTGGTCTATGTAAATAACGCTGCCTTTGACATTGTTTTAATTTTCACGGATGCACGTCTATGGACACATATCAGATTTAATAAGTGAATGTGTTTGCGATTCCTTTTCAGGCATAAAAGCATTATTTTCCCTGATATTCCCGAACCTCAGCTAATATTCAAGGACATAGTGAACAACAATAAGGAGCCATGGGTAAAAATAGTCCCCAAACTTTTGTTTACAATAAATGTCAGAGCATCTTGATGTGTATTTATTTATTTATGAACACTAACTGTATGTTGCATATACCCCTTGTATCTGTTTGTCTCTCTCCATCCCTCTCTCTACGTCCCTCTGTCTCTCTTTCTCACACACACATACAGAAGTGTACACTACACTAATTCTGTAATAAACCCACTGTCTTTCCTGTTCTGTTCCAGAACCCCATAGAGAAGCTATATGTTCCAGTACCAGAGGAGGTATATATTCCAGTGCCAGAGAACGTGAAATTAAATAAAATCGACCAAGAGACCAACCCTCATCCTACCCAGCCAGACTAGACACACAAACCTTACATGTACGGTTTGCTTGGTCTGGGAGAACAGTCGGACATGCAACTAATGCTGGGATTCTAATTTGACAACTCATCATGATTGGTAGCGTTCAAGGACTTGCCTCACTCGGCCAGGCATTTAGTGATGGCGTTGATCTGACATGGGGACCATCATGAAATAATCGATGACCGTGTCACATGACTGTAACCCAACCTCAGTAATACAGGGATACATGTGGGTGGGCAAAGGCTCAGTGTTTGTTTCAGAGATCTACTTTTAAAAAGCAGGGAATGGAAATTATTTCTTAAATAGTGTGAAAGCCGCCATTCCTCTAGGAACTATTGCTGTTAAAGATGGCAGCCTTCAGATTGCAACAAGTGTGCTGTATTCTTGAATGTAGATCGTAAGAAGGGCTTGTTGAGAGTGAGGATAGCAATGGACTCAATGGCCTCTCTCCCAGTGAATGTGTGAAGGTAAGCGTACAGCTGTTAACACAGAATGAACCAACGTACAGCTGTTAACACAGAATGAACTATTGTATAGCTGTTAACACAGGATGAACCATTGTACAGCTGTTAACAAAGAATGAACCAACATACAGCTGGCAACACAGTATGAACCACTCAAGGCTCATGTTGCCAATATCGAGACAGACTAAGATCTGCTTGGCAACAGATACCCAGAAACTTCATCTTATAAATGTTTTTAAAGGCTCATCAGTTTTGTACAGATTTTGGGGGACTGATAACAATAAGTTGATGTATTGTACCAGAAGCTTCTTTCCAGGATGTGGTGCACATGTTTTATTTGTTGTGTAAGAAGCCATTGGAAGTGTTTTCTAGTATATACATTTGAATTTGTGAACTGTTATTATTTTGGTATCATTTCTGTTTACCCTGTCAGGGTAAGTGTACGAGAGATGAAACCAAGGGCAAGGAGACAAGGCAGGATAGTCGGGAGCACAGACTTTATCAGACTTGGGAAACACAGACTAAAGCACCAGCTAGTTTATACTTATGGTTAGACATTTAATGATAACCAACACAAACTATTATCATTTTACAACTTTGTGAGTTTAGAAAAATCATAATCAGCTAACATAAGCTAATCTGTTATTAGACATTTAGTCCTGCTGTCCTTGATGAACCACTGATGAGTGACTAGCGAAACACTCGTATCAGAGGTAGGTAGGGAGGATCAATGTCCAATGAAGATGATTTCTGCACTCAGACATGATTCCATGGTTTCTATGTTACAGTTAGATTTATTTAAGGTCCACAGTGCACCAGTACTTGTTAAAATAGCAAACAGCAAATAATAATAGATGTATTAATAGAATATTAGTATACTTACTGTAGGCTAACACAAAGTTCTGCGTTCCCTGGTTTTGAGCTGGTAAAGTAGCTTCAGTATTTCCTTACCAAAAGAGTATAACTGTTCTTGGCTTCAAGCCAGTCATGTCGCAGAATGCCTGCTCTATTTCTGGTAGGACTGCACGACTTCCTGGCCATAGTTGTATGCCAAACATTGAGTTTTTTGTGTAGGCAGACCAGTGTGTAATGACAGCTTGTTAAAATAGGAAAGTGCAAGCTTTATCAATAGAAGGCATAATCAGCCATGCAGTCATGATAATGGACAAAGCAACAGAATTATCCAAAAGGGGTTGTCAGGTCCAGTGGGTGGCTCAAACTATATGAGGGGCAGAAACAATGGAAAGAGCTCCAGCTGCATATGATGGGGCACAGGGGCATTGCGAACCTAAAATGGCAAGATACTGCCAAATGTGACAACTTGTGCTGCGGGCTCTGTGGGGACACAGACACACACTGGGGTAGTTAAGAGCCTGGTTAAACATCTCTGGATAAGACATCATATGGTCTCAGTGGAACACCGATGTTCCTTGTGTGGACAAACTGATGCTAACCACCACCTGATTTCCTGCCACCTTTAAGGGGAAAGTCGAAGCTCCAGCATGTGGTGTGGCAAGGTTCTCATGTAGATTCTGCCAGCGGTCCTTCAAGACCAGCAGGAGTTTGTCCCTGCAGCAAATACTAGCCACTAGTCATACAGTAAATGTGTAGTGGCTAGACATAATCTAGAGATTGATTTGCAGAGACTTTAAGTAGTATAATATTAGGTTAGTACACATGTTAATGTTTATGTCTGATAAATCTTTCTTGTTGAGGTATGCAAAAAAGAAAGGAAGGTTTTCCTTTCTTTTTTGCATACCTCAACAAGAAAGATGGCTAGAAAGAGAGATGGCTATAAAAGCAGAAGAATCAAGAAAGGAGTGAAGCTGGTCTAGGGAGTGGTAGACCCTGGAGATATCCCTCTGTCATGAGCTCCCTAGCACTATTCCTGGAGTTCAGGGAGACAAGCAGCAACTAGCCCAGAAAGACAGAGCCCACAATCAGAGCCCACAGCCAGTGAAGATGAAGATACACAGGCCAGGGTTCAGGCTAGAGTTTCACCTATAGTGAGGAGCCAGCCTGCATTCTCTGACACATAGAGTCAGGTTAGGAAGAGGATGCCGAAGAGAGGCTCACTGATTTGAGGAGAGGATGCTAGATGTCCTTCAAAAAGCACCTGCACCTCAACCACCACAGGATTATGAAAATGAGCTTTTTTTTAAAACAAACCTCCTCCCTTCTCTCAAAAGAATGCCACCTGCCAAGTGTTTAGAGCTCAAATTTAATATACATTGTTTGTTTTATGAGGCAGAGGCTGAGATGTGGGCCACAGAGTGGCATAGCCCTACCAAATAAAAAATTGTCACTGACAACCTTGTGTCCATTTTATGTAATTGGTGCTATTGGCCCCTAGACCTACCTTGAGTTCCCCAGGTTTCCACCATCACTATTGTGTCTATAGGCACCAACATTGAAGACCCGGAATATAGAACATAGTCAGCGTCCACAACAGCAAGGAGGAGATGAAGAATATCCTCTTGTAGTTGTACAGTGACCCTGAGTTGCGAGGGGCCTGGAATTTGACATACTTGCCATCAATGGAACTCTGGCAGATTGCGGAGTTCGACCTCTCAAGGAAGCCTTCAGTGATAACCCTCCAGTCTTGCTTGGTTGGTACAGGCATGAAATTTCCACCAGGCAGTTTCAGATGGCCAAAGACACAAAGGAACACATTCCACTGTGTTGTTGATCCCACACAATAGCATAACGGATGGTCATGAAAGAGTCTCTCCATGGTAAGGTATCTACATATATTATATAGATAGTATATTTATACTCAAAATCTATCAGTAGGATAGTTTGTGTATAGGTTTATATTGTTTTACTTGATTGCTGTATACCTGTATTTATGTAGCACCGTGGTTCTGTGAAGCATGCCATTTCATTCCACTGCATGCCCCTGCATGTAGCGGAATGACAATAAAGCTCAACTTGACTTGACTACAAGAAACAACACAAGCAACGAGAAATTGAGGGCCAAATTAGGGTGGAAAAATAATAGTTGCAGGTACTCTGAAAAATGTACATTGTAAAAGATCAAGAGTTGGACAACAGAGAGCAGGTAGGTATCTGGGGATGTTCCGCCAATTTCAGCAGGAATATGCTACATACTGTAGTGGTCTGGCATCGTGTTTCTTATCCTGCTATGCAACTAGGAGTTTGCCCAGTCCATTTCTTGCACCCAGCAGCCAATGCAATGTTTATTCTTTATTTTCTACGGGATAGGCATGTCGGAGTGTCCCTGCCACAGGCAGCATGATTTAGCTCATATTTTTTCTTTAACTGAAGTAAAGAGAGTGTGCACTATTATTGTGGCATACAATTATTCTGTGTGACTGCACTCTTGATATGGAGATGTCACAACCCTAAACACAAACAGTGTTGTGATCACAAAAGAGGTATTTAACAAAATGCCAGTGTTTTTAATTGTTGTGCATTAATGAAAAGAGATCAGTAGCTCTGTCATGCATTTCAGTGGGAACTGTGAGGTCGGTAAGCAGGCAGCTCACTCTACTGGTGACCTGGAACACCATCTGACAAGAAGACATGACACGACAAACAACTTCAGCACTGTCCATTTAGTTGCAAAGACTGTGTTTTCAAATCAGAATCAGTTTTATTTGCTATGCAAGATATACAAGAACAGAATTTACTGTGGCAGGAAAGTGCAAACATAGAACAAATATGGAACATAATGAAAGTAGATGAAAAAAAATCTATTATAAAATACAAATAAGATAAAAAGTGGACACTAGCTGTACAGATGGGGGTAATATAACTAAAGTAAGTGGGGTATACAGTATACTGTATAGTACAGGGGGAGGGGGGGTATAGACACAGTAGTGCAAAATGACAGTGGTAAGTTTTAAGTTGTCATGTCATGTGCTAAAGTGGCTTGTCCAGAGTGCAGTAGTAGGACCCCGTAATGGGGGTGTAGGGGTGTTGGTAGTTTGAGGCAATGTCATACTGCCTCATGTCATGCATGCTGCAGTGAAGGCAGGGTATAATGTAAAAAGGCTTTTAGTTTTTTGTTTCCTATATATTATTTGAATGATTATTCATATACATACCTTCCATGGCACCAACCATGTACATCCATTCCTCCAAAGGTAAACCTATTTTTATGTAGATGCATAAATGGTGAAAGCAAATACCCAACTGTAGCTTCACTGACCTGCAAAGAATGAGGACTAGTCAAATGACAAGGAACAAGACAAGGGCCCATTATGGCTAGACAGTTTGGAAGATAAGAACCCTCAGTACTCCATTAGCCTGCTGCGCTGAAGAACCAAGCCAAACCTGGGATGGCTGTATTTCAGGTTGAGGTTAAATTGGGATATTTGCCATGCAGTGCTTCCCTGTGGCCACAATGGTCCTACAAAGAAGAGAGCAAGTGATTGGATAGGGATGATTGACAGCCATGGGAGAAAAGCACACACCATTTAAGCAGGTCATTTCAGAATATTCTCTTATTCTGGACATTCTGAGATAAAAGGCCACACTGGCAGTGTTCTTTTGAAGAAGGAATAAAATATGATTGCCACACATACAACCACAAATAACAACAATAAACATAAGGAACAGAAAAACGTGACTCTATTTGGGCATGTTAGAATAAGTTCAATAGAGCACCAAGTCAGAGGCTGTCCTGTACTGCCACGATCCAGCTCTCTCAGAGCCCCTGGTGGTACGCAGCAGACAAGACAACTGTAGGATTTAAGGCACTTTGATGCAACTACAGTGCAACCTTTTTACAAATAGAGGATACCTTGCTTATCTGGACATATTTGGGAATTCATACATGGTATTAATAAGCATATATTGTATTAAACATTATAGAAAACATTACATTATAAGTAGATAACCTCTGTCACAATTTGTTAGTAGATACCTATTTATACAGGAAACGATCAAGTTCACTTACAAAGAGCCAATAGTAGAGTTGAATTCCCTGTTGTTTACAGAGGACATCAGTCAATGATTAGTAATATTGTTCCTTTGTCTACATACATGTGTGTATGTATGTATGTATGTATGTATGTATGTATGTATGTATGTATGTATGTATGTATGTATGTATGTATGTATGTATGTATGTAGACAAAGGAGCACCCTAACTAATCATTGACTGATGTCCAAGTATGTCTGAGATAACTTCTCTTGACTTAATCATATCATGAATAACCTAAATTAGAAAAATAGGCTTTGGCTAAGTCTGTTTAGTGTTTTTGAAGTATACATACCTTCCATGGCGCTAACCACGTTTATATTGTTTGAACTGCCAACTACAAGTCATTGGTTACCTGCTGCACTCGGCAATCAATGTAAATGTCAACTATCAGGAGATAACACCATATGCTGACTGGTAAAGCAGTAACACTTTTGAAATATACTACCGTATGCTTTACAGTCAAATTATTCACATAGTTCAACGTAGGCTACGCGATATCCGATAGTCTATGTGTGTATGGTGAATTAACCTCCTGGCGTTCAAGGCACCTGATGCAACCACTGTGCAACATAGCTAGGCTCGAATGGTGCGTTTCCATCGATACAGAGCACCTTGCTTATCTGAACATATTGGGGTAATCGATAGCAAATGATTTGGCAAATATTATAGGAATAAAATAGTCAATAGCAAGAGGCTTTATTGCCTTACCTCGAAACTGTCTCGGAAAATATTGTAACGTATTCTAATCATGTGGATTCATATGCACTGTAGACAATATTGCGGCATACCGAACAACCTAACTTTTTGCGTCCTACTTTACGCTACTTTACTTATTTTGGCAGGTCCTTTATATTGAAATAATTCGCAATAATCAAGATTCATCTACAGTAGCCGATTTGCAAGCAATCTGCAGTGAGGACAGAATTACTCCATTTTGGCTCTGAGAGCGCGTTGCGTCCATCGTTCAGCGCGGTAACAGCGCCATCTGCTGGTCAACTCCTTAGAGCCAAAATGTCGACCAAGAATGGTCCTGATGCTGCAGGGATGCAGAAAGCATTGCCACAGAGGAATGGAGGTATCTAAATCGTGTGAGATATAAAATGATTGGCGCAGTCTCTGTGGCGCAATGGAATAGCGCGCTGGACTTCTAATCCAGAGGCTCCGGGTTCGAGTCCCGGCAGAGATGTGTGATAGATAGAGCTGCATTGGATCGATGCAGCCTTTTTGATTTAAAAAAAAGACAGTAAAATTGAGGAGTTTTTGGTTTTTCTGATTTTTGTGACGTTGCAGTACACCTACCAACACCTTCATTTAACTACTTTTGTTACGACAAAGTCATTAAGAACATGTCAACAGTTTTGCACATCCAGTTATAATCCAAATGTTTTGCAATGCAAATAATGCACGAACAAAATTGAGGCGATTTGATATAATCATGTTTATTCAACGTGTTGTATCACCAAGTCAGCATAGACATTCGGTGGAATGTAGAAAAACGTTAATGCAGTGGGCTATTGTGGCTTATTCACATTATAATAAAGATGAAGCCTGTCACAAATAAGGTGATGTAAGTCTCCCGATTATAGTACTTTCCAAGCTTTCTGATTAATAGCAATAATGTGTCGCAAATAGGACTATTTAAAGAGACGTTCAGACTTTAAAAATATGAAAGAAATGCCAGGCTGTAGATCCAACGTGGAGTTTAGGCTCTAACGAGTTTCCATCTTAAGCGTGCAAAATATAAACCAAAAAATGGAAACCTTTAACTTTCATAGCTGTATATTTTTGGTTGAACCTAATTTAGCGACGTACTCAACATGATAACATAAAGCACATAAATTGACTTGAAGTCTGGACGTTTTAGACGTATTTAGTAGCTCCTCACGAGCACCTGAGGGCGCTCTGAGCCTGTCTGAGTAAAGCAGCCTCGTAGTTCATACATGTTGGCTAAAACTTAATGGTGGCGGTGAGAACGATGGCTTTTGCCACCATTGCGCATCAGAAATCCTCTGTTATGTTAATCAATAGCCTACTAAAATGATGGTAGGCCTACCTTTAACCATTCCCTCATTCGCCTCTGGAAATAACACATCTAAAAAATTCGGGGTGAACCTGGATTGGTACTGTCATTGGCTTAGTAAATCAAAGATTCGATGGTTTGATACTTGTTTTAATTGCACTAACGCGAGGTCTACGCCGTTATAGCTAAATTGCAGTTGCTGTTTTCATATTCATCATTCGCTCTGTGCTGTCGCCAGTAAAATTATCATTGTGAGTTTGTCCTGAACCGGAGGAGAGGGAGGAGAGATGGGCTGTGCTCTGTGCTGACGTGAGAGGAGAGAGTGAGAGAGGGAACAGAGGGAGGGAGGAATGCGCCGCTAATGAGAAAACGGACCGCCGCCGAGCACGCAAGATCGGACAGCTAAGGAGAGGGGGGGGGAAACGTGAAATGGTCTAAATAGCGAGAAAGAAGAAGCAGAGGGAGGCGGTGTGCGACAGAACAACAAGAGGAGGATTATAATAACATATTACCTGGTGACTCAAATTAAAGCGGGGATTTTGATGCTGTCCACACGGAAAATTGAGCTAACGGACTAGCTGGTCTGGTAAACCATGCAGAGGTTTCTCCTCCTGAGTTTGGCGTTGAGTTTTCGCTATGGTAAGAGTTCTGTTTTCGTTTTTAATTGGTTGCACACTAATACTGTGCCAAACAAAACGTTTTGTATCTGATGGGAGAAAAAAGTTATAGGGTTGTCCAGATTTGCTTTGGTTGGTTAGTGTGTGTGGGTGTGTTTGTGTGTGTGTGTGTGTGTGTGTGTGTGTGTGTGTGTGTGTGTGTGTGTGTGGGTGAGTGTGGGTGTGGGTGTGTGTGTGTTAGTGTGTGCATGCGCGCACATATGTGCGAGCCACAAAGAGATGCTCTCTTTTTCTGCGTTGCTTCCAAGGCCAAGAGTTATCATTATGCGCCGCAGTGTGAATGGATCTCTATAGGTGCGGGCTTGTCTGTATGTATATATGTGTGTGAGTGTGTGCATGTTTGCTATGGCTATGGCCTGATTCACACAAGAACCTGTCCGACTAAACGACCTCAGATTTTCCTTGGTGTCTATTGTCGCAAAATTCAAATTGCATACATAGACTACTGGACGTGACTTGAATGACTGTGCTCTCCCGAACGTGATCCATAAGCTACGTCTTAATTGGATATGCATAGGGAAAGGGTTTTCGATGGTCCCGTCACCTTAACGTTTTGTCATCTTAATAGTTGAGCTTGAGCGATCTCTCACACACACGGGTTCATACAAGCACGCACGCACGCACGCACGCACGCACGCACGCACGGAGAAAGGCTATTAAAGACAGTCTCTTGCCTGCCACGCGCAGCTGCCGCTCCTATGCATGCGTCCTCCTTTGGCGCGTGACACAAAGGTTGGACTAATGACCGTTGTTTATGGATATAAAATGGCATGGGCGTTGGTTTGATTAAATACAGACATAAGTGATGTGTCCCATGTGATGCATATAGGCCTATTCCATATCTGCACGATGACAGCTGTGATTTTAGGTTTAATGGAGTTGCTAGGAAACAGGTGCCCGGGTAGCCTTGCCAAGAATGTAATTCCTTAAGCTACCTGTTTGATTACAGCATCCTTTTTATGCTGGAGCATGTAGGCAAACCTATTCATTGACTACTCTATGTGACAAAAAACGTGTGTGTGCACAACATGACCAAGGCGCGTGCTTGTACTGTCTCCTGACCAGACCACTCGTCCACTTTATCATAGGTAGGGGGCGTGTTTGAAAGGTATGTAAAGGATGATGTCACCCATGGCTCTTTGTGTTCCTGTCCCTCGTGCACGCCACATGCACATTTACAACACGGAGCCTGTTGGCATGCAGTAGGCTATTGACAATAGTAATTTTCCCATTGTGGGAAATTGTGGTTTTAGTCAGACAACAGACTCAACCGAAGGAGGGACGAGACTTAATGCTAATGAATTCACTTTAAAATACTCACATGACTATGAGAAATCCAGACCCACAGCCGCACATACCCATGTTTACTTATGTTTTAGAGATCGTCATCCTTATTGTCACATGAAAAAGCGTGATGTGTCCACTTTTCTCACCCATAAAGCTCTACGTTGGCCCCTAACATGTGACCAATTCAAGCTGATAGATGCTTGGTAGACATCTGCAGTGTCCCAATTCACAACTCCCCTTGTGTCATTCATTTCCTGTCCTCCTCAGCCCATTTACCCACAGCCCATTTCCAAGCACAGTTGAACATTGTAGGTCTATCTTCACACTCAGGCACCGCAGTCTACAAATTGACTTTGGAAACGGAACATGATGTCATGAGTCGTGTAGCATTCACCTGGTGAATAGTCCACCACAGAGACCCCCTTCTTGTGAAATACGTTTTGAGTGGACAGTCTTGCAACAATGCCTGAAATTCTGACCGCCAACAAAATGTTCCATGCAGGTACAGCATTTGTCAGCTAGCCACAATGGACTGACCACATTCTAGATATGATGGCCAAATACATTACCCTAGATTATAAATGCCTATTCAATCCTTGAGTCCAGGCCTGCATATGTACGCTCATCTGTGAAAATGCGAACTGGTAGTTATATAGTTACTACTCTGTGTTGGTATGAGAATTGTACAAACAGATGCCTTTGTTTGCCCTCACCCTCGCCTTAGCCATTTGTGTGCTCCTCTCTCCAATCTATTTAAAGAATGTCCTGAATTTCTGCCATATTGTGGCTTGTTGTTTATACCGGGAGTAAATAATAATAACAACGTTCAACATATTTAAATACTAAAACAACTTACAAAATACACACTAAACGAATGCCTTGTGTGTAGATATTACAACAGCCTCCATCAAAATGATTCTGCTAACGCTTTTGTTTTAAGTCAGCTTTGGTCTCCATGCAACCAAAATTGAGTATTTTATATAGTAAAACTAATATTATGGATAGAATCGTCATTGGTTTTAGTCAGGCCATATCACTGGACTTTCACCAAATGTAACCACCAAGCAAGGGTAGGAGTTCCATCTGATTGAATGTATTGGTCTTGTTTTCAAACTGTGGCACCATTTTTTCCGAGAACCAATTTAGGATGGGGGAGGGGTGACCACAAAAGTTGTTTTGGGCCAGGGAGTTGGAGGGGGTGGGGGGTGGCGACACTCTTACAAGCAGGTGGGTAAAATGGAGGGAGTGGGGGGCAGATTGAGAGCAACTAGAGTTTTTTGATGAGGATGGTGGGGGTGGTAGCCGACTCGGGGGCTGGGAGATGAAAAGAATAAGAGCGAAAAGCAGAGGAAGGAAAGAGAGAGAGTGAGAGGGGGAGAGAGAGAGAAAGAGAGAGAGAAAGGAGGGGTTGTGGTTGGGGGGCCGGGGGAGAGAAAGGGACGATTACTCAAGCCTGACTGGTTCCTCAGTAGGGACAGCAGAGCTGTTCATTCAGACAGAATAGGGAAGAGAGGGTTCAAAGGCTATATACTCAAATCAGACTGATTTAACCCACATCTAAGACAACCCCGCCAGCTCCGTGGTCCTGTAAGATGCCTTCTGCACATGTCCTGCCTTGGCATACCCTAGTAATTGTTGCTGAAACTCATCTCTGTCTCATCATCTCTTTACATGTCCCTTTGTCTCTCTCAGCATTTTCTCCTCTCTGTCCTTCTTTTTGCTTGCTAAGATCAATTCTTCTACTTTCTCCTCTCTCTTTGTCCCCATCCTGTGCTTTCCTCTTTAAATCCAACTTTTCTAGTCTTTTACCCCCACACCTCCCTTTCCATCCTCTCTCCTTTTCTCTCTCTTTCTCTTGTTCTCTCTTTCTCTTTCTGTCTTCATCCCCCTTTGACTTGTCCTCTTCTCATTGTCTCCATTTCTGTAACCCTTCCCCTCTCTCTTTTCCTCTCCGTAATTCTCTCTCCTCTCTTTCTCCCCCTTTTCTTTCTCCATCTCTAATAAGTTCCAGATGTGGTTCTTACATTCCTCTAGTCAGTGGAGAGAGAGAGGGGGGAGGGGGAGGGAGAGGGGGAAGGGAGGGGGAGGAATCAGGAGGGGAAGCACATGAATTAAAACAGAGCACATGATGAGGAAGACGAGCCTGTAGACACTACCTCACACTCTCTCTCTCTCTCTCTCTCACTCACACACACTCACACACACACACACACACACACACACACACACACACAAGCACTAACTGATGAGTTTCACTGCTGTTGGGGCAGGGGCCGATTTCTTTCACCCTCAAAAGTTTTGGTACATTCCCCCCTCCACTTTTGTCACCCACACACTTCAGTACACACACACACACACACACGGCTTCTGAGCTGTACCCCCCTCCCCCTGTAGGAATGTGGCTGATGCTGATGATGTCATTTCATTTCTGGCTCTCTTGAGTTTCTCTTTGAGAGGGAGAGAGGACAGAGATTTGTGTTTCTTCATCCTTCTCCTTCAAACATAACAACATTACTGTTGGACATCCAACTAATCATCTTAAAGCCGCCCTCCCGCAATGTTAGCCACCTAGTTATTTAGCCTGTAAAAGCAAACGGCAGAAATGGTTAAGAGAAAGTCTGTATTTATTTAGTTATCATGGTAAAAACATGCATTAGCTCTCTTGCTGGATTACCTCAACGTTTTAGCCACAGCAATTGTTTTTACTTGCTCTGAATTATGCTATTGTACTGTATGCATTTGTTGGTGATATAGAGGTTTTGCATGAATATTACATTGCAAGGAGGTCAAGGCCATGGTTTATATTGGGCAGTCTGTTACAGATGACATTGCAAGAGGCTACAGTACATGCCAATAAAATTTGATGGAGCTGAATTAAACTAGACCTTGGAGAATGTGATTTATGACGTTTGAAAAACATCAATTTGCACAACAAATCTGTGTAAACGCAAATGCTGGGTATAGACTCATTGGTGGAGGAAGATAAAGGCTGGTGTGTTTTCACAAGCCTGTTCTCTTAAACCTGTGACTGAATGATCATTCCGTTCAATAGGGTTTTGTTGGGTCAGCACTCTAAATCAATTAGAGACCACTGTCATGAATTATTGATTTATGTCATGACATTGACTTTGCCAGATGATATCAAAAGAAATATGTACCACAGCACAACAATTACTAACCCTAACCTTAACTTAGCCATTCATAATATATATATATATACATATATACATATATATACATATATATATATACATATATATATACCTATATATACACATATATATACATATATATACACATATACATATATATATATATACATATATATATACATATATATACATACATATATATATACATATATATATATATATATACATATATATACATATATATATATACATACATATACATATGTATATACATTATTAACATGATTTAATGTATACGGTATATACAATAGTAAATATGTACTATATCATATCATTGTAAGCTACATGTATATATATATGTATTTATAAATATACTTATTTATTCATTCAATAGGGGCGGACAAACACTTTATAAAGTGTTTGTCCGCCCCTATTGAATGAATAAATAAGTATATTTATAAATACATATATATATAATATATAATAAATAAATAAAAATCCCCAACAGCACATATATATATACATATATATACATATGTATTTCATACATTGGTTATATGTACTACTACATCTGTAACCAGGTTCTCATCACATTTATTTGTACTATTTCCGGATTCTGAATTGCTGCTGTCATTGTTAGTCTTGGTCCAGTGGTTGCTCTTGGTTACCTTAAAGTATTCTCTGCACCCCATATTCACTTGCTTGTTCTAACAAAGGAGCGATGGATTATTTTGATGGAAGGGCTTTAGAATCCATTGGCATATTCATGTTCCCATAATGTGGCAGGCGCCTCGACCATGAATTATCATATTACCCAGCTCTGATCCCAGAGGGTTGCCATGGCCACTGTGTCTATCATTGTGTCAGTGGTCCTCATTGGCTGTAGCCATGGTAACAATGTCTCTAACAGAGGTTCAATACAAATAAAGCACTTCAGATGTGAAATACGTGTGTGAGAATAGCCCCAGAGAGTGCAAGAGAAAATGGCCAGACACACAAATGCACGCGTGCACACGCTTACAGGAGGAACAAACGGACAGGCACAAAGAGCATGGACATGATTTTCCTTCCTTCCCTCCATTACCAAATAAATCTAGTTTCTACAGCAGCCATTTTACCAGGGGTCTGCACGGATAGAGTGAGAAAGAAAAGGCAGGGGGAGTAATAAACCTCGGAAAGAGGGGAGGTAGAGGAGTAGAAAATATGTATAGAGGTTGGGAGAGGGAAAGAGGGAGGGAGGACAGCGATTATTTCTAAGTATGTTCTGGGCAGACAAAGACGAGAAAGCATGTGACTAGGAGACCAGGCGACAAAGACATCCAGAAAGCGAGAGGTCGAGGAATGGTAGTCTGGGGGGAGGACACCTGGGTAAGATGACAAGAGAGGCAGAAAGCAGGCCGACAATGCGGCAGACAAACAAAGAAGTCTCTCTCGTTTGCTGTCTCGTCACCTTCCCCTGTTTCCTTTGCCACCTTCAGAAGTCACCTTAGTCTTTGAGTGGCATCACGGTGTCGGTCAGCTCAGCATGTCCCCTCTTTCGCTCCCATCATTCTTTCCCCCTCCAACCTATAGCCTGACATTGGAGCATGGAGATACTGTTAGGGCCACTGCACTCCAGTCGCCATGTTGTCTACGGGACACAGGTGGTCTTATTTTCATAGATGGGGGTCTATACATACATACATACATACATACATACATACATACATACATACATACATACATACATACATACATACATCACACATACTTCACACAAAAATACATGCACATACACACAGACACAGACGGACGGACATACATACACAATCAAATACCTACACCCGCTCATACGCACATTGTACCCCCATCCATCACACCTCCCTTTTCATCTACCACCCTTTCTCTTTGTTCTCGCTCTCCGCTCACTCTCACTCCCCTCACTTTGTCCTCTGGCTAGTCCATACAGAGAACGTCATCCATGCATTAAGAAGGGATGATGTGCGGGGACATTGTGAATAGGATGAATATTAAAAAACTACTTCAGAGTAGGGCACAAAGAGAGGAGGACAGAGTTGGGTGGCCGCTGGACAATTAATTGGAGGGGTGGAGGGAGGATGAGATCACGATGGATGTTTGGAAGAGAATGGGTGTACCAAACTCCGGGGAGGATTTCGTCAGACACGCGCACGTGCACACACATACGGAAACTTTTTTTTTGTTGGGGGGGGGGGGGGGGGGCAGTTACTTGGACGTCAGCTGTTGCTATGGTGACGCATGTCTATGATCCAAAGGAAGAGCTGGATTGGCCAGCAAGGAACGAGGGAGAGAAAGGCAGAGGGACTTGGTAAAGAGGGGGGTCGAGGAATATAGGGAGCCATACATAGATGAATAACTCGATGTATCTTTTCAAAGAGAACAGACAATGCTCTATTGGCCCTGGTTTGTACCCATGTGACTGATGCCATGCATAGCACTCCCTAATCAATCATCGACGAGCACGCCAGGATTCCATTACATCATCTTTTTGCAACGTTATAAGCAGGGAAAATGTAGAATTTACACGTTACGCTGCCGTACATACAATATAGTAATTAATGGAACATTTCAAACAAGCTCTTTTAGGGATACACTGTAGAATTGCTTTGTAGTTGTTTTGTTTTTTGCTATCAGTTTTATTACTGTCAATTTATGTAACTAAGTATGTTTTACCTGTATGTGGGATGGATAGATTCTATGTTTTTGTAATGCAGGTCTTGGTCTATGTGATCCTGTCTGTCTTCTGGCTGTGTTGACAGGGCTCGGCATCACTTTGTGTCTGAGTAGTCAGACTGTGTCACCTATTCTCCATAGAGTAGGGTTCCTGTATGTTAACACTAATCCTAGACTGGAAAGTCTCCTCATTTGACATTCCTATTGACTGTGTGGTTTAGTCTCAAGCCCGATGCACTGTAATCTGTGTCCACAAAACCACCTCTTTGTGTCTATTACATGGTTGTGGTTGATGCATGCGTGTGCGCGTGTTTCGACAGCATATGGTGAGCCTATGTGTTAAGGTTTTGGTGTCATGTGTTTATGTGTGTTTGTGTCCGCACGTGTGTGGGGGTGTGGGGGTGTGGGATGAACTCGCTTTACTCTTGTAACTACATGCTCGTGCGGTCACGGTCACAGTTCTTTGTGACCATAGTCTTTGTACGGTCAGGGTGCTTCAAGTATCTCGATGGTATCTAGGGGATCATTGACTAAGGGAAATCAGGACACTCTAAATTTGTCACTGCAGCATAACCCACATAATGAAAAAATACAAGTAGCCTCACTCTCACACACTGTCGCTCCTGTCGTCTCTCTTACCATCTGCTCTCGATGTACAGCTTTGGATTTCTCTCCCTGTTTCTGAATCAAACTCACGTACACACACACACACACACACACACACACACACACACATGATGTGTCTTCGGTAAGTTGAAGTTCGTATAGAACAGTCTGTGTTTTCAGGGTCTCCCGGCAGAGCCATGAATTAGGGTAGTCCACCTCAGGCAGTTGTGTGTGCTCACCTGGTCCAGGTTGTAAAGTAACCCCCTTCAGCCGTAAGTCGTTTAGGTCCTGTTAATGGTTTCATAGGAGGCAGTGAGGGGAACATAACATCGTTGAAGGTAGAGGGGAACGATTGGCTTTCCCTTGGGCTGTGTTGTTGTTTGTTGTTGGAACATTGTGATACACACAGTGGTTAGAGGAGCCTTAAGGTTTGGAAAGAATTTGATTTAATTGAGAAACATGGAGAATTTAGTAACACACCGAGTTTTTGTGCACTGCTATTGCCTTGTTGTTTATGCGACTGTATCAAGTCCCAATGTCTGCAGCCTTGAGTTAGGTGTCACACAGGCTAGGGTTTGGTTTTGGGAACATTGCTATGAATTCTGTTTTGGTACCCGAAAGTAGCCCTTCACTACCACCAAAGTATACATTCAATTATTATTACTTTATTATGGTAATGTTCAAACCTAGTCCAATTGTTGTTGCCCGTGAAAGAACCTCAATGCATGACTGAGTTTTTACGTGACATGGGGAATGTCAGACCTCTGCAAATCTCCCCAATTCTGTCAAGACGGGGAAGAATGCATGCGCACATACGTGAAAGAGGGAGAAAAAGAGGGCGAAAGCAGGGGAGTTTTGGAGGAAGAGAGTGACTCAGGGTCATGGGGGGAGACACAGGCATATGGCAGTTGTTAAGAAAGTGAGAGAGATGGGGACCTTCAGAGGAAGGCTAGAGGGCTTGGAGAGACAGTGAGGGTGGAGGAGTTGGTGAGAAAGCCAAAGAGGGGGAGAGCGGAGGGAGAGAGAACGGAGCGAAAGGGAGAGAGTGCTGGAGGGCTGATATTTAATGTGATAAATGAGTTGTGACAGTTCGCCTCCAACCCCCTCCAACCAGAAACTGGGAGGAAGACCACAGAAATAGAAAGCAGCATGAGTAAAATACATATACAACATTTTATATATGTGTACAGGCGAAATAGGACGCAGGAGAGAAAGAAAGGGGAAAAGAAAGCGGAATAGAGCATCAAAGAACAACAAGCGAGGCAGAAAGTCGACGGCGATCGTCAGTCTTTCATTGTTTAGGTGTCATTTCATGAGGAACAGTTCATTATGACGTGTCGTTGCAGAGCGTAGCACAACGCCCTCGTTTCTTGTAGGACACTTGGTCAAAACACTTGAGACCTATGCTGCTTTATCAGGAAGAACAGTGCAGACAAATCTTTCCCTCTTTCTTTTTCAAACACACACACACACGCTCTTTCTCTCGCTCTCTTTTAACAAGCAGACTGGCAGACAATGACATCCACTGTAGTTGGTGGGGAGGGGAGGCCTGGGAAATGACTCATAGCCAGAATGGAATGAGGGGCAAGAGAAGAAGAGAGAAGAAGAGTGAGGCAAAGATCGAAAGAAGGGAATGAAGAAATAGAAGGCGAGAGAGAGAGAGAATAGGGTGAGACCCCTTGGGTCGCGAGTCTTCGTGTCTGATCTCGTTCGCTCTTTATTCTATCGCTCCTCCTGACTCAGCAGCTTGACTTATTCAGTCTTCTCTCACCCACTTCTCTGGGTCTGTCGTTCTTTCATCCCTTTCTCTTGAACTTATCTTGGTGTATTGTTCAACAGCAGCAGACATGCTATCATGTCCCTGCGGCTTGTCTGCGCCGCTGTT
Organism: Plecoglossus altivelis; assembly: GCA_036571765.1. Lineage (NCBI taxonomy): Eukaryota > Metazoa > Chordata > Actinopteri > Osmeriformes > Plecoglossidae > Plecoglossus > Plecoglossus altivelis. The sequence goes on from BROE01000023.1 coordinate 942,052, forward strand.
GATGGGAGACAAGTTTTAATCAATCAAGCCACAAAACCCACGGAAATGTTTTGCTTTCGGTATGTGTACAATTACGCCTTGTGTTTCCAATCTGTATATCAATGACTAGGTCCTCCTTTTTTACAGTTGAAGCAAAAGCTTTCATCCAAAGCAACATACTAAGAAATGCATACTAAGAGTGCATTAAGAAAGTTTTCTTACTCTATATCTTTCTCTGTATCTTTCTTTCTTTCTTTCTCTCTCTCTGTCTCCCTCTCTATATATATGTATATTTATATAAATGTCTCTCCCTAACCTCTCCTTCCTTTCTCCTTTAGTGTGGATGGCACGATTCTCTCAGGAGCCAGCAGACCAGTCAGTGGTTAGGGGTCAGAGGGTAATACTGTCCTGTGTGGTCTTTAACTACTCGGGCATCGTGCAGTGGACCAAGGATGGCCTGGCCCTCGGCATAGGAGAAGACCTCCGGGGTGAGACTCTACACCCGTCTGCTGTCCTCCCTCCATCCTTGCTCTTTTATTCTCTCAGGGGTTTTTTTTCTTCTCCTCCTCAGTTCTCGTTGACGCCCCTCCTGTCCCCCCTCTGTTTCTTTCTCTCATTCTCTCCGCAGACTCACGCTTTTTTCCTCCCTTTCTCGTTTGTCTTCCGCCTCTCTCTTTCTCTTCGTCTCTCTCTGCCGCTGTTCACACTCGCCCCCTTGTCTTTCTTCATTCGCTTCCCCCCTTCTCCTTCCCTCCTCCGCTTGCTTCACACTCTTGCTGTTCCCCCCTACCCTTTCTTTCTCTCTCTCTCAACCCCGCTCGTCCTCCTCTCTTTACCTCCTTCTCTTCCTCTGCTGCCGTCTTACCGCAGCCTGATCATCTGTCTTCTCACCCTTCCCTTCTCTCTCACTCGCTCTCTCTGTCTGTCTCTCTCTTCTCTCTCATTCTGTCTGTCTCTCCCCCCACTTCTCCTTTTAATCATATTGTTACTGTAATGGTCCAGTGCTCCAAGCCAAAGCTTTTAAATAGAAACATGTGAATGAACACTGGATGTCTCACACACGCACACACATACACACACACACACTTGCACACACACAAACACAGACACATGCACACACAAACAGACACGCACACATACACACAGGCTTCATCTCTGTCTCTCTCCCTCCCCTCCCTCTCTGCCTTTCATACTCCTTGGCCCTTTCAACATTTCACATGCAAACACACGCACAGAAAGCACACGTGAAAACAGGCACAAGGACACACAAGGTTAGCGCACCCAATGCTGGTATCAGAAGCTTGAATGAATTTCAGTAGTGGTGAAAGGATTTACTTGAGATGTATGCATAGGTGGAAGACATGGCATTTGCATTAGACCTTCCAGCAACGTTGACAAGAATTGTCATAACTCTTCCATTGTTTTACCATTGTGGGAAAAGAGAGCAAACCTGCCCCCCAATGGTGAAAGACAAAAACAGCAGTACAGCTGTGTGTGTGTTAGGGGGATGGGGAAGCGATCGAGTGTGTGTCGTTTCAACATGAGTATACGTACGAACGTATGTAAGCATGCGTGTGTGGCTTGATCCCATGGCAGCCTTGGCTGTAATCTCCTTGTGCTGCGTTGCGTTGCCTGTGTGTGTGTCTGACTGTCTCCGTGTCTCTGTAGCTTGGCCTAGGTACCGTGTGATGCGTGTGTCAGACCTGGGCCAGTACAACCTGGAGATCCTCTCTGCTGACCTGTCTGACGACTCCCTCTACGAGTGCCAGGCCCCCGATGCTGCACTGCGCTCCAGAAGAGCCAAACTCACCGTACTCAGTAAGCCTGTGTTTGTGTGTGTGTATATATTAGAAGCCAAATATTGAGCAAGAGAGAGGAATATAGAGAGGAAGTGCGTACAGCACATTTATGCCCTGCGTTTGTTTGTGCATCGTTCAAGAGCGTGCTGTGTACATGTGGCCTGCACATGCACTTGTGTCTGCGTAGAGTGCAAACTGGTTTGTATTTAGGTGCACACCGTGCATAACACTGACACGTGCAACCTGCGGGTGCGGGGGGGGGGGGGGGGCTTGCACGCTTTCCCTACATAACTCAGGACGTGTGTTGTTTTGCACTCGTCCAGTCCCCCCAGACGAGCCAGTGATAGACGGGGGTCCAGAGGTCCTGCTCAACGCTGGGGAGTCGTACAACCTGAGCTGCGTATCCCGAGGGGCCAAGCCGCCCTCCATGATCGAGTGGCTGAAGGATGGGCTGCCAGTGGAGGGGGCCGTCAGCAACACTGTGAGCGAGCGACACCACATGTGCATGCACGCAGCACACAACAGATACACACATGGACACGTGCATAGACATTAGCACATGTGGCGCACACGCTCGCACGCACACACACATACACCACTTCGTTCATGTTAATAGTGTCAGAATTGCTTTCTTGTAAATGAACTGACCTTTCTGTTCTCTGTCATCCCCTCCTCTTTCCCTCCCTCTCTCCCTCCCTCCTACCATCTGCCTCCTCCTCCTCCCTTTCTCTTCACCCCCGCCTCCCACTCCTTCACCGTTATACACACTCACCCCCGCCCCCCCTCCCCACACACACACGCTCCCTTCCCCTAGGAGGTGTTGCCAGACAGGAAGAGGGTAACCACGCGTAGCTTCCTTCCGATCCACCCCATCGACACAGACACAGGGAGGAACTACAGCTGCGTGGCCACCAACCTGGCCGTGCCCACCGGCAAGCGCACAACCGTCACACTCAATGTTCACCGTGAGTAGGGGACAACTGGCTGTCAGGGGTTCAAGGCGGTGAGCGTTACGGTTGGGGTTAGCGTTGGATGAGGGATTGGGGAAATGTTTTTTCATGAGCAATTTATTGTTATTGCAGCAACAAAACACTTGATGTGCCTACTTGGTCACAGCTATGTGTACGTTTCGTGGTGGTGAAGTTTCAGTTTTTCACATTTTAGAATAAGGTTGACAATGACAAAAGGAGTCTCAAGTACACCATCAGTTCTGACCTTGATTCAATCAGATATTGAGTTTATCTCACATTATTACACTAAACTGATACTGGTTCAATGTGAATAACCCTGTGTGAACGTGTGTATGTTTTCTCTTCAGACCCCCCCACAGTGACCCTCTCTATTGAGCCTCGCTCCGTCCTGGAAGGGGACAGAGTCACCTTCACCTGCCAGGCCTCCGCTAACCCTCCAATAATGGGCTACAGGTCCGACTAACAGAGTCAAACTATTATCCCTATCCTGGACTTTGTTTATCACTACCTGTCACTGTGTAGCAGTGTATTGTCTTCCATTCAGGATGATTGGAGTTGTGTAGAAAGAAATGTGATGAATACGATTTGTTTGATATGGTTGGGGTATGTTTACACATTTCCACCGTAGGTGTGTCAACATATGGATACTCAAAGTAAGGATGTAGTGATTGTTTTTGTCTCAAACTTGCTCGTCTTATTTATTTCTCAGCTGGGCGAAGGGGGGTGTCATTCTCCAGGGGGCGAGGGAAAGCGTGTTCACCACCAAGGCTGATCACTCCTTCTTCACGGAGCCAGTCTCCTGTCTGGTGTTCAATGCTGTGGGAAAAACCAACGTCAGCATCCTGGTCGACGTCCACTGTGAGTTTGAAGACGAAGCTTCTGGAATACCTCTTGTCTGTCTCCTGCATTCTCTCTCTCCCTCTCCCTTATATTCCCTGTTTGTTTTTTTAAAGACAATGTTCTTACATACACAGTATACACATTTGCGCACAAGCCATATGTACACGCTAATGAACCATACCGCTCTCTCCCCCAGTCGGCCCTATCTTGATAGTTGAACCCAGGCCAGTCACCGTGGATATGGACTCTGATGTCACCCTCAACTGCAAGTGGGCCGGCAACCCACCTCTCACCCTCACCTGGACTAAGAAGGGCTCCAACATGGTGGGAGTTGTCTACCTCTCTGCCCCCCCCCCCCCCCCCCCCCATACACACACACATTTTTCTTCCTTCTTTCATTTGCCTTCGTTCTGTGATCTGTTTGACTGTCTCATCCTTTTCTTCTTGATCTAAAACTCCCTCCTGTCTGTCTCTGTCCCGCTCTTCTAGGTGCTGAGCAACAACAACCAGTTGTATCTGAAGTCCGTGAGTCAGGCAGACGCAGGCCAGTACGTCTGTAAGGCCATCGTTCCCAGGATAGGAGTGGGAGAGACCGAGGTCACACTCACTGTCAACGGTCAGTAACTTCAAATGCCATTATCCCTATATTACTATTTGTCAGTAGATGTTGTTTAACTTCTGATGTGTGTTGGTGTCAGAGTTCCATTGTAGAATGCAGGTTCTCACTGTCGAAAAGAGTACAGGAAACAGCATAACATAAACGGACAGAACAGACATGATTTTAATCCTGTTAAAGAAAGAGTATTCTTTCTTATCCATCTCATTTTGTCTGACTCTCTCCAGGCCCCCCTATCATATCCAGCGAGCCAGTCCAATACGCTGCTAGAGGGGAAAGAGGAGAGGTCAAATGTTACATCGCTAGCTCACCACCCCCGGACAAAATAGTGAGTGAGCTCTTCTAAATGTTCACGTATACAAACTGTACAACTGAAAAAGAACACACTGGATTTTCTTTTCTTGCCTTTGCAACTCCTTTTTGGTACATCTTAATTAGGTTTTTAATTTAAGATTTGAAGAAACACTTGTAAGTGATCAGCTGAGTTGAAATGCTTTGTTAGATGCTTATCCATCTTTCACAAATGCTTCATAAATGCTTAACTAACAGCACTCCCAAGTAAAGGGTTTCCACCTGGAACATTACTCATGTCCCCGGTTGAATATACACTTTAGATTTAGTCCTCATACTTCTTCTCTAAGCTGTGACTCACCAAAGATCTTCTGGAATTTTTCAGTGACCCTTCAGATAAACAAGCCAAACTCTAATGGCAACACTTAGTTCTAGTGTCCAAAATGCAGTTGATACTGTCATGCCTTCGGTCAACTGTGGTCCAGATGAACTCAGTGCGTGCATGTTTCGTGTTTGTGTGCATATGCATGTGGCGTACCATACATTTGTGTGTGGGACAGTGCCTTTCCTCTACAACTCTATGCAGTGAGCTTGATTCAGCCTGACTCAGCGGACTGGCTCTAATGTGAAGACAGAAAAAGATTTATAAAATATGAAGGGAAGGAAGGGAACAGTTGTCCTGGTAAATGCCACAGCTAGAGTTTCTCTTTTTCCACAGTAAATGGGCATATTACCGTAACATCTGGCCTCATGCATCTTTAACAGCTCTTGTACCTCATCCTGAATTATACAACTGCTTTTAACAGCTTTAAAGTTGGGAAGTGTTCGAGATCCTAACCAACTCCCCAAACATGTGCCCTAGAATAGCCGTAGCCGCAAATCTGTTGCGTGGTGTGTGAGATTCACACTTGGTGGGTTGTGAGCTGCTGTGAGCATAGTATTTTTTTGATGGGGAATATGTTTCGTTACACTGGGCGTGTGGTGCGTCTGAAAGCAAGCCTGAGAGTGAGCAAGCCTGTGAGTTTACAGCAAGCAGGCCGATTCAGGTGTCTGTTACTCCGGCATGTGCTTTCAGGTGTGGGCGTGGAAGGAGAACGTGTGGGAGAAGGAGAAGGGGACCCTGCTGGAGAGGTACACGGTGGAGCAGAGCAAGCCCGCATCCGAGGGCGGAGGGGTTCTCTCCACGCTCACCATCAACAACGTGATGGAGTCAGACTTCCTGTCCACCTACAACTGCACCGCCTGGAACACCTTTGGCCCCGGGACTATGATCATCATGCTGAAGGAGACAGGTGAGGCTCCAAAATCATCCTGACCCCCTCTAACTCCATCATTCCTCCTAACGTTACACACTTCCAGATTTACCCTGACATATATTGCACAGACCTTTTCACTTTTCACATGTATTTTTCACGCAAGTACTATAGATGAAGGATGACGGTGTCTAATCCAGTGCAGAACACACGTTAGTCTAATAGGGCAGGTATCTGCACCTATTTTATATGGTGCCTTTGACCTTTCTGCTGTCTTCTGTGTTTTGTTAAGCCTGTATTGCTCCTCCTCTCCTTTTGCCCCCTTTCCATCTCTGTAACTCACTACCTCCATGTCCTCTCTCTCTCCACCCATGTCTCTCCATGTTTCATCTCTCAGAAGAGGTTCCAGTGGGGGTGATAGCAGGAGGGACGGTGGGCTGCACCATTCTCTTGTTCCTGTGTCTGCTGGTCCTGGTGCTCATCTTCTATCGGCAGCGTAAAGGCAGTGAGTTTGAGCCAACTCACACAGGGCAAACCAGGTCAAAACAAACTGTAATACTCAGGAGAGGCCAGAGAGTATAGTTTGTATCCTGTTTAGTTTATGTATAGGAAAAATGTTATATTTATTTTAAATTGTTTGTTGTTTGTCTGTACTGTTGAATGTCTGTACTTATGTAGCACCGTGGCTCTGTGAGGCACGACATTTTATTCCACTGTATGCACCCGCATGTAGCGGAATGACAATAAAGCACAACTTGAACTTGAACTTGAACTTGAGAGAATTTCGAGGGTTTACAAATTGGTCTAGGAGTCATACTGTATATCAGGTTTTTCTTGGAAGTATTTTAAGGAGTAAAATGCAGATTTTAGGAGATCAGTATTATACTCCGTAATCATACAATGAAAGGCGTTACAGCAATCTCTGCTGGGATTTGACAAATTTATCTAAATACTGACTACATATAACAGAACATATGGCTTCCGTAAATTCGCATACACACAGTATGGCTAACACCAAGTTACAGTACTATTACTTTGAAAAGACTGACATCTGTGCTCCCTTCAGACCACCTGTATCATACCTTGAAATTACACGCAGGGAACAGATTTGTATCTATAGGAAGTCCTTGGGTGTTGTGTTATCTGTATTCACAGAGTGGAATTTCTCTTCCAGGTCATCGTGGGGTCACCCTGGGTAAACCTGACATCAAGGTTGAGACAATAAACAAGGAGACCCACAGTTTGGAGGAAGACTCCGCCAGCGTCTCCACGGCGTCACGCATGGTCAAGGCCATGTACTCGGTGAGTCCCCGTGGTAACGTGCCAGTGGGTTACGTTGTGTACATAGAAATGGATATAACAGAATCACCACTGGGTTGGAGCGAAAGCGTATTTGCCCAACCTCCAGAACACCTTCTACGAGAAACCCTCAATGTCAGACTTAACCCAGCTCCGTCTTTTTCTTTTCCTTCGCTTCGATCTGATTGCTCTGACGTCTGAACACTTTTGGCGCTTTTCAACTTAAATCCGATCTGTCGCTTTCTTTTCCTCTTCCTTTCCCCCCTCTTTTCCCCCCTTTTCTTCTCCCTCCCACCTTTGCTTTGCACTTCTCTTTCCCCTGTTTTTTTGTTGTTTTTTTTGTTGTTTGACGGTTTAGTTTCTTCCCTCTGTGTCCTTCTCTCCTTCCAATCAGCCTTTTAAAGATGATATAGAGCTTAAACAGGACCTGCGCAGCGAAACGCTGGACACACGCCAGGAGTATGACCTCAAGGTAAAACACACCATCTTACTTGTCTATTCAATTCACACACAAAAAAAGATCAATCAATCAATCAAAAGACAGAAAAAGTATGCAAGAAAACAATACAAAACACAGGTGACAACAATAGTATGAGTAAGATAGTAAACAAACAAACAACTGTTGTAGGAGACCTATTAAATGACACTACTCTCCAGCTGCAAAAACACACACATTCTATCCCACATGACCTGACATGTCTTCCTCTCTCTCCACCAGGACCCTACTAATGGCTACTACAACGTACGTGCCTCAACTCATGACGAGGGCCGACCCGCTTCTCGCTCCATGCACTACGCTGACTACCGGCCCTCCAACACACCAGGGGGCGCTGCCTCCATCAGCAGTAGTGCAGGAGGTTCGGGGGCCACAGCCAGTGGTGGAGCCCCACCCGGGCCCTTGTCCACCCCCGGCCGGCCAGCCTGTTACGACCCCCGTCCCCCATCTAGACTCTCCCATAACAGCTACGCCCAGTTCAACACCTTCACCAGGGCCGGCCAGAGTCAGCAGCCACCACCTAACTCCGCCCCACAAACACCTGATTTCCCTGGAGACTGCAGCCTATTGGATAGCACTCCGCAGCTGGCCTACGACAACTACGGCTACCCCTCCCACTATCCTTACCGCATGGGCTTTGCCCCGCCCAGCCTGGCTCCTCTGGAGGCCGGACCATCCTATGAGATGTACGGAGTGGGACAGGGCGTGGGGCCGGGAGTGGGGGTGGGGCCGGGAGTAGGGGTGGGGGTGGGGCCCGCCGCCCCGTCGGGCTCAGAGACTGGACTGGGGAAGTACGGTAGCTCCACCCGTTTCTCCTACACCTCGCAGCATTCTGACTACTCCCACAGCCGACACACACAGAGAATGCAGACACACGTGTGAGGTGAGCCCACACGCCATCCACACGCTAAACGAAAGAGGGGTGGGAGCATCTTATACACTCCATGCGAACGCACATTTCCACGTTCGCAAGCACACACGCATGCGTGCATCCAAGTACACACACACAGGCCCTGACACATCAACTTCCATACACTTGTGCACATGCTCACAACTACACACAAAAACACATAGGAAAACATACCCAGGAGACAGGGAGGATGCAAGTAAGAAAAAAGGAATCCAGTTTGGGGGAAAAAGAGATCAAATATTCTGGTGAGACACGGAAGGGAATTCCTGATAATTTTGAATTCTCTAACTCCCAATGTGTTTCTATCGGAGCTCTGAAAGAGCAGATAGCGAAAGTCACAATCAAGACTAGGAAAAAAAGGACTAGGAAAAATGAGAGGTTTCGCTTCTCCTTTCATGAAATGATTAGCATACGCTATGAATTTAGATGTTAATGACAAGAGGGAGTATTTTTTCGACAGTTTATTCCATGATGCGATAATTGCTGAAATATTAAGGCATATTGCAGGAAATAATGCGGTCAAATTTGGTATACCCTAATCAGTCGGAACCTCAGAGGTGGAGGGGTGTTACTGTCCACCATTTTGTTGTTTGTTTTATGACGTGACCTTAGAGCACATATATATTCCAGAGTGCCCCACTTCAGTATTTGCCATGGTGCTGGTGAAGTGGGGCTCATCATTTTGCACTGCATTACAGTATTCATGCTTATAGACTTCCCTCATCTATATATCTGTATATGTCTCTTTCGTTTTGCACACCAGACTAGAGCTTTGTATTCTATTTTTTAACGTTGCAGAATTATTTTTGCCATATTTGTCGAGGACGTGCGTGGACCAAATGTTCTAATTTGTGCGTCTTAGTGTTTAGGTGGGGGATGGGGATATTAAAATGCAAAGAAACATTCGTGGAACTGAATTTTGACATGAAGGTGCCAACATGATTCAGTGAGGGCGGTATATTAAGGAACTGTGTCCATGTTGTTCTTTATTTTAGACGGGGTGTCACACGCATTTATATACAGTAGAGATCATGGAGGTCCTTCGAAGAGCAGGTGGTGGGATGGGACAATTAAGGTGTCGGGGCCTTGAGGCAGCTTGGGCAGATGGAGATGAGAGAAGCAGGCCTGGTGACCCCTGCTGATACACAGGGAGAGATGTGGTGTGCGTGCGTGTGTGGGCGGGGGGGCCTTAGGGTAATGTGTCGCTACTCTTCATAATTTTTCCCTTGCACACTATCAGGCGACCGGCCAGAGAAGAATGTGTATGGAGAAGTTCAATTAAGGTTTGTCTACAGTATTGACATAGTGATGTGCGACTGCGTATGTGTGTTTGAGAAAGTGTGAAAGAGTTTGTGTGTCTGCTGGCACATCTATTTGTACAGACTGTTTGTGTAGATGTGTAAGGAGACACGGTTATGTATGTAGAGCATATACATACATACAGTACTCTACCTGCGTGTGTGTGTTCCTCTTGTATGCATGTCAGCGTGTACTGTATGTGTGGGTGTGTCTGTGTGTGTTTACGTGCGAGAGTGTGTTTCAGTATAACAGTATGTCGATATCATTTCTCTCACGATCCTGTTACAATACTTTTATACCTCTGGTAGGACTGTATCCTGTATTATTGTGTCTTTGAATTTAGAAATTCAATGTTAATCTTATTGTACTGTTCTTCGTAGCAGAGAAAACTTTTCAAAAGATGTACAACAAAAGTTATCAAAATTTCCTTTTTTTATTTCATTATCTTCAATATTTTTTAAAAATGGTATGTAATTATTTTTCCACAGTATTACAGAAATAAAAAGCACTGTTTTTTATAAAAATACATATATGCATTTTCCGTGCGGTGATTTCAGTCTGATTTTGTGTGTAAGCCTAATCATTTACTGTGCTAGATTACAATCCATGGGGAACAATTTGTTCCCAAGATCACACATTTGACCACTACATTTGACCACTAAAACATGCATTTTAGTCTATGCATTGTATATTTGAAACTTTGACTTTTTTGGTATATATAAAAAACTATCTTGGCTGCGCATGCCTTCGTGGGCCAAAACTTGGAGGCCTACCTTGATGCAAAGACACGTTCAAGAGCAGATCGAGAAGCAAACAGTTGTAATTTGCTGGAGTCCCATAGGTTTGGTAATTTGTTTTGGATCAGTGGGAAACAGACGCCCGCCTGGAGGGTGAAAAAACAACAACTAAGGTGATCAAGGATTATGTGTTGGGAAAGAGCCTACAATTAAATCGTAACATAATTTTGTTCAGTTTAATTTACTTGGGTAGAGTAGCCTAAAAAATGAAGGCACTTCCATTACACTCAAGAAGGTTGTATCATGGTTGCAGTTTCAAGTTGCATGTAGTTGAATATACTCCAATTCAATTACTCGAAAATGAACGAAAAACGCCTAAATTACCACAAGCCATAAAAATAGTGAACTCTAGCGGCTGTTTAGGTGACTAAACACCTCACGCATAGTTGGTGAACTAAAGCCCATAAAGAAGCGAAAACTGGTTGGGAGCTGTATTGGGCTCTCTTTTCCTTCTTTCAAGAAACTGGGTTGAGGGTGAGGATTTGGTGTATAATTTTGTTCACACAGTTTTATTAGATTTTTTAAAAATATTTTCGGCCGCAGGCCACACACTCCCGATCAGTGGATGGGGGTGAAGCAACTCTGGTTGCAATCTGCTATAGCATCGAAGAAGAAGAAGATCCCTACGTCATTGGACAACTCTAGCCAAGCCAACATGGCGGGCACAATGTTGAGGTCGCTCACTAATCTAGGACGTCCTTCAACAAAATTTATATTAAATAGTAATTTGGTCAGCCCTGGTTGCACCGTCTTGCAGAACAGGTGAGACACTCATATAATGAAATGGGACAACATGTTTTGTCAGTCGTTGACACGATCTAAACTTGGTTATGCAATCTGTTGTCCAGTTCATATAACGAAGGTACTTACTAGCAGCTAGGCTAGTACCTATAACGTACCAAACCAGCTAACCTGTCCAGCAACATGTTAATCTAACCAGCGATTGATTTAAGTGTATATATCGGGACAATTTGCAAATTCAGTACTATATTCTTGACTTTAACATATCCTCTCTTTTAAATGGATAAATACGATTGTATCTGTTTCTTTCAGCTACTAGCTAGTCTACCTGTACATAGGATTAGCCACCGGTCATCTGCAAAGTGCGTGGCTGTAAATACAGCGTTACAGTACTTGCTGCGGGGCTGTATTTTGACAGCATACCAACTATAAGCATATTGCAGTCAGTTGACTTGAGGTTTAGTGTTCTTAGTTTTGGGGAAGGTATTGTTCGGAAAACATAAACAAATGTTTGTATGCCAGCCAGGATGCCTAGCTCATAGACATTATGTCACTAAGTATGCTAGTTAGCTAACGTGGCCGACATGCAACCAATGTGAGGTCAAAACTACCGTTTGCCTTTCTGCTTGAATATACTGACGTGCCCTTTAACCATTAAAGGAAGATATTTTTATGTGGTCCTGTAGCCAAAACAGCACCTACAGCATCGGTATCTGTTATCCCAAAACACCCGGTCACCATTTTTGGCCATGAAAGGAAACATTTCAGGACTTCTTCGAAACGTCTGTGCTTGTCCCTTATGTCGAGTAACAAGCGCATGTTGTTATTTAATGTCATTTGTGGGGCAGTTTGGTATACTGATTTTAAATTGTACCATTCATCAGTTGTTTAAAAGAAAGCACCTTCTCATAATGACTAACTGCCGTCTAGTCTTTTAACGAATATTACACTTTGTGATGTGGGTGACTTCTTTGTCTTCTGTTCTAGGCAGAAGCAATGGCAGCCAGATGTAGAGTGGACAGAGCAGTATGCTGGAGCCGTCATGTACCCTTCTGCCATCACTGCAAAGTGGACTCCTCCGCCATGGAATGGTATTACCCACTTCCTGTCTTGAAGGCATTTCTGTATATGGGACTGGTTTGACAGAGCTAAGATTCTAAACCCATTGAATAGAATAGAACATAGGTTACATTCGCCCCATCTTAATGTTCAAATCTAGTGCCATATCTGGTTATCTACGACTCAGTGTCATATGCACGTCCTGCCTCGTCCTCAGACATCGACCCCCCCATGGAGAAGGAGGTGTCCAACCTGACCATCAACTTTGGACCCCAGCACCCTGCGGCCCATGGCGTGCTCCGTCTGGTGCTGGAGCTCAGCGGCGAGTCCGTGAAGAAGTGCGACCCCCACGTGGGCTTGCTGCACCGCGGCACTGAGAAGCTCATCGAGTACAAGACCTACCTGCAGGTATGGACGGACTCGAGCCTTCAGTGATTCTATGTTTATTTTTTGAACTGTGGGAAAAAACGACTTGGAATCCCTTCAAGCTTTGAAACCTGTGCTTCTGGTGTGTGTCTCCTGTGTTTTCAGGCGCTGCCATATTTTGACCGGCTGGACTACGTGTCCATGATGTGCAATGAGCAGGCGTACTCCCTAGCTGTGGAGAAACTGCTGAACATCCAGGCCCCACTCCGCGCACAGTGGATCAGAGGTAAGGGGCGCCCCCAAGAGGCCGCGCTAAGAAAGGTGTGCCGCTCTAGCGCAAAAACACCTGTTGTTGTAGCTGCAACACAATTTCAACATCCAAGAGCCTAGGCCAGGGCCGCCCCGGTGACAAATACGTGCACCATTTAAGGCCTTGCGAGTTCAAATCCGGCACATCACTGCATGTCATCCCCTCTTTCTGTCCTCACTTCCTGTTCTCCCCACAAACACACAGTCTCTGTCATGAGTAGAAAGGAAAGGCAGTTCAAAAAAACTGTTTGTTTTTTGTTTTCCAAAGCATATTGGGAGAAAAAACAGTCTGTCCTAATCACTTGATCTACTCCTTCCCGGACAGGAAGGTGGAAAGGAGGTAGCAGATAGCCACAGTCGATGTCATCACATTACATACTGACCCGCTCTCTGTCTTTCCCAGTTCTGTTCGGAGAGCTGACCCGTATCCTGAACCACATCATGGCCATAACCACCCACGCCTTGGACATTGGCGCCATGACACCTTTCTTCTGGATGTTCGAGGAGAGGGAGAAGATGTTTGAGTTCTACGAGCGCGTGTCAGGGGCCAGAATGCACGCAGCCTACGTCAGACCAGGTGGAGTCCATCAGGTACGCTGGATGGAAGAGATGCGTATTTACCCAAGGGGCTCTTTGGAAATTTGAATCCAGGGGCTCTCAACCCTTATCCTCAGGGACCCCCTGTCCTACATATTGTAGAGTGTCCCTGCTCCAACACACCCGATTCAAACAAATGGGTCATTATCGAGCTCTGCAGAAGCTTGGTGACGGCCTATTCATTTGAGTCAGGTGTGTCTTAAACATGCAGGACTGGGGGTTCCTGAGGATCAGGCTTAAGAACCACTGCTTTAACCTGTGTTTGGGTATCAACTGCTAGACTCACAAGCTAAATTAGGGAAGCTGCCAAGATGGTGGCCGTCAGGCTAATGACGGTATCTCTGTCACGTAGGACATGCCTCTGGGTTTGATGGACGACATCTACGAGTGGTGCAAGAACTTTTCAATCCGGATCGACGAAGTCGAAGAGGTATTTATGCGCAAGCACCCCCCAGCGTGCGTGCAATAATGTGACCTTGTGTTCCGATGAGAGAGGGAACCTAGGTGCGTAACGTTGTCTCCATCGTTTTCTTGCGCAGATGCTGACAAACAACCGCATCTGGAAGAACCGTACTGTGGACATCGGTGTGGTGACTGCAGAGGAGGCGCTCAACTATGGCTTCAGGTAGAAGGGGTGAACCACACACACCACACATGGTTGGTGTCTCATTCTCTCACTCTCTCACTCACTCTGTAAAAGGGAGAGTCAGATTGGCGGTACGAACCCATCAAATGCTGACCTCACGTCTCTAATTTTGGAATCACCGGCATGCTATCTAAAAGGACACACGGGGTGGCGTTAGAGTTGCTGATGTGCAGGGAAACTCAGCATAAAAAGCCTTCTCTGTCTGTATGTAGATTTCCTGTTTTTGTTACCCTCTCCGTGTTCGTGTAACGATGTAGATGAGAAGTGATATCTTCCCCGCGCGAACGCAGCGTGGTTATGTCGGCGTGCTAAGCGACCATGCTATGGTCAGTTCACCCCTCCTCCCCCTTTGACCAGCTATTTGAGTGTGAAAGTGGTCTCACTTTATCAGGGAGATTCCTGCCGACTCGGGCTGTACTCGTGCCTCGACAGCCTGCAAGCCCTCGTCAAGCTACCGGGCTAGCCATGCTACACACAGCTGTCTCTTCTTTTTCTGTTTCTATAGCTCTGTCACGCATACTGTGGAGGTTGTTTTGAAGTCTCTCCCCTCATCCTATCTCTCTTACAGTGGCGTGATGCTGAGGGGTTCTGGAATCAAGTGGGACCTGAGGAAGTCCCAGCCCTACGACAAGTATGACGAAGTCGAGTTTGACGTCCCAATCGGCACCAACGGAGACTGCTACGACAGGTAGGGTTGCCAGATGCGCCTCTATCCAGAACTACCCCTGTTCTGGGTGTCCTGTGGGTTTTTTACTTAATTTTGATCGATGTCCTCGGTCAAGGTGGATAACCTTCAGTTTGCACAATGTTTGACCTCTCCATTCCTCTCTCCCCCTGTTCGTCCCTCCCCCTTTTCCTCCCTATTACCCTCCCTTCCTGTGTCATGTGCTTCCCCTCACACTCCCTCCCTCAGATACCTGTGTCGGGTGGAGGAGATGAGGCAGAGTCTAAGAATCATGCTGGAGGCTCTCAACAAGATGCCGGCCGGGGAGATCAAGGTGGACGATGCCAAGGTGGCCCCGCCCAAGAGGTCTGAGATGAAGGTGGGAGCGCCAGGGCGAGGAGGCCTCAATTTAAAAGAGCAGTTAACACAATTTTGTCATCTCCAACCTTTTGTTTTTCTACATAAAGTGCGATTTAAATCTTAGCTCAATGTTTGTCACTTCAAAATAAAAGTAATGTGTATATATACATAGTATTTATTATTTCTTTATAAATGATGCTGAAATAAAGTGATATGTATATAGTACATCTATCGTTGAATTGTTTCATATAGTTCTGCAGTGACTAATATAACATTGTTTGTTTCATCTTTTCAGATGTCCATGGAGTCGCTGATCCATCACTTCAAGTTGTACACAGAGGGCTACCAGGTACCGCCAGGGGCAACGTACACAGCTGTGGAAGCCCCTAAGGTGAGACCGACACTTACACCCCTCAGATATTCAAACCATGAACCACATCTCACACTGTTTGCCAAGGGTGGTGGTTCTGATTTCATGTAAAATATCTGAGATACAATGTCTTGAAATTATCAACAGCAATTGTGTAGCTGTACACAGCTGATTTAAAATGTGTGTGTGTGTGTGTTCCAGGGAGAGTTTGGTGTGTATCTGGTATCAGACGGCTCCAGCCGACCCTACCGCTGCAAGATCAAAGCCCCAGGATTCGCCCACTTGGTATGGCAGTCACTTTATTATGAATTATTCAACACCCCCGTGAATTATTCATGACTTTAAATACCTTCTCCTCAAGGCTACTTTGAGTTCATTAAGAACATTTTACTAAGTTGAACAACTTCATTGGAAATCCCCTTGTGTTGAAGGTGGAATGTAGTGCTTTTTAGCACATCATGCTCAGTATGTACTCTACCTTAGTTATGTAGTTTTAATAGTTTCACTGTGAAGACGATTATACATGATGTTAAGACCTTGCAGCAAAGAATACGTGCGACACAACATTCCCTGAAAAACACAAATAGAGAATGAATTTTGTTTTTGTTTTCTAGGCTGGTCTAGATAAAATGGCTAAAGGACACATGCTGGCCGATGTGGTGGCCATCATTGGTGAGACCAAATAGTTTAATCTGTCATCCGTTTAAGAACCCGGGTCAGAATTTCATTCAAGCTTCTGGTCAATGTGTTTGACTGTGGCGGTTATCATCCTAACAGGCACGCAGGACATTGTATTTGGAGAAGTCGACCGTTGATGCTTGAAGAAGTCGGCTGCGCAAATGTAGATGGTTTCCCCTTCCTGTATCTTTCTGTCTGAAGCAGGCTCTGTCACTGCAGCATCAGTGATGGCCTGACAGACCACTTTACTCGTAACTACCGCTGTGTAATGACTGATAACCTAATAAATATTTTATGACCGAACCGCAACTACATGGTGTCTGTTTTAGCGTTGATGAAGATATAATTGCAGGAAGAGGGAAGTGATGGCCTAATTGAATGAGTGGAGTAGTATATGATTATCTGGGAAGATTGCTGTCTTACAGCTGAGGTATGGCGTAAAAGAAAAATTGTACAAACGTAACATGACCCAGTATAAACCTAACAGTGTCCTTTGGAATGCAAAGTAAGTTAAAAACATGTCCAATACGTATACCATATTGCTCTGCATAGTGTCTGCAAATAATGTGCGCGTTAAAGTTGTGTCCTTTGGGTCGTTCAGAAAAAGGACATTTTTCAAACAGTTAAACCTCAAATGGCACAATGCTCTTGACATCTCAACACTTCTGAGTTCTTATCTTTGTTTCGATGCACTTTGGCAAGAGGGAGTGGTCTGATTGAAGAGAATGGACTCATCTCAACCACAACTTCCCCCCTGTGTCTTAGTATCTGTGTGCGTGTTGCTCTTCTGTCGCCCAGCTCACAGCCATCATACTCCCTCAGCCCCCTGGCTTGCTGTGCCATTTTGGTAAAAAGTTTGAAAGGTACGGTATTTCATCGAAGCGATTCACTGCCACTGTGTCAATGATGGGAAGATCCTGGCTCATCTCAGCCTTTACACTTTGGATGAATTTAGGCAGTGCTGGTGAGTAGACTGACCGTATGTTCATGGTTTTGGTTAAAATATGGTTTATGTTATTGTTTTTTGATTGAATGAGATCTTTAGTGGTACGTGATTTAGATGGTGATGAGGAAAAAGTTGAAATGTTTTTGTAGTTGGGTAAGGAATACAAAAGTATGTTCTGTAAGTAAGATCATACAGTGATGGGGTTTACATCATAAACAGTATTGAGGTACACCAACGCATAAAACTAGATATGTTTCTACTGTAACGATATTAATTAGTTACTGTCTCATAATTGTCTTTTTTCCATTAAATAACCCTAACATCTGTTATACCCAACATCTGTGTTGGGTATTTTTTGTCCACATTCTCAGTCAGTGTTTATGTAATAGTATTACTTATGAGCCTTCCATTTCTCTTGAAATGGACACTTCCTGTTTCCTGTTGAAACTAGAGCATTCTCATTTACAGTCTGGGTAAAGAGACCATATAGTTCAGCATATAGTTTAAAAATCTACATCCATTGCCATCATTTCCAAAATGTCAGTATTTTACACTTTTTCCACACCTGTTAGAGCATTTTTTCTGAAACCTTAACCCAAAACTGCTCAAAATAAAGGTGCACTATCAGACAGCCAGTCAATAAATGAAATGTTGCCAAGCAGTATATATTTATATACTAATATGAGGTATAATTAAATTGTATGGTAATTAGGTGTGTATATATATATATACACACAATTACAGTGAATTTATTAAGACTTTTTACACTAACAGGATAGTGGTGAAACCAATACAGTTTTGAATGTCTGGATGTTTTGCACTTGCAGTAAGTTATAAGAACAACGAAAAAATCCCCCCAAAATATTGTGCAACTGCATAGTTTAAGTCAGTAACAATCCATTTCTGGCTCAGCCTCAAGTCTTTGTGCCAGAGGACTGACGTAAGTGTCACAATGTCGTAAACAGGCTACTGTGACCCCTTCTTCATCTACAAAAAAATATTAATGGAACCATCTCGTGTAACAACTCGTATATAGCACGCACACACACACACACACACACACACACACACACTAATAATTATTACAGAAAGACAAACTTCTGTACTGGTGTAGGCTATTTGTATGCCCTCCTGATAACATCAACTGCAGTTTTGTGGAGTCTACTGTAATAGCACAGGCTGGTAGCATAAACTCATACTGTAAGCGTAAGAGCTAAAAGTGTACTGTTAGTTACTTGGACCCTTTCTGAGTTGTGCTCAAAGGGTACGTTATACGTTCTCTGGTCTCTGTTTCAACAGTGTCATTGTTTCTACCAAGACAGGCTGACGCTGTTGAGTTCCTCGGAAGGTACACCGCTCAGCGCCTCTGAGTAATAATAGTGACCCCTGTGTTATGATGACTTTTGCTGAAGACGTTTAAATAGTAGATTTGATCTGTGAATGATGTCCAACTGCAGGTACTTGTGACAGAGCTATTCTACAAATGGGTTTAGACCGTCACATTTGGCTTACATGATTTGATTTAGAGTTTTTTGCAATTCTACATAACAAAGAGTTCTAAAGGAAATTTATGGACGAGATTGCAGTACAATAATAAGCATTCTAATTCAGTATTTTTTAAACAAATTTAAAACACTTTATATTGCTGGACATAAACTTGTGATATCATATGGGTTAAAGCTGTATTGATCATAAATATGTCATCAAATAGTTTTTGCCTTTTTTTCCCCAAACACAAATATTTTTGCAAAAGGAACCAAGCGATTGCTAAGCCACGCAGTGTGTGTGAAATATAGGCTACTTTGCAGCTCAACAGAAATACGCTTCTCAACCAGACACACACAGACACAAGTTAGCAAGAGAGATTTCCTTTAATGATACATAATACTGGTCCACTAATATACTGGATAGTTAAGTACATCAAAGGCAGACAAATGTACTGCAGTACGTATAATGTCAGAAGAACATTGGTCGTCTCTAAGATAAACAAAAAACATTGCTCTTTCTATTTACCTGACAACATAACTAGACTAGAAAGAGGAAACCAGAAGACATGATAAATATTTTTAGATAACAACCACATGGCCAATATACTCCTCTCAGTCTTCTACGCAGGCTGCATACATTTATGGTGCACATAATACCCTGTAAGGGGCTTTATAAGTTGATGATTTATAAAATGCCTGAAAGTGACACTAGCTTGAGTGACCAAATAATTGAAAGGTTCATTTTCCATTGATTCCAGCCGCCCTTGCCGAACATCAAATCTGTTACATCCTAGATGGTATCTTGTTTCTGTATGGCATCATCCTTACGGCCTTCTACTGCAGACTTAGGGTAAGGCCTCTTATCCACCTGTCTCCTCCGTCTTCCTTCTGCCAATATGTACATGCTCCCAGCTGTGGATGATGACAACATAAATACAGTATATGACTCTGTTTCTGATGTCCTCAAATAAACTGCAGTTCTATGTTGCTCGCGATGTGATCGACACCTCGCAGAGTTTTGCACCCTAATCAGCCCCACACACCCAACTCCTCCACAGCTGTTTGCTCCTAACGTATTAAATATGGTGAAGCCAAGCCCAAAATCCTGTTCAACAACTCCGTACGCACTTGACGAGTACATAGATACAGAACAGCAACAGCCAGGTGGTCACGCTTTCAACACGTTCTTTTGCACCAACAGGTGAATGCAATGACGCAGCAACCAAGAGCACCGGTAAGTACACGTGACATGTCACTGTACCCCCACGCAAGCACATGTCCACAGTTAAAGTATGTTGCATGCATTTGCCTGACCAAGTTCTTCTGTCCTCCATCACAGAAAGAAGAAAGCCCCTACGTGGTAAGTCCTTATGGATGATGATGTGAAGGAAGAAGAAGAAGAAAAAGTAGGGGAGACAATATGAGGAGAGTTTAATATAAATCTCTCACTTTGTCCCCTCGCTCCTCTCTCTCCACCGCATTCCTTTATCTTCTCTCTACCCCTCATTCATATCTCTCCTCACTACTCCTCCTCGCTCCACTCTCCTCATCACTCCTTTATCTCTTTTCTCTCCCCTTCACTCCTTTCCCCTCCCTCCCTCCCTCCCTCCCTCCTCTCTCTCTACCTCTTCTACCTCCCTCCTCTCTCTACCTCTTCTCCCTCCTCTCTCCCTCATCCTCGCTCCTCTCCTTCTCTCTTATTCCTCTCTCTCCCTCCCTCTCCCCCTCCCTCTCCCTCTCTTTGTCTCTCTCTCTCTCTTTCTCAATCAGGAATTGGACCCTCGTGCCCAGCATGTCACCTATGAGGAAATTGGTCAGAAGAAAGGGCTGCATTAGTAGAGGAGGAACATGGATTAAACTTGGTCATCGCAGATGTCTTTGTCATTATTTGTGACATATTTGTTGTAGATTTTTTCCCCTCTATTGGCCATATCTTATGCTTTGAAAACTATGTTTTGTTAACCCAATTGTTTTCAATTGTTTAACCCTTGTAAGCAATAGAGCCAAAATGCTTGTATCTGTCGCATATATCACGCATTTCAGGGTGAGAAAAAGAGAAGTTGACCACAGTAGACGTTTCAACATTGTTGAATGATGAGTACGATTAACTGCTGTGTTTCCTTCTGCTTATTTCTGAAAGTATTCTAACCAACATGTGAAACAACAGTGAGATAGCTGTTGTGGCATGTTCTCACTTTGCACAATGGACTGTTTCCACTCATGAGGTTGACCGTCAGATCCTGGTACCATGACAATCAGACACAGCCTCCGATCAGTCTCTGTCTGACTCATTTCCTGTGTGTGTTGGCAATATGTATTCAATAGTCTTTATGTTTTGTGTAAACTTGATGTGTGTATGTGGGGTCATTTGTTTCTGTGTGTCTTTGGTGTGTCAGTCATTCTTGAATTAGTTTGTATGACTGCTTATTTGAAGGAGATTTATTTTTTATTTTTTGAAAGGGATGATTCTATATATGAATGTAGCCTGCTTTGCACAGAGCACCTGTAAGTGAAGCATGACAGTGTGACAGAGAGTGGTAAAACTTACAATGTCCATTACCTGCTACAATATGGAAAATAGTTGCCTACAATTCTGCCTTAGTCAAGAAATACTGCTTCTCACTCATTATAACCATTTCCAATTTCCTGAGAAGAGCTAACCTGTCCTGCTGTGTACAATGAATGTTGCCTGCAATGTATGAGACGCAGGCATACTGAGATGATAGTTGATTCGAGTTTAATGCCAATAAGAAAACATCACAACACACACACACACACCCAGAAATGTTTATTTAACATCTATAATTTGACCTTCATTAATAAACACTTAACGCACATTTGCTACAATATAACAGCACAATCCAACCTTAAAAATGATTACGGTAGGATTGCGTGTGAGTGTAGCGCTGAGTTTAGAAATATTTGTAGACTACTTTGATTGGCGTCTTCCACCTTTATTAAATGTGCTTGAGGCTGTTACCTACTATAATTGGTTCATATAAAAAACAATGGACTTTTAACGCAGGATAAAGTGACACATCCAGTTTTGCTTTAAACAATTTTGGCAGTCTTATCTGTGGCTATTTCAAGTATCTTGTAAGTATCAAGTATCTTTCAAGTAACCGATTAAAACATTCTAAAACATTTTAAACTGTGTTTTATAGTGTAATTAGTTTTACTTTATTTGATGCAATATAGTTGTTTTGGTTTGTGATTCAACTAAACACGTTACGAGTTTCCACCTGCGACATTCCACCTCGTATTTGACTGTAGAGCAAAGTTTTGTGCATGTAAGGACGAGAAATTAACTGTCGCGGCGCATCGGCCAAACAGGAATGACAACTAAATGTGCGTGTGTGGATCGGGTAGTGAGAGAGGAAAAAAGTAGAGAGAGGAGGGAAAGAGATCTTGCGACAGGTGTATCCATGTACACCCATCCTGCGTCGTAGTAGACAGTTTTTGTCACGCCTCACTTCCAGTTCTACTTTCATGTGAACTTAGTCCAAAAATATGGATTACTTCGTGCACGGAGAGCGATGTTCTTAAGTATTTTCAACGACAGACCGCTTAGCACTTGGATCATTAAGTTATTCTTCATAATCAGTTTCGTGGCATAGAGTACCCCCTTCGAGAGATACTCCACGGGCGGTAAACATGATTGGGACCAATTTGCAGATTTGTGTCGGATTCGTTCCCATTGGAGTTCCACACACCTGTTGAATGAAGCAGCTGGACTTGTGGTCTGTACGACTGATAATAGATCAACAATGACGTCGCACCTGGCCAGGACGACACTGCGTCTGTGGTCACTTTTCACATTCAGTAAGTACTTTTATTTAGGTTTAGCTATTAGTCACGATAAACGACATACATATATTCTGATTTTATAGCTACTGTATCGCATGGAAAGGAAAATAAGCCATGCCTGTCGAATACAGCCAATTGGATGTTTAGTTTAATTTTGTAGTTAGTTTAGAGCAATTTATGAATAGTGTTAGCTGATGTGTAAACTTCTCTGTAGCTGACACTTTTGGCCATTGCCCAACTTCCAAGGACAGACTTGAAGCTGTAAGAGAGATGAGAAAAGTCGAAGGTGGTTTGGGGGGAGTGGTATTTCTGGTTGAACAGGTTACTGTTGATCGGTGTCCCTCCTTCGTGTCTGTGCTTCAAGTTGTCTGGGGCCCTGTCTTCATGCCCTGCACACCTCAAACAGTACAAACATATTTTGTTTGTTGGAGGTTACAGGTCATAACAGATTTTGGTAGAAAGTAATATGTCAGTAGGAAGACTTTTGTGTGTGTGTGGGTGTGTGTGGGTGTGGGTGGGTGTGGGTGGGTGTGTGTGTGTGTTTGTGTGTGTGAGTGTGAGAGAAAGCGAAAACACAAAAGGACACCAAGTAAATTCTTCAGTCATGTGCTTTCTTCCTTAGAGAGGATAACAGCCAGCCAGCCAGCCAGCCAGCCAGCCAGCCAGCCAGCCAGCCAGACAGACAGACAGACAGACAGACAGACAGACAGACAGACAGACAGACAGACAGACAGACAGACAGACCATCCAAACGCTGTCTCAAAGCTATGCCAGTAATGCTGAACAGGCAGATTCCATGCTAAACCCAAGGGCCTTGCCTTTATGTCCATAGACTCACCACATACACACATACACACACACACACACGCACGCATGCACCCATGTACGCACACACACACACACACACACTATTAGTGCAGCAGTTACCAACTATGCCGGTAAATGTGAATCACCATCTTGTCTGCTGGCAGTACCTGAACTGCAAGGGATACTAAAAAGGAAAGGTATACTGTAAAACTCTAGACATCTGTATTTTGTATGTTGATGAAGAAAGTGCATTGTCTGCCTCTTAACATTAACAGAGTGACTAAGTTCAGTTGAGTTCTGAATTTTAATGAGTATTATCAATCTGTCGATCAAGAGAGAAAATCAGAACCCAGACAATAAATGACTGCACAATACCAGTCTTAGGTCTCAATCATGTCTCTCTCAGCTCTGAAAGCCAGAGGACTGTCTTTGACAGGGCACAAGACTGTAAACATAGATAGTGACAGTCGGGAAGTAATTGTGTCACAATAGAGAAAGAGATTCTTACTTTCGTGCCCATGATGACTCTAAGAGCAGAGAGAGAGAGAGAGCGAGAGAGAGAGATGGATAGGTGGAGCTCTCTTGTCATCACAAGGGAATTTACTATATGGACGAATAGTGTGCACATATATAATATGTCCATAATCAACTTAATTAGAACAAAAGTTTAACAAACAACTGACAATAATCAGGGTCCCATTCAACATGGCCTGTCTGTGTGTGAGTGGGTGAAGTTTGTTAGTGATGTCCACACCAAACAGTCTAGTGAGTTTGGAATGCAAACAGTGCATTGTGTGCGTATGCATGAGAGTTTGTTGTTCGGTGTCTCCATCGATATTGAAGGGTTTGCTAGTTTGGTTTGGATGTACTAAGTAGAGCAATAAGATAAGCAACATATCTTCCTTTCCTCATACTTAACCACTTATTGTGTTGCACACCACTTTCTCATCAGACACTTCTTCTAAATTCCTCCAAACTTGCACCTCTTTTTTGTCATACCTGCCTTTCTTTAATACCTTGGAAGGATTTAAAGAAAGTTTCAGAGTTCGAATTTGGCACCCTACATAGATTGAAATACAGTGGATTATCATTTTAATAAAGTCTACTATTACCGAAAAACAATAGTATAGTAATTAAATTTGTTTGTTAGACTAGTCCAACGCTAACATGCACTTTGTGTATGTTTGGTTATGTAACCCCCTATTTTATGTTTTGTCCCTCGCACTTCCCTTCTCCTGCTTTTTGTCTATTCTGCCTCTCCTTTACTTCTCTCTATTTCTCCTCCCCCCACTCCTCCCCCTTCCTCTCTCATACGTTCTCTCCAACCCTCCTACCCTCCCTGTCTTCCCTCCTCTCCAGTAGCCGTGGCCCTAGGGGACTTTGTGGAGCCCACTCCCCCGTTCACCCTGCGTTCCCTGGCAGAGACGGAGACGCGTCTTCCCTGCCGTTTTCGGGTGGAGGAGCAACAGGTGGTGGTCCAGGTCACTTGGACTAAAGATATGAGCGATGGTAGCAAAGAGTCCATCATCACAGCTCACCGCACCGCTGGACAAACTGGTGGGCTGTCCTTATAATTCTACCTCCGCACAGTTTCAATTTAGATGATCTACATTATAGTTCTTTTCCAAACATGTACTACAATGTTCATTGTTAATAGTCTTTTGACAGAAATCCTCTTGTTTTTTTCCTCTGGTCACTCTTCTCCTGAGCGGCCCTCTTTTTTTTCTTTTTTTGTTCCCGATCCCTTTCACTCTACCCATATCTTCCCTCCCTCTCTTCCCTGTCTTTCCCCTCCTCCTGTCTACCCTTCTTTCGGCCTGTCTCTCGCAGCGTTCGGTCTGTGGTCCAGTCGTGTGCGTTTCAGCAGCAGTGAACCCACGGTTGACTCCTCCTTGATCATCATGGACACCGATGTGTCCGACGAGGGGAAATACTCGTGCAAAATCAGCACCTTTCCCTCAGGAAACTTTGACAAGCAGCTCTCACTCACCGTGTGGAGTAAGTTCCTCCTACTTGTCTTCTCTTGGCAGGTGGCGTCATATGTAGTTACTGGGAACGGCTCCAAGGAGCTGTGGTGGGATACAATTGCCATGCTGCCCCAGCTAGTTTGTGTCAGATATGTTTTTGGATGCAGCTTTGTGAATGACAGCATGTGGCTGGAGTCAAGGACAGTTATTGCTCTAATGTCCCAAAACGGTCTCTGCTGCTCTGGATTCTTCCTTTGACATTTATGAACTCAAAGCCTAATTGTAAAAGGACACATTATTTCCATTCATCCATCCATTGTCTACCGCTAATCCCTGGGACAAATTGCAGTCCCGCTTGTTCCCCTTTTGGGGTTACGGGTGACTGGAGCCTAACCCAGTAGCTGTTGGGCCATAGATGGGGTACACCCTGGACTGAGGCCAGCAAGTTGCAGGGCAACACATTATTTCTTATTGGAAAATCAATTCAAGCACCATTTTAAAGATGATAAGATCGAGAGACATTTAAGCTCCACCCTATCATCATGTGCTTGTGAACTTCCATGACCTTTATCAATCCTTATCTCAACCTTTGACCCCCTTCCCCCCTGTTCGTCCGTCCCACAGGTGTGCCTATTTCCTACCTGGACCCCGTAGTCCTGGTGGAGGGCCAGTCCTTCCGAGTAGCTGCCTCCTGTCGTGCCGTCGGCCGCCCCCCGCCTACCCTCACTTGGGACACGGAGCTGACTGGCCAGTCGAGCAACCGGACATTAGAGGGGGGCCATGTATCCTCCTATTTCTCGCTGCACCCCTTGCGGAATATGAACGGCAAGAAGCTGGACTGCCTGGTTCACCACCCGGCACTGGATCAACCGCGCAGAATACGCAACAACCTCGTCGTTCACTGTAAATATGTGCAACTGCTGTTCTTCGTGTGACAAATTAGGGATTGGTTCAAATCCTTCAAAGGCAGGAAATTCAAACATTGACTCTTGTTGCAGCACTGTAACCGTACATGTAGTCACAGGGGGAAATTTGAGAAGGATCCAGTCTCACAGAAACTGTGTGTATAAGCCTGGTTGCAGTCCAGGACCTTTAAACACATCCTGTCCACACACCAGCCAGTAGATACACAATTACGCTAGACAGATGCACCTTTCTGGGATTTTATTCATTCAGCTAAAGACCCAGTCTTTTTGTATTCATTTAGCCAAGTTTGTGTTTAGTTTTCTATCTACTTTACCTTGGTTGCGGAGATTAGTAGGCAAAGGCCTACTATTTCTAAATCTGATCGCTAATGTCCGTAGTATGATCTGAAGTGTTTCCTGCAGTTATACAGCTGGCCAATGGAACAGCTGATGTGCTTGTGTGTCCTTCAGATCCTCCCCATGTGGATGTGTCTGGGTATGACAGGAACTGGTATGTGGGGCTGGAAGGAGCTACGCTCACATGTGAGAGTGGAGGAAACCCCAGATCTCACAGTTTTATCTGGACAAGGTACTGTGACACCTGGCTGACTGTACCTTGATGATTGATTTTCTGTCTGGCTGTTCTGGCTGACTCAACCTTTCTGGCATGTTTTCTTTTTTCCCCACCGATGATGTTTCTTTTCCCAGAATTATTTCTTTATGTAACATTTAAGGTATGACTTACTTACTTTCAGGCTTGTTCTTTAAGATTTGAAGGCCACTAAATTGAAAATACTCATCTGAATTATATGTCAGAGCAAGGGAACCAAAGTCATGTATTTGATATCTATCTCAATGATCAAGGTGTTTGTGGTTGAGAATGGTATTGTTTTGTATATTTAGGTAACTATCCCTTACACTGCCCTTACTGGTGTCTGATTACACTGCATGCTTTATCTATCAACAAGAATAAAGACTACAGTACGATTAATTTTGGGTTAGGGTTAGGGATTTTGAGAGCCATAATTGCATGTAAACCTGACGTCGCGTAAAGAATGCTTGAGTCATTGAAGGGCGCTTCCTGAACAAGATTAATGCAGTCTCGAGGTGTGGTGTATGGTGAGAAGAGATATAGGTCATTGAAGAAAAAAAAAACTCAAGATACAATTACTTTGTAAAAACCATAGTTAGGCCTGGGGATGGCTGTGAGTCAATCAGTTCCTGAAATTTAAGCACACTGTAAGTATATTTAGACAGAAGGTTCAGCTCAAACTCATATGACTGAATGAATTAGTGTATGAAGTATGTGCGTGTTTGTGTTAGGTCTTAATAAAGCATGTGACACTTTTGTATCAAGCAAGTTAGTCACAGGAACACACCTAAAGGAACCAGGGTTACTAAGCCACAAGGCCTATGCACAAATACGTGTGTACACACTGATAGACACACAAACACGACACACTCATGCAGCGGTTGCAGCAGTGGGCAAACCTGTTTTCTTGGTGTACTAGTCAATGCAAAGCTAGTGAAGTAATTCTCAAGTCACAGTGTCAAGTTGCAACTTGTGCAGAAAGCACAGAAGTTTCACACGGAATTAAGGGGAAAGGGGGGTGAGAAAGAGAGGAGTGGGCTCTGGAAAGGTGGGGGGAAGAGAATGAAAGTGTGAATGAAAGGAGGTGTGGAGTTAGAGTAGGAAAAGAGGAAGAGTTCTGTAGATTATCTTACATAGCATCGCTGGCATATCTCTGACAACAGACACTCTGTTTATACTTGCAAAACAAGTAACAATCTGGTCAGAGGTTATGGAATATGAGGTTCTTGTAACATTTAATGCTGGACTTTTGAAAATTGACCACGTAACATTGCATATGCATACAGTGCTAAATGGTATCAACTATAAAATAAAGTTTCTAATGAATGTTGCAGGTTGCGCAATTGTAATATACTTGCTCATGAGCTCTGACTTAGAAACATGTCTGTCTAACACTGGTTTGACTGGGTTACGCTGCTGTTACTGAAAATCAACTCTACTTGAGACCACCCATGATCAGTTCTTACCTGCCTACTTTCACAGCTATCTGGATACAATGTGCGATGCCTGTCTGTCTGTCTGTGGTACTGACAGTTTGAGTGTTTGACCTTGGTTACTATCCTAAAGCAATGATCCCCTCGTTTGTTACAGACCACACATAGGTTATGTGAAGTAGTAAGTGGGTAGGTGGGTGCTAGTTTATACCCCTCGTTTTGCTTAAATTTGAATAACTGAACAGTGTGAGCCATTGTACACTGCTCTGTGAAATGTACAGGAAGTCTAATACAATGTCAGCATGTTCTATATGTTCCTGCTGTTTGCAGAAAGGGCGGAGCCTTGCCAGAGGGCGTGATACCACAGAACGAATCCCTACTCTTTGGCCGGCCCCTCAGCCTGACGGACGCCGGTACCTACCAATGTGTGGTCAAGAATGTTGTAGGGGTGGGGAAAGGAGATTTGGAGGTTATCATATCAGGTAAAACAACTTTGTATAATTTCTAAAGATAATTCAAGCATGAATGATTCTGCAAAAAAAGGGCAAGGTGACATTTTAAAAATGTCTATCCAGAAAAATGTGTTTGGAGACGTACAGCTCGTGTAATTGTTAGTTTTGAAAAACGAACCCTGCTTTTAAAACAATATGTTCACTTGTTGATCAGCTTGTGACTGTTGCTTCCTGTTTGAATACCCCCTCCACTAGACACACCCCAGAAGACGTCGATTTTCAACGACCTCATGCTCCCCATTGTGGGCGCAGCCTCCGGCGGGCTCCTGATCATCATGCTGATCATCGTCATCAGTGTCACATGCCACCACAAGCACAAAAGCAAGAAACTGAAGAAGGAGTTGACTGTAAAAAAGTGGGTTTTTGGTGTCTCTTTAGACTTTATCGACTTGACTTCTCGTTCAACTGATTTGTAGACCATGTTTGGGAATCTGTTTGTTTTAAAACGGTCTCACACCTTTCTGTTTTCCAGGGAAGAGATTTGCAATCTAACCCTGTCACGACAAGCTTCCTTAAGGAGAATGAACTCTGTCAGCACAGATACCAGAGGACAGGTATATCACAGCCTGTCCACAATAGTGTAAACATGTTAGTCACACAATGGGACCATACAGACAAAGATCAATCCCTTTTTCAGTGTAGAACTGTCATCAGTGTGTGTTTTTTTTACCACATCAAGGCATAATTATATGTCTGTGTTTTCCCACCACATTTCTGGATCTACATTTCTCATTCTCCAAGGACTGAGTCATTATTATCACCCCTCGATTTTTTTTCTTTATTCCACAGACGGATGAGAATATCCCTCTCAGAGTGGAGGGGACCCTGCGAACAAGTCTCTCCTCCTTGGCGGTCAGTCTACATGTCAGTGTGTTTCTGCATGCGAAGCGGGGGACGGAGGCTTTAGTCTCCAGGAGCCTGGCTGCTAGATTCTAAAGCAACACAGCTCACCATCAACTCTCCCTATGTATACTTTTGCAAAACTTGACATATTTTTATACATGTTCATAGTCGAAATGAGACTAGTCTTGGGATGAAAATACATGGGAACCGGGACATATTAGTGTGTTTTTTAAGTTAGGTTATTTTTAGAGAGGTATTTAAACACAGAAATGTAAGCACAGAACAATGGAAGTTTTATTTTCATGGTTATCGACAGTGATAAACTGAAAAATATAAATAATCCACAATCTGATCATAATAGTAAAATCTGTCAAACATTTTTTTATTTAAAAAGTAGTGTAATTCTGTAATAAAGTACAGTGACATGACGTTTGGCTATTCCTACTTGGGCACCATGCATTATTAGCAATTTGTGTCTCAATGCAAGAGAAAATATATTGTTTGCCCAGTTTTATCACTGTTGTTGGTAAAGTTGATACAAACTACCAGCCCTGTGTGGGTCACATCTGGTTGTTGAGCTGTATCTTGTTTACTTACACCACTCTCTTCTCCAACTTTCTCGGTTTCCTCATCAAACAGGATCAGGCTCGCTGCCGAGACAGTCGTTCGACTGTGTCTGGTGGTCGGTACGGAGGGGGAGTGGCGCTGGACTACCTGGGCCGACCACTGATCTATAACAACTCACGGAGGGGGAGAGAGAGAGCCCTAGAGAGGGACGAGGAGAGCCGCATGAGAGTGGAGTCATATGTGCAGAACAGCACTATGTCTCTGGTAAGACAAGGGCTATGGGGGTTTGTTTGTCTGTCTGCGCACACATATCTATGCATAGGTTTGTCAAGGCCTTTCTTTGTGCTGGTCAAAAAAATATGCCAACTAAAACTGACAAAGGCCAGCTCATCACATCAACTGTGATATGTTCCCTCTCTCCAGGAGGAAAACCACCTTCACCCACCACTCCACCCCTCTTCTTTTTCGATGGAACAGTCCTCTGAGCTCCTCAGGTCCTTGAATGGCAGTGCCATGATCCCATCAGAGGGGGGTTTGAGGCAGGGGACTCTAAGCAGGACCCGGCAACACACTCCTCTGAGCATTAGCTACCCCCCCGTGACAGACGATGAACACGATGATGACGAAGGCGTGGGCGAGGTCCAGGGCGGTCAGAGGAGCCCAGCAAATGAGGGTAGGGGGGAAGACCGCTACAGCGAGACCAACAGCTCCCAGATATCAGATGATCCAAACCACCAGCACTACCACCAGCAGCAGCCCAACGGCACTCTGAGATCCAAAGCTAGCGTGATCAGTCCCCACTCATCCATCATACATAAGGCCCAGATTGTGTAGAGGATGAGGAATAGGCAGGCTGTACGTGTTCGTGTGTGTGCTTTCATATTGTGCTAGAACCAGTGGATGATATTTTGGGGACACTTGGACTAGAACTGCACAAGCTGGCACTGTGGATCCCGCAATTACCCACACTTTTAGCCAATCGGAACCGACCACACATGTTCGGGTGAATGTAATCGGTCGCTGTGCCTGTGTTCAGTTGGGCTATGCAATATGGGATTTGTACAGTACCTGGTGGAATACTTCTGTCAGTTTACCTCCTCACCACACCTATGACTCGAGAACAGATCTCCTCCACCTTAGCCTTCAGCACTGAGACATTTTTGATGACTCTATAATGAGCAGTCATGCATACTGTCAATATGAACTGAAATCTGAATATTACGTGTGCCAGGTTTGTCCATGGACTTCTGCCCAGATATGCTAGTACTGGCATATCCATTTACATTTTTGTTACTTGGTTACGTATGGCTGGTAAAAAAAACAAAAACAAAACTTATACCAGAACTTTTGCTTGGAAAAGAACCACTCCTAGCCTGACTGACTGGTTCACAGGTTTATTATGATATTTTACATTACCCTCTGCATGACCCCATACATTATCTCCTATCCTTTGGAACAGACTATTTCCTGGATGGAGCACTCATTAATGGAAAAATTGTAAGTGGTTGGATTTGTGGCAAAAGGCAACTTTTGAGACTTAAGAGTTCTCACTGGGTACACTGTTACAGCATGCATTTGCATGGGTCAAAGTTTGTATTTTATTTTTTTATAATGTGAAAGTTAACCAAGCCTTAGTGTTGAGTGTCATCGTATTACAAAGCTCACACAGAACTTAAAAAGTGCCAAATCAAACATATGTTAAGACAAAGAACCTTGTTTAATGGGCCAATATGAAGTATTATTGTGTTTTAAACACGCAGACATTGTAATGGATTATTGTCAATGGCGTGCGCTGTAAATGGGTGCCTAATAATTGGGACAAGTTGTGCTCTTTTAATCTTCCAGAGATGTCTCTATTTAGTTAATTAGCAATACATTTTGAAATCAAGTCCTTTATATAATACAGCGTTTTAGCTTACATACTAAAATGTTAGTTTACACTGCCCCCTGCTGTGTTCAGATTTTAACTGCATTGAGCTTTTTTGAAATGGCTATCAACAACTACGTCTCTCGCAACTATACAAACGACAAAACAGTCCGACCGCTAAATGTAAAGATGTTTTTCTGTGCTTTGCTTAAACTACTTTTGGATTCATGTAAGCTCTTCAGTAGAGCTTGTGCGATTTGCTTATTCAGAGAAGGTCCTAATCGTGAAATCGTTCTTGGGTTAATGTCACTGTTTATGGGCTGGGTGGATTTTATGTGTTTGGAGCGACACAATGTTTTGTGACCTGTTAAAATCCAGTATAAAATACGTTCTGTTGTGATTTATGATACACATACCTGATCAGTCAGGACTCAGTCAGGCTGACTAAGAATGCACGCAATTGATTTTTTTTTTTCCACGAAGGCTTTGGGTTTGATAAACTCTAATCTGATTTGTATCTTTTTTGTATTTGCTTGGACTATAAATATCTCTCACAATTGACCTATGGGTAACTAACATTGGCTGAGCTAGAAGTCACCTAGCAGTCTTGTATTACAACTGACTCCAATGTCAGCCTCAGCTAGCCGCTTCATATTTTTAATAAGTGCTTTGTGGTGGGGGAAAACGTTGTGGGTCGGGGATTAAGTCATGTCTTCAATTTAGACTGTAGGTAACTATTTTTTCGGTTTCAGGTTTACAGGTTTTGTCCTCTAGGAACATGTACAAATAAATAAAGGCCCTGACAGTTGTTTTGCAACTGAGATCTCAGTGCCAGAGGAATGCTCCCCCGCCACCACCTCAAAAAGAAAGAAAGAAAAAAACAAAAAACCCAGCAGCGTACTTTCCAAGTAATTATGTTTCAGCAACTTCGGATCTATGAGTAGGTGTTCGCTTCCTTATTCTCAGTAAATGTCTAAGATTGGCGTGTGAGTTCTTTAGATGTTTCTGCGTGAAACTGCAGGGCTTCCAAATTTCACACATTTCAACCATTTCTCACGCAACACCTTGTATTTCTCCCGCAAAGAAGTACGGGGCAACTTGTTCCGCTACAGGCCTACACAATTAATAGACGAGGCGCAGGCATATAGAGGGACGTTTTCTGGCAAATTGAGAGCTGTCTCGCATTTTACATGGTTAATAATAGCGATGCGACCTACCAGCCATTCAGAAACATCACTACCGTAATTGATTATTTTTGCATTGGACATGTCATGCATTCATTATGAAATGTACCCCCTTTCCGACCTAATAAAAGGGGAAAGGGGAGGGGCATCCAACTAAGTAGGTTTTTGTGCTACCTACCAGCAGCGCGCGGAGAGGAAGGACAAAGATGGATATTCACGATTACACGCTACGTAGTTTGACTAATCTTAATGTAGACATGCCGCACCACGTGGAGACATATTCCCATTACATTATTATGATTGCCGTTATGGTGTGGATTTGAAGGTTAGTTTTGCCAATCCTGGCAAGAATAATACAAAATGAAAACAGAGTGACGCGACAGTCGCCATAGATCAACCCAACGAACCAAGGTGAGTTTGATCATGGACGTGTGACGAAAGGCAGTGAATGAACGGACAATTGCTACATATCGGCAATGATGATGCATTTTGTAGATTGGTAGGACTATTACGTGTCGTCTTCAATAAACCTCATGTGACTGTCGTTAACGTAACAAACAAGTATCTTACACTAATCAAATGACACTATGCGAATCAAAAGATACACTTTGGTAGCATGTGTGAA
The DNA here is from genome assembly GCA_036571765.1 of Plecoglossus altivelis. NCBI lineage: Eukaryota > Metazoa > Chordata > Actinopteri > Osmeriformes > Plecoglossidae > Plecoglossus > Plecoglossus altivelis. Next base: position 975,934 of record BROE01000023.1, read on the forward strand.
ATAGAATTTGCGTTGAGCTAAGCATTTCACCATCTTAACGGTGACATAGCCTATCTTCATAGCATTTGCTGTGGTATAGGTGTTTCGATCTTCACTACGGTATGGCATTACAAGGTTGCATGCAGGGTGGCTGTGCATATAATCATGCTGTCGAGTAAAGTATGGCTATCAGGTTATTGTCAAGGCCAGACCATGCGACATATCAGATCGATACCACATGGATACACGCACTCTGTCAGGGATTACCGGCCTGTCCAATGAAGAGTGATATCCGTTAGTGGCATCCTTGATTGGTTATCATACAGGTGTCTTTAGCCAACTATCTGGTAAAACCACCAGCACGTGCGTTTATAAACAAATACATTTGGGTGTTAAGGGTGTTTAGGCTCCTTTTTATAAATCGTTGAACAAAAACAAGTAGGCTGAGACGAAAATGACCAAATCAAATTTCTTTATGTAGTCCATAGTTGTTGATTTGACAGTGATGTATGAAATCGCATGCTCCGTTTGGATTAAAAAAACGGATTCGAAACAAACAGTTGTCATTTTAGGAAATAGTGGGATAGCAGGACAGGTGGTGCCAAAAGTCTGATGAAATAACCTCCCCTGAGCAGCTGTCTCAGGGGTTGTGGTTGCACTTATGATGAAGGGTGCATGAAGGTTTTCAGTGCTTGTCGGTTTGCCAGACCTTTGTGTTTTGAAAAAGAAGAGCTGACTAATTTCACGGCAAAATGAAGCTTTTCTTGTATTGTTGGTCTAGCCTCCAACACACACGCGCGCACGTGCACGCGCTCACACGCACGCACACACACACACACACACACACACACACCCCTATCTAGATATATCGATAGATACATATATCTAGAGATAGCTATCTATATCTAGAAGCTATCTCTAGATATAGATATCTATCGATATATCTATATCTATATCCATATCCATACGTGTATATCGATAGATCTATCGATAGATAGATAGATAGATATTTTGTCTTTGTCTCCTGAATAAGTAATAGGCTATATATATATCTATATAGATATAGATATATCTATATAGATATAGATATATCTATATCTATATAGATATAGATCTATATAGATATAGATGTATATAGAGATATATCTATATCTCTATATATCTATATATAGAGATAGAGATAGATAGATAGATAGATATGTATATATAGCCTATTACTTATTCAGGAGACAAAGAATTCCCTGTTCATGGAAATCCGGAGCTGTAATCTGGTCTGCAACCCCCAACAGCAGCACATGGTCACCCCTGATATTGGCTTCTGGGTATTACACCGATACAAGTTGTCTCTGTCTCTGTCTTTGTCTCTGTCTCTGTCTCAGTCATGGTCTCTTCAAACCTTTGACTCAAAATACAGATCCAGGCAGACTTACTGACTTTGTGAGTACGGCTCTTGTGCGTTTGTTTAGTAGACGGGAGAATAAAGTTTGTGTGTTCTGATCGATGAGTCTGGTTGGAAGTATTCACATATTGAGGTGTCACCATTTTTCATTGCCTCGATGTGAACCATGCTAAGAGTTCATGCATTTGTTTACTTGTCCTGCTTCCTGCCTCTTGTTCTCTTGGAGTTTTACATTTTGCTCACGTTTCTGACATTTGTCTTTGTGACACTGCATTGAAAGGTTAGTAAATCTGTGGGAAGGTCTTTGTTCAGCATATCCATTCAGAAACAAATTAGCTTTTTATTCAGTGAATCGCCATGAATATGATTTGAGACAGTGCTGTTTCCCAGGAAGGGGGGGGGGGGAGTCAAAGCAGTATTGTTATGCTGGTGAAATGATACTTTTGTAGATATTGATTTGGGATGGCATTTTGAGCTTTGTTTAACTGCGACAGGTAGGAGGAGGCAGGGACAGAAAGTGCCTGGACTAGGATCTTAACTGCTTCAAAGCATCAGCCTTCACTGTAGTTGCCATATTAGAACCATAGAATGTACCAGAATGTTGTGTTGGAAATGGTCACGTTTCAATACCTTTTTGCTTGCTTAAAGATCCTAGATCAACTGGTACCCCAACCCTTTGGGCTAGACATTCCTTTACTCCTTTGGCTTTTAAATCCTTTTTAATGATCTGATTCCATTGCCCTATTCCTGCATTTCCAATATCCTCCATTAGCCTTATCTTTAAAACTGCTGAATTTTAAATGCAGATTATAACAGGTATTAGTATTCGTACATGGACTTTTCGAAGGTGTGTTTCCTGTTTGACCATGTGTTTGTTGCATTGCATGATTAGGTCCTCTGATTTCAACCACAATCCTTGACCTTGGTTGACCTCTCTCAAAGTCTCAACCTCCAAAAGACCTTGTGGCCAGCTGGAAACTCTTTCTCAGGGCCTTGGAAACAGCCATGACAACTTGCTGGCTAATGATTCTCTCTATTCCTCTGGTAGAAACCTTGTTGAATTTAGTGTTAGCGAATCCCGTTGGACTCAATTCCAGCATTGAAGCCTCATCAGACCAACTTAACTGAGCGCTTCGTGGAACTGGGGGGTCTGTTCATTTCCATGATATCAGTTGACTGGTTTTTCCAATGAAATGGAACGTGCCACAGGGGGCTTTTATTGTTAGGCTATGTGATGCATCCCATGACTTTTGTGTGTCCTTGCATCTCTCTTATACACACGCACACACACACACACACACACACACACAGTCATCAGTTTTGGCTCTCTGCTTAAAGCAGGTGGCATAGTTGGGCTTTGCGATGTTGGGGTTAAACATTTATATTAAACTTCTACTGTTCATGTAAAATGTCTTCAGATTTTCTTTGTGGACCATTTTATCAGCTGTGTATTTGATCTAATCTGTCCAGGTTTTGGTTCATGTTTCTGGTGCGTATCTAGTATTGAACTGATAATATATTCAAAACATGTTACAAGTTGAGCCATGTACAGCAGGAAACATTTCTCACTCCTCTACATTCCTTTCTCTGTTGTTTGTTGCAGACCAAGTAGTCTTGGTGCGTAGTGTGTACCTGTGCGCCTGCGTCACTGGTAGTCCAAAGTAGCGTTCAAAATCGTTCATTACTGTAATCACCTTGCCTCGCCTAGTGACGAAATGCGAATTTCCTAAAGGAGAGAGTATCGCAGAATACTGACGGTAAACACACCACACCTGAAACCTTCCCCAGAGTTGCCTGAAACAAGGGCGCTGTCTCAGCCAACCAGCAAGCAATTAACGTTGGCCTGCATAGGTTATTTAAGCAGCCTATTGTCTTTATTCATACCATCATGCTTGGTTGAATCATTTTATATCGTGTACGGCATGCTCTATCTACTACAATAGAAATAACATCGCTCTGGCACACCAGTGAGTTTGAAAGATTCTTTCAGGGCGTGTAGAAACCTGCCAACACCTCTCTCCTACCTCCCTTCCAGCTCCTGTCATGCACACTCACTCACAGACTAAATCAAAACAGCACTGCTTCTTTTCTCTCCCATACCGCTGGCTAACGCTCTCATGTTCCTCTGAACAGGAGTGCCAGTTGGCTGTAAGTCACCTTGAACGGCAGCCACGTAAAATGAGTTGGATTAGTTTGCTTGTCTCGAATGCAACAACGACGCTGACTGACTCAGATGCATTTGCCTGCATCTGTGTGTCGGGAGTGGGTGCGTTTGTCCCACTGTGTCGACAAAGCCAAGTGTGTACACATGGGGTGGATATCCAGATTCTTGCTGAGTGCGCAGACAATGGGGGCAGAGGGGGAGGTTGGACCTAGGGGTCAGCTCCTATTCCAAGGGCTTTATGAAACTGACTATTCCTATTAAGAGCAATGAAGTGTGAACTAGAGACCCCCCCCCCATCATCGCTTCTTTTGTTCTCTATCTCTCGCTCTCTCTTCCTAGCATCTACTAAAGAACGGCCTCTGTCAGCTGTGTGTTAGAATGCAGACCCTTTTAGCACCTTTTAAATAGCCAAGAGTTTTCTACGTTGACTGAGCAAACAGCAGAAGGCAATTGGAGGAAAGCGAAAATGTCAGCCTAAAGGGCTTTCTTGTGTTGTTTTTTTTTGTGGTCGTTACAGCATCTAGTTTTCACGGAACCTTCTAGGACAAGATGAAAGGCCGGACTGATGCCCCCCAGGACAGGTAAGGGACTGAATTTGACGAGTGTTTGTTCCTTAAATGGTTCATTCTTGTCCCATGAGCAAAGAAAACTTTGAAGCGTTTTTGATGGATGAGTTTCCTGAAAGCAGAGATTGTATGAGGCTGCTGGTTATTACTTTTCTCCTGATTAGCTGTCAAGACAATGATTCTAACAGTTTCAGTAATGTTAGAAAGGCTGGAGCAAGTGTTGTTGTTTTTTTCGGGGTTATGGTGTGTTTGACGGGTGTGGTTAACCCTCTCTGCTCTCGGTTCCCAGGGGCTGGTTGGTGGGGATCATCTTCTTCATTCTGGGTCTGGGGACTCTGCTGCCATGGAACTTCTTCATGACGGCATCCATGGTAAACCTGCACACTAGCCCTGTCCCAATCCTGTCAGAAAAGCTCCTTTTCTGCCTCCCCTTTGGGCTGTACTTGATGTAACGCGACTACAGCTGTCTAATCAAAGGCTTGTCAGGTTTAGGAAAAAGACACTGTGAGTCTTACACTCATTTTGTAGTCATTGATTTGTTGTCAATTAACTGTGTAGTCAAAAATGATGTAGTTTAGTTATGCGTCCACACAAAGGGGAGACCTTAAAGTCAGATGTTTTTGGGCGAGCATGCTACTAGGACCGCATGTGAAAGATTAGCTATGTGTTTGGTATGTTGGGGTCAAGTATTTGAGGAGGGATTTAGGGATTGGACCCCCTGATGTCTGGACAACAGGCAGGGAATTTCAGGGGAGGGGGTGAAGTATGTTGATGCTAACCACTCGTGGTTAGGCTTGGAGACCTTTTTTAATTGGCTTATAACATACTGTGTGCGTGCCCTCATACAGCAGTGCTTCTCTTCCCAGGGGTAATATGTTAAAAATGGGGTTCAGGGAAGCCTATCTCATTAAAGGTTAAGTAGCAATGGTAAGGTTCAACATTCCTTATGTTGTTTAGTGCATCATCAGTGAGTCTTGATTAGTTATGCAACATCTAGATTGCAAACCGTGAACCTGCAATTCTAAACTGAGAAACTGATGGGGACCAATTTTGGCAAACTGTTGCATTTGGGAACATTTGAAATATTGCTTCAATTACTATTTCCTGTGCTGTAAGAAATAGAAAAACAAAGCACTTTGAACAAAGTTTCTTTTCTGTGTTGTTCTTAGTATTTCAACAACAGACTCAATGCTACAGAATGGAACAACGGAACAGTCACCGTTCGTAAAGAGTACTATTTCAACAACTGGATGACCCTGCTATCCCAGCTCCCCCTGCTACTATTCACACTCCTCAACTCCATCCTGTATCAACGGTGAGCCATTCAATTGAATTTTCTCAATGAAAATTGAATCTGAAAGTGTTGAGTAAAACAAGGGAACGCATTTTCATCTGTAGATGTGTGACGGAAAAGTGCCACGAATCGAAGAAATGTGATTTTGTGTGTGCATAGGGTGTCAGAGAAGATGCGTATCGCCGGCAGCCTGGTCATGATCCTCCTTCTCTTCATCTTCACGGCCATCCTGGTCAAGGTCCCCATGGAGGAGGACAGCTTCTTCTCTGTCACCATGGCAACTATCTGGTTCATCAACTGTGAGTCTTCCAACACTGTGTTTCTGTGTGTTTAAGTGACATGCCATTTCTGATAGTGTGATTGGTATTCCCTGTCTTCCCTCAACGCCACAGTTAAGCCAGAGTGTTTGTGTGCTTCTGTGAACTTCCTGTCATGTCTTCCCAGCGTTCGGTGCCGTTCTGCAGGGCAGTCTGTTTGGCCTGGTGGGTCAACTGCCTCAGAAGTACAGTGCCGTTTTCATGAGTGGCCAGGGCCTGGCTGGAACGTTTGCAGCTATTGCCATGCTACTAGCCATAGCGAGTGAGTCCCACGCGCCGTCTTATCTCTCTCGGTCGCTTTCATGCCCGAATGTGCACACACACAAAACCAATCTCAACTCACTTTGTTGCCTGGTAACAATCAAATGATTCCAAGCAACCAAGTAAGGATGGCGAGAGTGTTCGGCAAATCATTTGATTGGATTTGTGTGTGTGTGTGTGTGATGCTCAGGTGACGCAGACTCTGAGTCAGCTGCTCTGGGCTACTTCATCACGCCCTGTGTTGGGACGCTGGTGACTCTACTCAGCTACCTGACTCTGCCTCGCCTGGTGAGTCCCACTGCAGTCCCTCCCCCGACTCTGATAACACCCCCCCTCCCCCCAGCTGTCTGTGGGCCACACAGTAGAGTCAGGTATCAAAGGCTCCAGGAGACAATCAAAAAGGATGTGAATACGGCTCAGGTTTTAGGTGGCAAACGGAGTTTCCTTATAAGGCGGTTCATTCAATACATAACCAATGTTGCTTTCGGGGAATTGGACCTGTCTGTCAGGTCACAAGACATAAATCATTGGTCAGGGTGTGCATGCGTGTGGATGGGAGGAGCTTGTGGAGGTTACATGGGTTCCCCAACTGACAAACTTCAGGCTAACAGTTTTCTTCCACGCATATCGGCTCTGTAGGAATTTGCCCAGTTCTACTTGGACAAAAGTAAGAGCTACGAGCTCGGGACAACTGCCGGGCTGCTCAAAGGTGAGGATGGGACGCACCCACTGAGAAACAGACCAAACAAACACACACCGTCTCTGTCAGTGTTGATGGAACTTTCAAGCCGTCTCTTGTACCATGCATACTCATCACATCAAATTTAACCTTTTCATACTGTCAACACTGCGTGATTTCCCCCCCCAACACAAACGCGCGCGCGCACACACACACACACACTCAATTGAATGGATTCATCAGAGCATTATCTCATTAGGTCGGTTTACCCATTCTAAGTACCCAGTCCAACTCTCCAATTACCCCAGTAATAACTCCCATACAAAGACAACCTGTGTGTCGTTCCGAGCCTCACAGATGGTCTAACATATTGACAGCTGTCCTAGTGATGAGAGAAAACGGTTGCAAACATTGAGTGACCCACACTTCCATATTTCCTCAAAGCAGCATCTAGTATATGTAAAGTTGTACACTTACATGGCAACATAGCTTCACTGTCGCACACCTTGCTCGTCCGGCAGAGAGCGGCGCGTCCGAGAGCGGCAAGCAGAACGGCCACGCCAGTGGCATGGTGGCTAACGGCGCAATGGCTAATGGTGTCATCGAGGCCGAGGTGGAGAACGCGGCGGGGGACAGCAGAGGCCGGGGGGCCTTCCTGGACCTGGAGATGGAGGACAAGAAGCTGTCCGTCAAGGAGGTCTTCAAGCAGGTGTGAGACGCCGTTGCCATGTGCAAGGGTGAAAGAGAGGCAAAAAATGTGAAGCGCTCAGAGAAGCTCTTTGTAGATGCAGATACATTTCAATCCTTTGCCACTTTGTTTGCCTGCTGTTCTTATGGGTTGCTTCCTTTCGCTCTCTGTCCTTCAGATCTGGGTGATGGCGTTTTGCGTGGTGTTTGTCTTCATTGTCACCCTGTCTGTGTTTCCTGCCGTAACTGTGGATGTGAAGACCATCTTCCCTGGAAATTGGGGTGCGTAACTGCTGTCGTATCCTTATCACTGGCCTTTGAAAAATGTTCAGTCTGATACATTTGGCTTCAGATATAAAGAACCCAAGTAGTATGTTTTGGTGTATGGTGTGGTTTACACTGTTAAACTGGAATCTATTCTCTCCTCTAGAACGCTATTTCATCTCTGTGTGCTGCTTTCTCATGTTTAACATCATGGACTGGATTGGACGCACGGTCACCACCCTGGTTCAATGGGTGAGTCCCAAGTTCCCTTGGTTACAGTGATACGCTTGGTTACTCGCCTCACAACAACACCTTCAACAAGGCAGCTCATCTATCAAGGTTCTCTATTCAACACTTTTCCGTCAGAGAGTAGACCAACAAATGCAAGTGCTGTAACAAACACAAATGACGGTACTCTACACGTCTAGGGCACAACAAAATTTTTTAAGAGAAAATGACAAGAATAAAATCTTTTCACCAAAAGTTATACTGCCACACAAATACAAATCACAAAAAAATGGTCTATGTGAAAAATCTTCTGCACAATACTGTAAGTTTATAAATTATAGTTCTGAAGTATAAAGACAAAAGTTGGCAGATGGGCATCTCAAAGTGTTCATTTCCTTTCAGCCCAAGAAGGAGAGTCTTCTGTTCCCGTTGTTGGTGGTCTCCAGGGTGGTGTTTGTGCCCCTGCTGATGCTCTGCAACGTCCAGACGCGCTCCTACCTGCCCGTGTACTTCTCTCACGACGTGGCCTTCACCGCCATCATGATGCTCTTCTCCCTCTCCAGTGGATACTGCGTCTGCCTCTCCATGTCCTACGCACCCCAGTAAGTGACCACAGTCTCTCTCGGGGGCTTTCCCTTTCCCTGGCTCGCTCTTTGTTTTCCGGTATCACTCTTTCCGGGCATCTCTTCCCCCCTCCCCCGCTTTTCCGTGTATTTGGGAAGAACACCTACCCTCATGTTTTCTGTGATTCAAATAGCTTTCTCGTTTCACACTTGTGTCTTTCTCTTTCCCACATGCACACAAACTCTCATATTCTCTACACTCAGACACACACACATGTCTTTTTCCCTCTCACGCTGTCCCTCACACACATACACACGCTCACCTCTCGTTTCCTTGTTCTCGTCAGGCTGGTGAAGCCCAAAGATGCGGAGACGGCCGGCGCGCTCATGACCTTCTTCCTGGCCTTGGGTCTGTCCATAGGGGCTGCCCTCTCCTTCCCCCTGAGGGCTCTGGTGTAGCCATCCTGGAGCCAGCCCCTTCGTTCTTGACCATTTCCACCCCTTGCAGTGACTAGCTATGCCCCCGCACCTACACCGGGGGGAAATCTGCCACCCTCTCTCCATCCAAGACAGACCCAGACCTAGATTGAAACCAACTAGATTCAAGGTATACCAGACAATGAAACAGGAAATGGAAACTACAAATCTGTCCTACGCAAGAATGCCAATGAGGGGACAAATGAGGGATTAGCTTGACAGGCTAGCTAGCTTCTACAGTGCGTCGAAGCCAAAGCTAATTGACTATGACTAAGAACAAAAGGAGTTCTTTTTGTTGTTATTTATTTCGATCTGATCGTTTGTCTGTGTTTTCTGTATGCTTATTTGTGTGCCGTGTTTATGATGGGTTTAGTTTTGTGGGTATCGTTTGGTTTGGTATTCCTTGGCTTCCAGGTAGAGGCGTAAGTCGTCGAGTCAGTCCACCCCTTCCTTTACTCATCTTGTTGGACGAGCTTGTGGGGGAGGGGTATTTATTTCTCACAATTGGAAATCAATACTGCTTCTTCTGAACTTTTGAAACCAGGGTGTTTTCCTTTACGATTGGAAGATTTCATGTGTGCTGTATGAGGCTTCATTTTTATTGATGAGTTTAGCGAACTGACATGCAGTAAGTGAATACAGATCAGACAACATCGTATCTCAGGCACGTTGTATCATTTCTCACGACGGGAGCCTTTTGACCTTGGCAGAAGGGCGGCAATCACTGAGAGGTGGGTGAGCAGGCACCTTTGGTGTGGACCCGGGGCCTGAGGTGTCCCCATGCCATGGAGCAGAACTATTAGTCTGGGCAGAGCCTGGTGTCCTGGAGATGTGTGTGGGAGGGGGCATCCTGTTGGCAGCAGCTAAATCTGGTCAAGGAAGGTTCCCCAGGAGCTAAAGCAGTAGAACCCTGTTCCAGGGATGGAGAGAGGATAACCTTGATACTGCCACCAGACCTGGGAGAAACAGGACGGTTGTACCAAGTATCTGCCTGAGGGGCCATCTCCTTTCAGTGTGCTTGTTCCTCATTAAAAAGGGAGTGAGGTTAACAACAGCCTGTGTCAGAGTTTGTTTAGAAATGAGAGGTACCTGTCAGAAGCTGTTGACAGATTTTTTCAATGTTGGATAGCATTCCATGATGAGTTTGTTCTGCGACTAATGACCTGTAATTAGAGGGCAATGTATAAATACTCTTGTCTAAGACGAGTGCTGAGAAAATGACTACTGCTGAGAAACTTTACATAACAGACGACACCTTTTGTTTGAGTACAACAAAGCAGTCTGCATTAATAATAAAAAATCTGCCTGTGATTTCTCTAGTCAAAGCAGTCAAGCTCCAATCTGTACTTGGGTGTTTTTGTCCAGAACACCTGTCATGGAATTATCTCCACTCCAATTAGATTAGTTAACTTTTTTCTTTTTACTATAACAAAGTTTCTGTTAAAGCAACTAAAGCAAAAGTATTGAAGTTTATTTTGTATGTATTTTTTTTTACATTGTCTTTTTGTGTGTGGTACAGATCTATCCACAATGTTCTGAATGTTTGACATTCAGTGAGAACACATCTTTTGCTGCACCTCCCATAGGGATCTACTGGTTAATCACTCAGTAGAATTAGAACTGGAATTGAAGACAGGATGTAAAAGGTTGTATTAAGATGCCCAACCCATCTTCATTTATTTTGTTTGACTGGTTTCGGGCTGTGTGAGCTTGACAGTATTCGAACCCACATCTTCCCGTGTTGGATATGGACGAGTGTTACAAAGAAATGGATACTGCTAATTGTGGACCGTAGCAGTCTGTTAGAGTAACATGTTACTTTAGTGCATGTTATCCCCCCAACAATACTCTTGGCACAATTCTTAAGCAATCATGAGTTCATGTAGACTTTCATGAGACCACAAAGCTAGGTTTTTAGAAGATGTATAAAAGTCTGTGTAGTCTGTTTGACTATATTTCTAGGAATATGGAGGTTTCTTGCTTGATGTTTTGGCTCAAAGCAGTAGAGCCATGTTTTTCTTTTCAATTTGCAGCTAGAAATGTTGCTCTCAAAAAAGTGGCAGCTGTTCTGTATTTTGAAGTGCAGTTGATGTGAATTATGTCAGCGGCCGTACAAGAGGAAGATGTTGATTTTCACCTGAATGAAAAGCAGGTTATAAGGTTATAATACAAAGCCCTGAGCGGGAAACCTGAGTAATAGCCTGTGACATCCTTAACTTTGTTTTGGGACTTTTTCTGCTTGCCTGTTTATACATTAACTGAGACAACAGGTGTCTCAATACAATCTTTTATTCTCAAATAAATGTAAATGGATACCCACTGTTAATGTAAAAAAAATGCTAAAATAATTCATGCTCATAAAAATTTTGTTGTTGTAAAGTGATGCAAAGTTCATGTATTCATTATTTTAACCATACTGACACAAACTACACACATGGTTTATTAACCAACTGTATTTAATTTTGTTTTTCCTCCACGAATCTACCTAGTTTACTGATTTAGAATTTTAAGTTTGCTTTTAGGTTACTAGATCAAATTGAGTTTTCTTGACTGCAGTGAATTTGAATGGTTTACTCTTGAGGGATGTACGTTAAAGCAAGGTTTTGTGTGTTGTTGTTGGCATGGAAAGTATGAACCTTAGGGTTTACAAGGGCTTGAACTTGTACCAAGTCTGATTAAGAAGCCAACCCCTCAAGATGAAAGAAACAGGAAATAGAAATAGACGTGATTGGTCCAATCCTACATCTACAACCGTGATTCGGCAGTTTAGCAGGGGTGTTTGTATTATCTGGGTTTGTCTGTGTAGGGTTAGGACCGATGGGGAAACATGTAGTGACATCTACTTTGGAGCTGTAGATTTAGCATTGCCATGCTCTGTATGGAAGTTTTGATGGCACAAAATACAAGATGGGTTCCAAGGTGTATTGACGTGAATAGATGCAGGGTAAGATTTTTCAAGAAATCGAAGCAAATCTTTCAGATGTGAGTTGTGACCTACTTTGACTGTGTACAGGGAATAATCTTTACCTGAGGAGAAAGTTGGACCAAATTACTTTGAATACATTTTGTTTATTTTACTACTCAGTTTTGAATGTGCAATTAAATCAGAACAACAGTACTTGAATTATTAATTCTGTATAGTCAGCAATAGTATAGAGGGAACTTGATTGTAACTAAGTCTGGAAATGGATTTGATACCTGATATTGGTTTCGTTCAACAATCATATGAAGGGTACAATGTTAAACTATTTCCATACAATAGGACATGACATCATATAGAAGGGGAAAACAAGAGCTGATTTTAGTCTAAAATGATGTGGCAAAGTTGCATAAAAACATTATAATCAGGACCTAAAATGCCATGTAACTTCGTGTTCTTCTTTACAAAAAAGTTGCCAATGATCTTGATGTAATCCATTTCATATTGTTGTGATGAACTCCATGGGTACAACCATGGATGTGGACCTCTAGATGGATAATGATTGTACATCATGAACATTTATAACAAGAAGTAAAATCGTGGCTATGCATGTACTGTACGCGTCTTCATATTGTGTGACTTGCTGAATTTGAGAATTTTGGATTTGATATTAAAAATGTTATTTTATTCTTGGTGTCGCGTTTTGTTTTGAAACGGTGATTAGATGCTGGATTTCAGAGCAACAAAGCAATGGCTGAAGAAAATGGAATCTGCTAAATGATTTACGTTTGAATGTATAATTTAAATTGTATACTATTATGCACAGGACAACCCCTGACATTCTACTTTGTCATAGCAGAGCCAGTCCACACAGGTTTGTATCTGTCCAACGTTATTCTGTTGTGACCCACAGCCTGTCTGTTGTGCAAAAGACTGGACTCGAGTATGGTGTACCGTGTAATCCAAGCAGTGTGGCTATCACAGCCCCCCCAAAAGAGGCCAAATTCAGACACTTGTTTGTGATGGTTTCATTCCAATTCAATTGATCAGGAATGGATTAAACAAATGTACTACATAACCTGTTTCTGGTCTCAATGTATTGGTGATCGGAACAGGGTGTTTCACCATCCTGTCCAGATACTTTTAATCAAATGTTAGTCACTGAGGTAAAAACACATTATATACAGTAAAGACAATCAATAGGCTTAGACCAAACAGTTAATCGTCTTATTCTATGTAGAAGAATACCAGTATTTAAAAGAATGGTCAATCCATATGAATCAAATGTAATTGTGCTGAATTTAAAAACATTAAACAATTCTGAACTGTACTCTAAAAATCCATGCGAACCGGCATCAGTTGGGGTGTAAAATAACTGCAAATGAACAGACCAGAGATGTATTCCCCTACTTTATTAAAAAAAACAAAAAAACAGCAGTCATGTCATTATCACCTGTTGTGGCTAAAAAGTAGAAGAGCATCTATGGTAAACTGAGCTAGTCGTTGTCATTCTGTCATAAGATGAAAAAAGAAAGAACGAATGCAAACCTTGGGTACCCCCCCCCCCCCGGCCATCTTAATAAAAAACATTTTGTGGTTACGCAGGTGCAGAAAGTAAAGGTAGAAAGAGGAGAGTCGGTGTGAAACAGTTCAAAGGGGTGGTATACAAACGAAACCCAGAACAGAAACGAGAAAAGAGGAAAAGAGGGGCACGTGATTGGGTGACAATTCACTCAAATCTTGCTTCGAATTCTCTTTCCGGTTCTTTCTCCGTCGAGAAACGTGGATGGCAAGGGGACCAAAGACACACGTCTGTTATCCCTTGCTACCTCCCTCCTTCAGCAGTGCCTCGGTCACCTTCATCGTTTCTTTGGGGGGGCGGCTGTGCGGGGGGGGGTGATGGGCCGGCCAGCATTCATGCCTCCGTACTGGTACTTGGCCTTCTTCTCAGATGGCTTCAGGATCTGACATGGAGCAGACACAGGAAGTCTTTTTTTTGCCTTGTGCAATGACGAGGGCCGAAAAGGGGGCAACTCAAAGTGTCTATTTAGCATTTGACGCAAGAACAATCACTGTCTGAGCAAGAAAGTTGAAGCCGACGGCTGTGTCGTTACCTGGAAGGAGCACATCAGCGTCTCGTCCACGCTCATCATGCCTCCGGCGTTGTCAAACTCGCCACAGTAGTTAGGGGCAGAGAACAGCGTCACCAGCTGGCGCTTGGCAAAGAACTCATAACCATCCTCCACCACCTGGGGGCGCCACAGACAGCAGGAGAAAATAGGGAGGCCCATCCAGAAAAACAGTATAAAATCCTACAAACAGATCTGTTCAAATGATTTTTTGGTATGTGCCCAGTGCCGACAACAGTTGTTTGAAACGGTAATGCCGTGACTGACTGCAGTGCTGCATGCTTCCTTATTGTTGTGTTGTTTATCCTTGAAAAGTTCAAAACACTTGAAAGACATCTTAAGTGAGAGAGTGAATGTTTGTGTGTTTATGTGACTGTTTACCTGGTGGGCTCTGCAGATGAGATCCAGGTCATGCCGGTTGAGGAACTTGCTAACCACGTCAGCCCCAAACGTGAAGGAGACCCCACGGTCATTCTCCCCCCAGCCCTGGACATCCTTGTCTGGGTCCGACCACAGCAGGTCGCAGAGCAACCCTGGAACACACACACATGTAGGTACATACATAAAGTATACCTGCATAAAACAAATGCCACATTCAGACACACTCCCCTGCAGGAGCACCAAAACACCGCATTCACAGGATCTGGGAAACGAGGACAGGCGAAATAGCCTTGCGCTTCACTGCCTTATAAGGACACGAGTTGCAAAGTCCGATGCACAGGGACTACATTTGGTCTGAACCTAGCGTCCAGACCACACATGGATCTTTTTGGATTTAACAGGCTTAACCTCTGGCTTACCTAACCCGCATCGCAAGCTATTTTAGATGTAATTTGAGATAACGGGAGCTATCAAAATGCTCTGTGCGGTTATTAAACAACGCTGGCTGCCAAGCACGTTCTCTGTGTGTGCTGATGTTGGTTGCGGTTGCTGAACAGTAACCGCTATCGGATCGGGGAATGTTACAAAGATGTTGGCAGCCTAGAATCTTGTTTTACAACCAAACCAAAATGATTATGGAAATACTGCCCCCCTATGGATGATTGAGTGAACTCAGTTTAAAAAGGAGGAGGCCAGGACTGTGAAGTATGTGTATTTGCGTGCGTTCTTACCCGTGTCAGGGACGTCTGTAGGTCTCATAATACGACGGATTTGTTCCATAGATTGCAGGTCTGGAGAGAGACCTAAACACACACACAAACAAGAGTCCATAAATGTGACTTTGTTCTGAGAGAACTGATAGCAATCGACGTGCACAATTAAAACCCAAAATATGACCACGTGACACGGTATTTATCTTGTGCGTACCTCCGTGGCAACAGAATATCTTCTCGTCGACTATGGCAGCGATGGGGAGGCAGTTGAAGCAGTCAGTAAATGTCTTCCATAACTTGATGTTAAATCTGCGCTTACCTAAAGCACAACAAAAGGAGAAGAGGTATTTAAAAATGCAGTACAGCATTTGACCTAAGTCACTGCAGGAGCAGGAGTTGGCTGGATGAATTGTCACATTGATTGCAAAATATGCGTCTGTGTAGACCATGTGATTTAATGAGTTCCTGTCAAAAAGCATCCATGTGTCAAATACTTCACTATGGGTGTGTGTTCATTCATCTATAGGCAGGTGTGTTCGTAAGAGTGTAAGATTTGTACAGTGTAAATTAGTATCTGTATCTGTCTCTGAGTAAACATGAGTGTGAGGGATGGTGTGTGTGTGGCTCTCTGCGCCACTCACACTCGTCGTAGAAGCCGTAGATCCGGTTGATGGAGGCACACTCATGGTTCCCCCTCAGCAGGAAGAAGTTCTCAGGGTACTTGATCTTGTAGGCCAACAGGAGACAGATGGTCTCCAGGGACTGCTTCCCTCGGTCCACGTAGTCTCCAAGGAACAGGTAGTTAGCCTCCGGGGGGAAGCCTCCGTACTCAAACAACCTCAGCAGGTCTGTGTACTGGCCGTGGATGTCACCTGGAGGGAAGAGAGATGGACAGAGAAAGATAGATGGACAGAGAGAGGGAATCTTTCAAAAGTCCAAAAACTTGTGCCGATTTTAGTATTTAGAAGGAAAAAAAACATTGAAACATTTCATTTAAGCTACAATTGCCGTAATAAGATGCAGGAGCAACTTCAGAGACGCAATTTAGAAAATGTGTTACGACATACAGTAGCTCCAGGTTTGGCAATGCATGGTGACTGGCAGTCCAACTGACCACAGATTTTGAGGGGAGCCTCCAGCTCCAAGAGGATTGGCTGGCTGAGGAAGATCTCCCGGGACTTGATACAGAGCCCGCGCACCTCCGCCTCCGTCATCTGGACGATCTTTCCTGGACGACATCCTCGCACTGGGAGGTAGCAAGGGTGGTGGTGGTGAGGGGGTTAAGAAACAAGAGCAGAGAGGAAGAGAGAGGAGGGAGAGAAGCACATCAATGAGGAGTGAAAGGGAAAGTAAGAGGGAGAAAGAAAGGGTGAGAGAGAGGGAAAGAAGAAAGAAGGGGGGAAAAGGAGAACACCCACATTAAACAAAGTCGGTCATTTGTTTAGGCTCTCTGCATTACTCTGTGAAGAGTTGATGGTCAAGCCTATAAAAGGCTTTGGCATGTGTGCCACCAAAGATACTGCAAGTCTCCTACCAAATGTGTAAACCTTCAGTGTGCGTGTGTGTATTTGTGAGAAAGAGAGAGGCGAGGGAGGGCCAGTATTTAAAAAGCGCTGTCTTGAGCTTTGCCGCTTCCACTGAAGAAAAGATAGGAAGACGCCCCCATCTCTTTGTTTGTCATCACAACACAAACCAATGGAGGCTCTATAAGCAGTATTTTTTAACAAAGTAAATACAGGAGAGGCTGGTTTTATTCAACACAGAAGGCTTGGTAATGGCCCTCCACAGCCATCATTGTGCTGTGTGTGTATAGTTTCACATCTGTTGGGATAACTGGGACATGATTGTGTATGTGGGTGCCACTTGTGACACACTCCTTCAGGGTGGAATTGCTTAATAGTTTATGGCTAATTTAAGCCGTTTACTCGACAATAAATAATGGGGACAAATGAAGCGAATCTCCATAATGTGGATGCAGGTGTCGCAAAAACGTGACTGGGGAGAACCAAAGCCATCTGTATATGCTTAATCATTACTGGCGTAAAGAGATCTGATAGCTTATAGGTAAATATCAAGTCATTTTCGCTCTCACAACATTTGCTGACAGACACACAGAAGCTTGGAAGTATATTAACATGGCTGTAGATTTAGATATCGTGCTAAAAGTATGGACGTAATGGTCAGTACAAATATTTCCTGTTGGCTCCTGGTCTTTCAAAGAGAATAAGATCATTTTCGGACTACGCCATAAAAATTGTAAATCTCTTTATACATAAATTCTGCGCAGCGTTTAGTCACCATGTGCAGTTTGCTACCTGGCAAGTTCACCGCTAACACCAGCCTAGCATACAGTATGAATGAATGAAAGATCTAACGAAATACTAAACTTGGAGGAAATGTGGTTACATTTAAAGCAGAAATATGGTGTATTATTTTATTAAATGTATTACGAAAATTGGCAAGAAATTTTGCCCAGCAGTTACCATGAAATAGGTTGCTACAGTAAGTGTCTCAACTTCACTTGCAAAATCTGTTATGGAACAGCTTCGGTGACATTCTGTAGTACAAAATCCCTATAAATCAAAAGGAGATGCAGTCTGTCAACCTGATCCTCCAATCGTCATGCAGAAACCCAGAGTCCAGGCCAGCCCACTCCTCCACTCACCCCCAGAGACTCTGAGCGTCTGTGGGCGGGACTTGATTGCAGCATTTACCCACTGACCGCAGTTTCGAAGCACTGAAAAACCCAATTTCAAAGCAGCCCCATTTAAGTCATTGGAAGCTAGGCTTCAATGGGGAAATACACTGTGTCGCTAAGGGTATGCATGAGAAGAAAAACCAGTTTGTCGACCCGCCTGGTCTATGCAGCTGATTCTAAACGAACTTGTCTTCGATATGAACGTGTCCTAACGCATTTAAAATATTAAAGCAATAATAAATATTTTACCATTCATTAGTGGCATTTCAGGGGAAGCCAAACTTCCCTACCAGTATTAAAAGAAATCGGCTTTGCTTGTATTATCCTTTTCAAAGTAGGCCTCCATGTTCCTAACATGAAACAGCAAGGTTATCAGATTCAATAACCCAGTACAGATGGGACCAGTTGTAATGCCAGGTTATAAACCAATTATTGGCTGACCCAACTCAGTTTAACAGTACTGCCCAACAACACAGGCATTGTTCAAAACACAGGCCTATCACCAGCAACTATATGCCTGAAAATGCTAACATTTGAACAAATTAGATGTAAATATCTGTACATATGAATACTAATGTGATTCATGCATTCATTGTATGCAAAAAGCATATCCACTTATGAGCAAAACATTCCTACTCTTCAAAGGTGATATAATATGTCAAGGTTTGGGTAGTTTCAATGGTAAACAAACACTCATGGTCAAGGTGTTGGATGCAGGACAAATGGGCAGAACTTGAGAGCTGAGAGACTTTGACTTGGGACCAACTGCTCCGGACAATTGGCCTGAGCAGGACCACTTCCCGCATCCTTCCTGAGAACGCAAGTCGTTCAGCCGGTAGACGGCAGCACCAGGATGCATTGTGGGAAGACAACCAGAGCAAGGGAAAGGGAACCTCCGTGCGGCGGTCTGCTCAGAAACCTTGGGTCGGGACATTCACGTGGAAGCGGACATGTGGACAACTGCACGTGGGACAGGTACACTTTATAATGGAGGCAATATTGCATGGTAGCCATGGATTTTTTTCCAGGGGTCGCGGAGAGTCAACGCTTTTGTGGCTTTTGTTGCCGCTATTTTGGCAGCATGTGCATGTCCAACCTGGCATCAGACTGGCAGTGATAATGTTTTGGGTCATTGGCCATTTTTACTATGCAACATATATCCAAAAATGTCCCATTCAATTATGCAGTATTATAGCTAACAAAAAGAGGGCCGTTGTTGAGGACAATATTTTCAGGGGACATTATCCTTCCCCAGTTTTATTCTTAGTGGGTGTTCTGACTGGAAACTTTACAAAGCGGCCACAACCCAGGAGAAGCTCGCTGTGTATACATTTCAATGTGATTTAAGGACTATAAACGCTGGCGTTCCCACAAACCAAACGCACTGTGCCTTTAAACTGGTTCTTAGCCAGACAGACCAGAGAGTCCGTCTATGACCCATTAATAGTAGTGTGACCCTTATACTATCCTTAAGACCTGAAAGACCAGCTATGCAGACACAATTATGCCACTTTAGTTTGGTGGTGCTGAATACAATTGCATGCTGAATACATGAACACATATGTATGTATGTCGATAATGGGCTGTCAAAGCAACTGCCTTTCAAGAGGAAAGAGTGACATTTGAGGTTGGCACGTGCGAGCGTGCATCCTCTGGTTTTAACGTGCTTCCCATGACTGTCTCCCTGCCCCCCTCCCACAACTCTTGACAGCTTCATGTAACGCCTCTGCAGGTCTGTGTTGTATCAGCTGACAGGCAAGGGCCCCAATATAGGAGAAAGCGCGCGCACGCACACACACACACACGTACAGAGGTGCAGGCCAGGGAGGATCCCCTTACACATGAGAAAAGTGAGATGACACACAGCCAATGCGCACACATTGCCAAACACACACTTTCTCAAACAAATCAACACAGGCGGCTTGTTGCCCACTGATGATCCGGTGATCTTGACTTACACCCATGGTGGTATCCCATCATCCCCGCTGTGCTGCAGTGGCGCTAAGCGAAGTGGGCTGGGCCCCAACGGGCGATCGTCATAGCAACCAGGCAGGTCTTCCTGTGGCCTTACAGTGGTGTTGATGAGAGCTGCAAGCTAAGTGGCGATTAAGATCGCCATCAGTCCATCATGGGAATACTAATAGTTGGTGTATGGGGAAAATGTGTGTGCGCAGACACGTGTCAATCACGCATAGACATTCATGCGCCCAGGCTGTTTACAAGCGTAAAAATGAGATGGGGCCACCTTTTTTTTAACCTGGTTGGTCGAGTGAAAAAGTTGCATTGGATTCAAGTCTACTGTGATATGTTCATTCTGGCTTGGAATCTTCTGTTCATTTCAATGGATACTTTTGGAAATTATCATTAGACTCCATACATGGTGTGTGTGTGTGTGTATTTGAGATTGCGATGGAATGGGACACGCTCATGCGAACTTTGAGACACTATTTGACCCCCCTAGAGTACAACTTGTACCATCTTAACCCTGCCAAAGCAGATCACTCTGCTGCAACTCAACATGCCGTCTCTGCCTTCCCTGCTCTCGTTCCCATGCACTGTCCGTGTCCAACTGTACCTTGGTGGGTATCTGTCAGTGTGTGTTTACGACACGTGCGCAGTGTGCCTGTGTGTGTGTGTGTGTGTTTTTTGGCGTTTCAGTGCTGATGTCACA
The DNA here is from genome assembly GCA_036571765.1 of Plecoglossus altivelis. Taxonomy (NCBI): domain Eukaryota; kingdom Metazoa; phylum Chordata; class Actinopteri; order Osmeriformes; family Plecoglossidae; genus Plecoglossus; species Plecoglossus altivelis. The sequence goes on from BROE01000023.1 coordinate 996,324, forward strand.
GGGCAACCCTGCCCTACCTCTCCTACAAGACTCACCACATTCCACCTGCCCCACACACAGCCACCAGAGGCCGGCCGGCCGGCCTGCCTGCCTGCTGAACCTGACAATTTTGACTGCATTTGTAAATACCGACTAACTGATCGACATCTGGCATGGCAACAAGGAAGGGGATACAATGGAATACATTACATGATTACTAGTTTTATCCAAGTGTAGAAAGAATAAAAAATATATATAATTGGAAAGATTAAAATGCTCATGAAAGTTTCTGTTGGTGCTTCATAATTATTTGGAACAGCAAGTCAACACGATGACACAGTTGTACTGAAACAGGCAGGTTGGTATTCCAGTTGCCACAGTTTTGACTCACTCCGCTGGTTTTTATAGCAAAGGGGTCAGGAAGGTTGAGAAGTTTCCGTTCGTTTAAAAGACCATGGTTGACTTAGTGGCACTGAGAGAGTGAGGGGGAGAGAGAGAGACGGGAAGAAAAGAGAGAGAACGACAGAGAACAAGAGAGAAAAATGAATCACGGTGTCTGCTTCTCTGAGGCGTTACCATATATGGGCACTGTTGTGGTGGAGAGGAAGGAGGAAGTTGTTAGGGCACAGGCGGGAACTCTCTAAGCTATTGGCATCTGATACTGAGGCGACGCTAGCCAGGTCAGGACAACAGGGCAACGCAATGCGACCCCTGGAATGCCGGAGGTATATGGAAGGGCTGACGACCCAATACAAGACGCTGTCATTTTCAGACAGCTATGCCAGCCCACGCATCAACAATCCTCTGATGTCAGAGTGGAGAGGGTTCATGTATCAGAAGTCATCGTCTCACACAGGCTTGCTCCTTACCACAGCACATTGAAACATATTGATGCTTTCGGCCTAAATTCGAAAGTGATTCAATTCTGCCTCATAACACCTACTGTATCTTCATACAGTAGGTGTGTCTATTGTCTATATCTGGTCACATGATGATGAAAGACTGCACCAGATCCCCACTGACCAATTGCCAACAGTGACAAAAGTGCGGCGCTTCCCAAGAAGGGAAGAACCCAGTGGGCCATGGTGTTGCTAACTAGCGACGCAGTGGAATCGTCTTCAATGACCTTTTGAGTTCCCGCCTCCATTCTACCCCTCCCCCTGAAATGGATCTCTCATTTTCTTCCAGCAGGGTTCAGCTGCAATCCTCTGCTCCAGCTGACCCCCCCCCCCCCCCCCCCCCCCCCCCCCCCTCCCCCCACCACTTCCCCCACACACAGGCGACAGAAAACAGCCCCATTGCTTAACCGAAGACTGTGTAGTGACTTCGCCCCAGAGTGGATAGGAATCCAAATGTTTTGTGCCATTTCTTGGAACGTCTCATCCTTCTCTAACGTGAACCTCTCTCTTATATTGCTACTGAAGACTTTTTGTTTCTCATTATGTGGAGAGGGTCTGAAAGGGAGTCTTTGTCGAGCCAAAGAAAGAGTGAAAGCGAGAGGAGGAGGGCGAGGGCAAGGGGGAAGGGGGGTGATGGACGGAGAAACAGTCTACGCAGTGTCTGCAGAGTGGCAAAATAGTACCAGGGAAAGCGAGAACCAGGAAAAATACAGAGGGAGAGAAGAGGGGGCAGTTTACAGCTTAAAAGTCTGTGGGACAGCGAAGCCCCCCTGTGCCCTGTGACACAGCTGGTACCAGGAGGCGAGGTGGACCGCGCCACACAGCCACCACCATTGTTACGTTCACAACATGGACATGCTTACGCCCTCAACGCGACGCAACAACACTCTTCAACCTCACCATCAACAACAACAACAACAAAAACAACTCTGAGTGAAAACATTTATTGGTCGAAAAGGTTCGTTTATAGGCATCCTTTAGGCGACCTGATATTATCAAAATCCGGGAAGCTCGATTCCATTCCAGACCTCGTTTCCACAGGAAATGAAGGTAGGTTAAATTGCCCCCCATACAGCCTCCATAAGCCCTCTATATGTTCACTCGCCCTAACACACTCACGCAAGGGTGCGACTGTGTTGATTGTGCCACATTACGAAGCTTATAGGGGGAAAGGACCCTGGGGCCACCTGTGATGGCGTAAGAGACACATGGTCCCTTGTCCGCTGTTGTTGGTGTGCTAAACATGTGGGCATACAGCCTAGGGTGGGTGAGGTTGATGGAGCACCAATAGATCCACTTTTTAAAGCTGGCTCGCACGCATCATACTGTATGAATAGCGTTAATAAAACTACTAAGAAGTAGCAAGAAGTGGAAACTCCAAACAGGCTTCATTTGAGGAAAAACAAAATGCACAAGCACAAAAGTCTCCAATACTGCCCTGTAACAGTCTACATGACTCCATTTGAATTGTAACTCTAACCAGACCCTAGGAAAAGTCAAAGGAAATCTTATATGCAAAACCTGCCAAGCCATTTGGGACTCTCTAATACAGTCTCTGACTAGAGACTTGTACAGCTGGTAAACAACAAGGCGATTCAGGATAATAGCAATTCAGCTTCTTAATAACTGTCACCCCACCCATGTACACACACCTATACAGCCCAGTGCTGTACACCGACAGAATTATACGCCGGAGGCAGTTGAGATTCAAACACTTGCCACTGGATCTGTATTGGTTCAACGGGTAAGCAGCCAAGTGGTCACATATTGTGTGTGACCACTTCAGTCACAAACAACAGTGCTATTGTGTGCATGTGTATACGTGCACATTATATGAGTTAGGTATAAAATAAGAGATAATGGAGAAGTTCTAAGAGAAAGACTTTGTGCAGAGAAAAAGACATGTGGCATTTGTAACGATGTGCGTGGCTGGTAGAGCCCCACCTATTACAGTCTACAAACACTACAGTATGCATCTGTTAATTAAAGTGTGCGTGTGTGTGTTTGGTGTGTACGTATGTGTGACTGACAGGAAAGGTGGGTCATTACTACCAAGGGCAGCTGCGTCTGTTGACATTTAATGAAGGGGATCAGGGAGCCGGGAGGGGGGGAAGGAGTGAGGGAGAGGTCGACTGGTCTTAAGAAAGTGCTAGACCATCGGAGGTGACCACACAGTCGGTGTTTGCGACAGGAATGGATGGTGTGCATGTTGTTGAGGGGGCCTTGGGCTCTCGCTTTGTCAGTAGTGTTCAGTGTTCAGTTTTGAGAATACCTACGAAAGGGAAATTGGGCTCAAACCAGTTAGGGGAAAAGGAGATCTGTTTGGATACGAGAAAACACATCTGGGAGCTTTTACAAGCATATTTTGAGTCAATTTTCCCTCCTTCCAAGTCTCCTTGGTAATGTGGAGGAGGCTGCCAAAAATGCAACTTGCCTCACTAAGGCTCTTTTTCCAGAGTTGTGCTTATAGCCAAGTGTCTGCAATATAACAGCATACAGCCACCAGCTCTTATACAACAGTGTCAAATCCCACTGATACCTTTCATCTGTAAAGTCATCCGCAGATGACAACACCGGCAATGTCTTTGCGGATGTTTGTGTCACTGTTAGTTACTGATAAAGTATGTTGATAATAATAGTGGAGCTGAGCGTATGTGTGCTTATGCTTTGTTGTTGTGGCGCTCATGATCCTGAGACAGAACACAGCTAGGTTTACAGAACACAGCAAAGAACAGCTCGTGTGCCCAGACTTTACTCAGGAGGCCAGTTTCAGCTGTCATGTCACTCACAAAGTATTTAGTCTTACATGACTGCTTCATCCCCAAAGAGGTAGCATGGCTATGGATATCCACGTCTAGACATACGCGCAAATGGATAAAGATTTCCAAAAAATCTATGCTAGATGAACACCTTCCACCATTATATGCCATTTTAAACATAGCAACGAGTTCAATTGTTTGCTGAGTTTATTTCATTCAAATAAAAGTAAGGGTACTTTACTCTTGGGAAAATAAATAAGAATAACATTTTGAGGTTGGAACTCACTTTCCTAAAACATAACACAATCCTTTCCTCTTAAATGAGTTATTATCTGGGTAATAAAGCTAATTTCTCAAATTCAAAGGCAGTAGAATCAGCAAAAGTACGGTAGTGTATTATAGCAACCTAAGAAATTCACGCTTAGCCAACACGGGGTTTTAAGGGCGTGCCACATTTGAAGACCTAAAGTTAGATATATTTGATGAATGACATCAATTTACTCAATTTTGGACCCATGTTATCACCCAGTTATGCAATTCAAGTCAACCATATGTAGGCCAACGTACTCAACTGTTCAACTCTATGTCAATGATCACCAGTTTTAGATTATAAGATTCACATACACAAATTATTATCATAATCTACATTACCCATAAACATAGAGAATAGAGAACATTAACATAGCCAGTACAAACGTAATTATTTTAACAAACGTAACATAAGCAAATGATTGTTCGACTGCTACAACTTCTACAGCTGCACGTCAACACTGTCCGTTAGCCTATCTAAATATATATGTAGCAATTTTAAGTTCAAAGAGACAGAGGAAATGACCACCGAGAAGCAGTTATGAAATACAGTTTAATTTATGGCAACAACTGACGCTTAAATGCGCCGGTGTGTAGAATTAGTGAGAAATCTCAAATACCGGGCAGTCCACAGTTCCTATCCTAAAACAGGCCTAGATATAGAAGATAAATACTAGTATAAGAACTAGAACTAAAATCCTATAATAATAACTGAAATATATTTACGATACTGAAATAATATAAATATAATAACGTTATTATAGATAAATTTTTATATCATATAAACTAATCTTATCTAAAATAACATACTAACTATATGTATAAATACTAATCTAAAAAAGATACTATATAATTAAATATATACTAATCTATATATTATAAGTAAGTATTTTAAATTAAATATATATAAAGAATCCTATTATTCTATATTAATATACTATAAAATAAACTATTAGTAAAACATTATAACTTAACTATATTTTATATCTAACTAATATATTAATAATAAGCTAGTTTAATAAATAAATTACTATAATTTACGAAATGTAAAAGTATTAAGAATAATACTTATAACTCTACTACTATATATAGATAATTATATATACTTAACACTCTAATTATAAAATCTAAACTACTAAATAATATATTAACTCATCTTACTTATATATCTATTAAAATATTTCCATAACTAGTAGTAATAATACTACTAATAATCTACTATATATATTATCTGTCTATATAAATATATAATATAACTTATATAAGTAGTAATGAAAAAAAAAAACAATAAAGTATAACACATTAAATAACGACTACTATAACAATAAATTAACTAATATCTAAATACTAAATAAATATACAATGAAAACATATAGATGTATACCTAAAAA